>VXBO01005321.1:362414-379794 GCA_013400135.1 Rhinoptilus africanus | reverse complement strand
GGGACTGGGGGATCTCCAGAGGGCCCTTCCAACCCTGTGATTCTGTGAAAATACAAAGACGGTTACCGAGATGATAAAGGCTGCCTGAAGATGCCTCTTTGCTCAAATGGGAACTGTCCTACCCAGACTTGCCCATTTGCCCACAGGTTTTAATTTCCAGATCTGATCTTGTTCCTGCAACTTCTCTTTGGCAGCTCAGAAGGTGCGGTTTAAATATTCTTGCAAATTAATAAACCAGACAGATATTTTGAAGTCTGAAAACTCAGTTAAACCCTCGAGCAAAGATAAGTTAACTGTCTGACTGTACCGCAGCTTGTGTTAAAGCGCGTCCAGAGAGTTGGAACAGGGCAAGAAACCAGTGTGTTAATTAATCTCGGCAGTTCTAGTGGTCTTCTCTGCTTCCCTCTGAAGAGGTATTTTAACAGTGGAAGCGCTGACGTGTACACTCTGGCAGTTTTAAAAATTAATCAAGCGATACTGCTGATTTATAAAAGATCTTTATTTAAAACTTCCTTCCTCTCATTTTAAGAATATGTTTTTCTAATGTCCTGGAGCCTTAAACGAAAGGTTAATAAAAAAAAGGCTTTTTTTTTTTTTTTTTCTTCCTCAGAGAAAGGTTTCTCCTCTGACAGACAGCTGAGGATCTCTTCTAACAGGTGGTGGTGCACATCAAGTGGGAAAGGGTTTTTTTTTCTTTTAAAAAAATACTTTGCAGGAATAGAAACCCCAGGACTAAAAACATGCATGAAGTGGTTTTTTGGGACCTTGTAAGTTGCCTTCTAGAGACGAATAACAATAATTAGTATTAGGGATCACCCGATTCATTCCTCTCTATCATGATGTATTGGTGATCTCTAACTTCGCTTTTTTGCGGGTGGATTTGGCTTTACGAAACTGAATTTGGAGTTTGAAGACTGGAAAAGCTAGAAATTCTGATACTCTCAAGTCTTTTAAAGCGATTTACAAGATTAATTTTTGAAAACAGTCGCAATCGGTAAAATTGAATTAATCTGTCTTTGTAATAGCGATGATCCTGTTAAGACCTCTCTTCTCCCAGCTTGAAGATTTCCAGCCCTCTTTATTTGGGCACACGTGCAATTTTCCCTGTGAAGCACGACATGCCTTGAAAGGTGCTTATTTCCTAAATATCTGTATAGCAGCAGTGAGCTTTTTTCCTTTCTTTTTCAACTTCTGCTCACTCGTCCTGGTAATTCTAAGACCCTCACACATCCACGGAGCACAAGTTGAAAACTCTTGATCTAAACTTTTAAAACTAGGCAATAAATACATCCGTATCAGCGCGGGTGGTGCGCGGGGTAAACTTCAGTTTGGTTTGTGCTTACTGATACTTCATTCAAATGATTTTTTTTTTTTTAAAAATACTCTCTTATTGTAATATACCGTTACTCTATTAATTTTTCTTCAGCAGTGGCTTCCCAAACAATTTAATTTTGGCTCCCTGGCTATGAACTTCCATTAAAAGTAGCAATTACAGCTTTCAGCGTTGTAGAATCAATCACAGTAAACCATTTAGTTATGCCAGGTTTTCATTTTGTGGTCGGGGATTAAATACAATCCATTTACCGTTTGTTTATTTATGAGGTGTGCATTAAGCTGACCTTGTAGGTCTTTTCTGTCTTCGCTCTGTGTGATCCTTGAGACAGACTTCAGAAATCTTGTTTTATTTAATACAGATGGACATAATGTAATCAGGAAGGTGTTGACAAAGCTGATTTAAAACGTGGGAAATTAAGTCCTCTTTCAGGTCAGCACTGTCAGCCTTCAGTTCCCATCTCTTGTTTCATTTTTCCTGGGGCTCTTGAGCTATCGCTAGTTTCCATATTGCGTGATTATTTTCTTCCTTTCCCACTGTATTAGTTTTAATTTCACGGACACAAAGTTTACTTGGAAAATTGGGTTGGGGGAGGGTACGTGGATGTTGGTTTTTTCCCATCAATCTCATGATGTTTTCCCTTTTTTTTGGGCGCGTAGTGTAAGTTTGAGGTCAGAAATGAGGATACATCCGTGTTTCTCGCTTGATTCCAACTTCTTGCCCAAGCGTTTTTGACGTTTGGGCTGGATCTCCGTTCTTGTTTCCTCATTTTTCTACCTTTCCTCGTGGTGATAAGGGGCAACCCGTATGGTGTGATGAGTTGCCTTAATTCTGTTGTCATAAATTGTGTGGTGACATCCGCAGTTCTTTTCGTATATTTTTTGTTTGTAGCGTTGGGACTCCTCATCTTGATCAAGTTAATGTTAAAGCAGGGGTTTTAAGGTATCTTCCTGTCGATTTGCTGTTGGCTTACCCATGATTGAGAGTTCCGGAATCGAATCTTGGAAACTCTCTACTGGATCACATCGGGAGAGACAGGGATGCTGCGTGCGGGCTGTCATGCCGTGCCTCGGAGGGTTAACATGCTCAGTGCTGGTTTGCAGTTTCTGCATTGTGCCTCACCTGTAGGGAAGTCCCCAAGCCCTAAAGTGAACCCCGATCTCACTTGGCTATAAAACACCTTGCTCGTTCTCGTGATGGTGCCCAGCAGCACGGCTTCGTGCTGCGGCCTCTCGGACTTGCCCACTGCATTGCAATTCTGGTTTGGCTGCTGCCTGCTCTCTTGGCTGCTCTCCTGTGTCTGGAGCAGCGTCTGTCGACAGTGGCAAAGTGAAGAGTGCTTATTGAAGACAAACATGGTTGCTAGGAGCAAGGAAGATGGGCCAAGTGGATGTACACTTCCCCGCACATCGCGTTTGCGAGCAATGCAAAGCTTTAGTTCTTTTTTAGTGGCACGGCAAAGCCTCTGCTATTTTGGCCTTTAGTGCAAATTATTTGAGCGGCATAAATACCAGTTTTTATCAGGTAGTCGTCGATGCTCATTGGTTTTCAGTATAGATTTGTGTCAGCATGGACCTTATTTAAATTTGGCTTTTTGGGTAGAATTTCCATCTCGGAAAACATGGCTTTCTGTGGAGCACTAAATCCTCTGGAATGGTTGGTTCTGTAGGGCAGAGCTGTGCTTTTACATTGGCTGAGGAATCTCCGGGCACAACAGCAGTGCTATATAAATAATAAATAAACTAATAAATCAGTTATCGGCTCTCACCTCCTAAATTGAGGTCGGAAAGAAAAGTCATTTGAGGGAGAAGCAGCAAGGAAAGCTGAATTGCCTGATGTCCCCATGGGGGAGCACAACCTAAAGATCACGCTTGGCATTTAATTTAAAAAATATATGGCCAGTCCAAAATGAGGCTCTGTCAAGCAGACAATTAACTATCCGATATGAGGAGTCTGACATTCAAGAGGCTTCATGCTTCCATGCTAGCACATGGCTTTCAATCCATCAGGCACCTCTGAAGGTAATTTGTCACCAGCCTCGTGTCCTCCCAGAGGAGAGAGCCATTAATCTGCATGTCATTGGCGTCTAGATGACATCGAAGTCCATGACAATTGTGTTACTGCTGCCGCTGTGACCTACCAGTGGGACATGGCACGTGCCAAAGAACCTAAATAAGGGGAACAAACATTCTGGTAGGAATCCCTCAATATTTTAAAGTTTGCGTCCGTTCTCCTCCCCTCTTTAATTTGAGTTCTTTCCACACACCCGCTTTTTATGATTCTTTCTTTCTTGCACAAACAGAGGGGTGGGAACACTTGATATTTGTGGATGTGGGACCCCTCCAAACCCGTAGGGAAAGATACTGAGTTGTGGAAGTAGCACTTAATATTATAAACGCAAAGTAGCTGTAGAGTTTATGGCCATTGAGCTGAGTATTGATTTACTTGTGCGATAAAGCACCTTGTGCTTATCTGCTCTGGGTGCTTTCAGCCTCCTCGGGCATTGCAGCGGCGCGTGCAGGTGACCGTGGGGGAGCCCGGTCAGGAGAACACCACCGAAATGTTTTCATTCCTGCTAAGCAGATATGGAGATACCATAAATGACGGGACCAGCAAACTGGAATTGAGAACATGGAAAAGGGCATTAGGTGTTTTCTGGATACAGTTATACCCTGTGCAGATGGACAAGCTCTGACTTGAAATTCATCAACTTGACCTACCGGAGAGGTTCAAGAATGGGTGGGAATGTGGGCTGTGCCTTTTGTGAAATGTCCTGTAAACCTTTGTTCCAGTACATTTGATTCTCAATTTACAATGAAGACGGATTCATTCATCTGAAGAGAGATTGCTTAATGGCCTCTATACAGCCAGAACTTTTTATTAATATAATGGTGTCAGATTTCTTTTGAAGGGCATTCAGAGCTGCTAAGCGAGTGAAGAAGCGGCACTTTAAATAAAATTGTATTTCTTATGCATAACATTAAATTTTGTAGCAAATTCTCAGTCATTTACAACTCCCATAAAATAGCCAAACGTAGGCTTTATGGCACAGAGCAGCTTCTTTAATTTGTTTGGCCTTTAATGTTTACAGAATGTACGTGTCAGTGTTTTGTATAAGTGCTAGTGGGAATCTAGGTATTTTCTCCTCCCATGAAAAACAATCCACGGCAGAAACAAGGTAATTAGCCTGGTTACAGCTTGACATGTGTGGTGAATCAGACATATGTATGTTGTGCTATTTATTTGCTCTGTGAATTAAAATAATGTCAAATATGCATAACACGCGTGCATATAAAAATGTGTGCATATGATTATACCTGTAATATTCCAAGCTTGCCTTGGGGAGAGGCCAGGAAAAACGGCAGTGTCTGCCTGCTGCGCGGCTCTTGGGTTTTCCATGCCCAGAGGACGTTTCCTATGAGGATTCTCCCAGTGACTGCAACCAGTGTGGCTCTTCCCCATCATCGATTTCTCATTGCGGGGCTTCTAATGGGGCTCCCACCGAAAGACAGGGCTGCAGCTTTGAAAAAGAATGGCTGCATTGCTGTAGAAAGTCCAGAAGATGCAGAAATAACGCTGAGAAGTGGTGGTGTAGGTCGATGCCAGTCTTCCGAGTCTTTCCCCAGGGGCCCTGAGCTTCAGTTTCATTCTCCATGTCCTCCTTGAGGATGCGGAGTTCTTGTAAAGGCTGTGGAAACAGTGTAAAAAGGGCAGCATCTTGAGTAGCTGCTTTTCTTCCTTTTTTTCAGCCTTTTTGGCCCCGCTCCTGCCCATGTTTCAGTGTGCTCATTCACAAAGGTTATTTTCCTTCATCCAGAGCAGGGATAGGGAGGAAAAAGCCACTAGCGTTAATATATAAGGGACTAATATCCCCTGTAGCATCTTCAGCCTTCCTTGGCCTCTTGTCTCAGAGGGCATGGAATTAAATAGTTACTGTTGAAGATTAATAAGGGTTCCCAGATGGTTATTGAGTGTTTATAATTGTGTTTGAGAGAAAACCTTCAGTGTCGTTTCCAATATTTTTGTGGTACTGTGACTAAGTATTTAATGTGTAGTAGACTATTCCGTTAAACAAGCCTAGCAAACGCTCATAAACCCACTGTTTTACATACACAATTTTACATGCAGAGCTTTTCTTATTTCCAGTGGAAGTGCGGAAGACCTTCAATGGGAAGAATAACAGCACCGTATTTCAGGATCTCAGTGGGAAGGGTTTGGGAAGAGTTTATCTTGGAGTTTTGTGGGCTTAATCACATTAAACAAATAATGTGAGTAAATAGATTGGAGTCTAGTGAGAGCGCCTGGGTACTGTGGCCTCCGTGTTTGTCCCCTGGGAGGGCAGAGACCCAGAACACAGGTCTGATTCTGAAGGTCATTTTCAAATAGAACATAACAAACAGAACATATTCTTCTCTGCGCCCAGTCTTACACCAGCGTCTTCCCAGGAATAATTTCAAATAAAGCACAGAGTTTGTGTAATGCATAGGGCATCTTTGCATACATCTATTTTATAATCTTTGTTACCGATCTCTGCCCTCTCCTGCCTGTAGGTTCTGTGTGGTGAGCCCTCCGGGAAGCAGTGCCTGCCCTACCGTGAGCCTAAACCGCCCCTCCTCGGTGTGGGTGAGGGTCGGCGGTGCAGAAGTGAGCGTGGGCAAACCTCACCTAACGGCAGGAGTGGTGTCCCTGGGAAGCCCTGTATTACCGGCAATATCCGAGACCTTCAGAAAATTTGCTTCTGGAAAGCAAACTGAAACAGGGTAGATTTAGACTGGATATCAGGAGGAAATTCTTTGGTGTGAGGGTGGTGAGCCCCTGTCCCAGGTTGCCCAGAGAAGCTGTGGCTGTCCCATCCCTGGAGGGGTTCAAGGCCAGGTTGGACGGGGCTTGGAGCAGCCTGGGCTGGTGGGAGGTGTCCCTGCCCAGGGCAGGGGGTGGGACGAGGTGATCTTTAAGGTTCCTCCCAACCTGAACCATTCTGTGTGAAACGGGGTTTCTGATGAGAAATCCAGGAGGAATTGCCATAAACCTGATAAATTCTGTAGTAAACTCACTTGTAATCCCAAATGCTGATAAAGATGTAAATTCCATCTCTTTATTTTCAAGTCTCTAACCTGAGAAAGTGTGCATTTGAGAAGCTGTTTGTTTTAACCCTGGTGCTGAAAGGTGGGTCTTGATCGTGTTACCCTTCCTTTCATCCCATCGCCCGACGGCGTTAGGCTGAAGCTGCTGTGAAATGATTTGTTCAGAATCTTTTTGTACGTCTGCAGTATTGCCAAACCCAAGCATCTAGAAATCCCAAGGAAAGCCTTATTTTTCAAAATCACGAGGTCTTTGTCCCAGCCGCTTACGCCGCTGTGGCAAACACCGTGTAGGGCTTTCGGACCTTCAGGTGTCGATCTGAAGCGAAGGAGTTTTCCGAAACGCCTTTCACCACGCTCCTGTTAGTCAAATGGTCCATAAATCAGCACAGTTAACGTTTCGCCAAACCAGCCCTGCTGCTTGATTGTCAAAATGGTTACCCAAAGTAAATAAATGGTGATCTATTAATAAAATAAAAGCCTGCCTGAATCTCATACTTAATGAAACCAGAATGGATAATACCAGACCTTCAACGGGCCTTTGATACATCAGGTCTGTGCCATAATCTCCCCGAAGGCACATTTATGCCGCCTGCAAATGCAATATATCATGGGGCTCCCTGGCTGTAACAGCAGAGCTGCCTGAAGGATTGGCTGAGGAGATTTTACAAATACTCTTTAAATTTTGATTTGGAGCCTCTGATCTCTGTGCAGGCTTGAAATATACTCCACAGGGTATTTGAAACTCAGCGCCTTATCTGAAGAAAAGTTTGCCTTGATAAAATGCGAGTGATTTGAGCCATCCCTGCAGAGCCGGGGTGGGTGACGGTGCTCACCTTTCAGATAGGATCAGTGAGAACTCCAAGAGCTGATGGCTCAGGCCTTGGGAGCGGAATTCAGGCTGATACAGAAACCGCTATCTCCGTTTTAAGTACAGTGTGCAGTGACGACTGAGGAATCAAATGTGTGCGCTTCTTCTTTTAAGGCTAATGTTGTTTGGCTGGGCAATAGAAGCAATTTTTTTGAAATTAGCTGGAAATTACTCCTCTGCGTTTTTCTATGTTTTAAGACTTGTAAATTGTGCAGTGGTAAAACAATATTATTGGTTAGGACGTGCAGGTATCTCTCCACCAGATTTATGCTCTTGTCCTGCTTGTATAATGAGGAATTAGAAGAAACTGAAATATCTGTGTGACTTCTAGATTTATAAAATCATTTATAGCATCCTATGAACCATGTAACGGAGTACCACAACAGACTGTATATACCATTACCCAGAAATGGTCACTCAGCATCAAACCTCTCTGTCTTCCTTCCCAGAATGATGAAGTCCTCTGTACACGCAGAAGAAGATGACTTTGTGCCAGAGCTTCAGAGAAGCATCCATCCCAGAGAAAGGCCAGACTGGGAGGAGACCCTCAGCGCTATGGTAAAACACCTCCTTGCTTTTTCTAAATACGTAATTTTTGATTTTGAACAAGATACTTGCAGAATCACAGACTAGCTGGGGTTGGCAGGGCCCTCTGGAGATCTCCCAGTTCAACCCCCGGCCAGAGCAGGGTCCCCGAGAGCAGGGGGCACAGGAACGCCTCCAGGCGGGTTTGGGATGTCTCCAGAGACGGAGACTCCCCCACCTCCCTGGGCAGCCTGGGCCAGGGCTCTGCCACCCTCAAGGGAATGAAGCTCCTCCTCAGGTTTAGGGGGAACTTCCCATGGTCAAGTTTGTGCCCGTTCCCTCTTGTCCTGTCCCTGGGCACCACTGAAAAGAGCCTGGCCCCATCCTCCTGACACCCATCCTTGAAGTATTTGTAAGCATTTATAAGATCCCTCCTCAGTCATCTTTTTTCCAGACTAAAGAGCCCCAAATCCCTCAGCCTTTCTCCATCAGAGAGCTGTTCCATCCCCTCAGCATCTTGGTAGCCCTTTGCTGTCCCCTCTCCAGCAGTTCCCTGTCCTTCTTGACCCGGGGAGCCCAGAACTGGACACTCTTATGTTCTAGTTACGATTGATTTATGTTCCCTGAGTTTCATTTTTTTAAATGGATTTTGTAGTACTTTCAACAAGACCAAAAGACTTTCCTTCCTCTGGCTGTTTGTCAAGGAGAGAGAGAAGGAGCATGCATTATGCTTCTGCCCTATTAATATGTGCCCCAAAGCAGGTCTAGTAACCAAATAAAAGGTCCATAATGTCACAACGATTTTCAGTCTGCATTAACCTCTTTTTCAGCAAGACTTCTGAGCGTAAAGGGAACTTTTTGTAAAAACATGCTCTTTGAAACGTACAGCATTGTGGAAGAATAAGATTTTTAGCAAAATGCTGGCTAAGTCTACAGAAATAAAACGTCAGCCTGAAAGCCGACCTACCATCAGAGGGAAGAGAATTGCAGAAAAGCAACCGCAAAGGTGCGGTTCTCACGCTTACAGAGGGCACTACAGGCGGGCAGTGGGCCACAGACAACTGTGTCGCCTTGATATATTTGTTTTCTTTTTAAATGAGTGAGTAAAGTACCTGCAGTTCCACTTTCCCAGCTCCCCCTAGCATTTGCTGAGCACGGTGGGCCAGAAGTTACTTTATTAGCAGCCAAATAGGGCACTGTGATCAGGTGGTCTTGTGAAGTTCCCTCACCTCGCGGAAGCTTTGCCTGCTTTGTTGCAGTAGAGATGCCCCTGGAAGTTGTGTCTTGTTTGTTATTTTCAAATTTTCTAAACTGCCTCATGACTGCAGTAAGCTGAAGAGGAAATTGCCTTCTGTGATAGACCCTGGCTGGGGGAAGATCTGAACATTCCGGGACAGTGATGCTCTTGAGGGATGGGCTAAGGTTACTTACTGCCAGGTGGCACCAGTGACAATTTTTCCCTCTCAGAGGATCGTGTGGTGGTGGCAGGGCCATATGTTCTCTGCTGCGGGACTGCCAGCAGTGCCAGAGCTGGGCTGGATTTGGCTGTATTGCAGGACAGGCCGGTTCATCCGATGTGTGGGGCTGAGGGTATTCATCCCAGTGGACTGTCTGAAGTTTAAAGCGCCATTAATTCAAAATAGCTGTTCTTTATACAACGTTCAGAAGCTCTGTAGGTAATAAACACCCAATGAGCCAGGTATTTATTTTAATTTTAACAGGGGAACTATGTTTACTGTTTAAAGGCATCATCAAACCCCATCTAATACAATGATAATATTTTGTTCCAAACAAAAAGTCAAAAAAAACCCAACCCAAAACTTAGGCATCACCACATTTTTGCCTGCTGGTATTTTCTGTGCTCGTCGCTCTGCTTGACTCCTTGCTTCTTCGCTGTTAATTTTGACTTTTTGCATTTATCACTGCCTCAGTATGTTTTTTCTCATACGCGGGGTGTTTTTTCCTTCCCCCCACCTTGGCCAGCAGCTCACGCTGGTGCCGCCCGCGGGAGAGCAGTGTCTGTTGTGATCAGCGTTCCTCAGCCGGCAGCGCACGCTCCCAGCCTCAGCGCATGGTGCTTGGGAACACCCCGGAGCCGGGAGTCTCTGTAAATCACTGCTTGACACCCCGCTGCTGTCTGTAACCTCAAGGTGTGTCTCAGGAATGTGAGTCCGTAATTCAGTCTCTCCGCCTGTAACACAAGTTCGCTGGCATAGCTCATTTGCTATTGTTTTTTTTCCATTGTTGATTTACAACGAAGGGGAAGGTTCACCTCTTCTGCCTTGGTGCTTTCCCGGTTCTCATCCAGGCTGTTGTGCTCATAGACCTTCTTCAGTGTTTGGCTCTGTGCTGCAACCTACATGTTTGCGTAATGTTCTTCTCACTCTGCTAACTAGGAATTCACTTTTTAGAACACGTCCTCTACCATGCCTGCAGCGCACAAACCGAACAGTCAGAAAAAAAAGATTTAGAGGACAATAAACAAGAAAATTCACGTCTAAGATTTGCTGCGCAACAATTTGGTGTGATGAAGCCCAGGGCTATGTGTAAAGCTACTGAACCTGCAGTTACGATGGCTTGAATTTGTGCTTACAGCCTTGTTTTGACCTCCCAGTCCTCTGAGTACATTGTAGACGGGTAGGAAAACCCTCACTGCTCGTGTTCACTGTACGGAGTGAATCCAATTTCCACTTTCAACCCCTGCCTTATGTCCAGTCAGAAGGTAATGTTTACCAGATGTAAATATTTACAGGATGGGGTTCAACACTGTCACTCTCTAGTCTCTGTTTAACCACTGTGCACGCTATCTGTCTTTTTCCTGGTCATTTTAAGCCTGAGATTTTTTTCCTTGCTCTTTTCCTTCAGTTTGTTTTTTTCAGCAGCCTCTGGTTTAGCCTTTTCCCAGAGCATGCTCCCGACATGGTGTGTAAGTAACTCATAGTGGCATAGTACATTTAATTTTTGGTTAGTTGCAGGGTTCAAGTTTTGCTGTTGCTTTTGATTCCGGCCTCTGGGGGGATGGAGGCTGCGGGGCCTTGGAAGGGTTGGCCGTAGCTGCCTTGTTTTCTCCTCTCTGTTGCTTCCCGTGGCAGACAGGCGAGGAGCCAACTGGGCGCAAGGCTTTGTCACGTTAAATGAATGTTACCTTCTGCCAGGTGAGCAGGCGCTGAGGCTAGCAGCGCTGGGGAGGTCTCGGGAAATTCTGCCACCGTCGACAGACCCGTGATGCTTATTCATTTGGCTCTTGAACTTCCCCTTTGTACACGTTTTTGTACTTTGGGAAGAGGCGGTTTCTGCATTCACAGTTAGATGAACACACACAAGTCGGCCCCACTCTCCCCTCTTTCATCCGCAATATATTTCAAAGTGCTTATTATTAATTTATATAAGTGCTTTGTTCCCAGGGCTATTTCTTAATAAAAAAAAACAACCCTAAAGGTCTTTCTAAACTTATGGAGGTTGAATGTCCTTTTATACTGTAAATATAAGCTAGGGCAGAAACTCTGTTTTTAATATTTCTATCATTGCCAATTTATTCTGGCTCTCTCAGCCTACCTGAGTAGCTTTAGTCCCTTAATACTACTTTTATTGTCTTTTTCCTTACGTTTATTGTTTATAATTTATTAATACTGTTTAAAATTGCATGTTTCTTGTTTGTGGTCTAGCAGAAAGGCAGGTGATTTTGTATCGGAGACCCAGTCTGTTTGGCTGCTTCTGCTGGTTTTTGCAACTCCCTGGCAGTTCTGAAATCCCGGGAGCAGGTTTGAGACCCAGGACTGGATGGACAGACTTTACGGGAGTTAGATAATACGGCAGCTGCCTGAGTAGTCCTCAAGAATGGTGAATTTTGTATTCCCCCCCAACTCATGTTCTGTATTTTTAGAATTTGGTTATGTTAGATTTACCGTTTTTCTCCCTGTCTCGGCCTCCTATTCCCGCAGCGCTGCGGATCTGCTGGGTAACCTTCTCGCATGCTGTTTTTTTCTGTCTCTGCTCCAGTTTGGAAAGTGCAGTTGATGATATTGACTCTCTTTGTAGAACCCTTCTGAGTTCTGGGGATGAAAAGCCGTGTTTTAGCCAAGTAATATTGCAGTATATGGATTTTCTAACATTTGCCTGAGATGGTAATGGTTTTTTAAAGGGAAGTTCCTGAAGGATTCTCTATTTCTGTGTTATGAGAAATGACGTTGTGAAATAGAGCCTTAATATAATATTTCTCATACGAGCCTACAAAACAGCTGTCCTCAGCCTTTCATTAGCTTTAGCATAAATTGATATTTGTACTTACTGTTATGTTTACGTTATATTAGTGACCATCAGACTTGCTCTCGACACCTCTTTATGAGTTCAGTACGTGGCGATGTTTTAAACGCAGTGTGCTGACAGACACGCACGCTCTATCTCGCTTGCCTTTTTCTTCCGTTTGTCTAAATTTGGTTGGGAAGCAGGATTAAGACAGTGAGATAAATACAAAAATCTTTAGTTATGCACCCTGTTGAAATTACGCTGTCAGAGAAAGATGCCACCTGAAGCTGCATTAACCTGAGATAAGGAGGTATCTGGAGAGCGGTGGAGATAAGGTGAATAGACTCACTCCAGAGCTAGAAATAGGATTTCTTTTGTCTTGTTTCTGAAAAGGTCGGGTTTTCCGCAATGTCTGCTGCTTCTTTCAGCTTTGGAAGCTTTCAAAATAGGAGTCCCTAAAGCTCCAGTGGGTTTATTTACTGTGAGATTTTTTTTTTTCCGTAGTGCCCGGAGCACAAGAACGCAGGTGATCGTCCTGACACCCTGTCACGTCCTGCAGCGAAGGTCTGCAGGGATTCGTTCGTGAGTAGATCAGGGCTGGAGGTGGCCACGAGTTCTTCACCTTCAGGAAATCAGCCTTTCCCACCCCGCTGCCCCTCTGCTTTGGATCTAGAAGTCCGATTGCCCATAATGAGGTTATTGAGATGATAGCCGTAGTATCCCCGCGTGTTACTACTCTATAACCAGGCTGCCTGGAAAAGGTGGGATGCAGGAACTTCTAAATTACTGATGGGAAACCGTTACGAACCCTTGGATTTGTCAAATGCGCACATGAACAAGAAGGCAGGTAGTTGGCCGTTGGTCCTCACCGTCCTTTTCAGCTTATGCTGGTGGAATTTCCTTAGGGAAAATACAAGCCTATTTTTAGGAAGGCAGAGGGGTTAGAGCCTGTCCTATGAAGTCCCTGGAATAATCTTAGTTCTTCTATCAGGTCAGGTGGATTCTGAGATGTGTAGGATTTTCAGCATTTGGTACTAGAGAAGGTAAAGTACCATGGCTTGTGAAGGTAATAAAGGCTTTTTAATGAGACCTCAATATATCACTCTGTTAAATCTGGGACGTGAGCACTGAGAAAACTATTTTTAAATGCAATTTATAAAAGTGTGTAGAGATTACTGAATCGGAAAGGTTTAAAGAAAGATCTCACTCTCCTTAGTGCAGGGTTTGTTTCTCGTTCTCTGTACAGCACTTAGCCCGGTGCTGCCCCAGATCTCGATTGTGGCTTCTGCAAGAACAGATGCAAAAAATAGGAGTATGTAGGGTTTCTTTTTAAATTATTTTTCCTTGGTTGGTTTTTAATTCAAAAAACATCAGGCGTGTTTCTATCAATCCGACCCAAGTGAACGGGAACGCTTCCACGGACTGTGGCAAAATCTGCCGAACAAGGGAGTGTGGTAAATCCACATGCTTGGCCTGGTCAACAGTGGGGATCTCCAAAAAGGTGCTTTACTGAAATGATCTCATTGCAACAACCAAAATACATAGATAAAATACTCTTTAACGTGTGAAAACTGGCACTCTGGGGTTTTTTATACCTGCGGCTTACAGCTCTTTGTGCTGTGTGTGCGTATGAACCGACGCAGAATGTTACAGCTGGGTATCTGGGGGTGAGCTCTTAAGTAATGACACCGACAGCTTTGTTAGACTGATCCNACTTTTGAGCTCTGAATGCCTACCCTGCAGGTTCTTTTTAAAAGACCAAAGTTTTAAGCTCTCAAGCGCCAGCAAACTTTTAGTTGATAGGAAGCTGAAATTCTGGTTTTTCTCTTGTTTTTTGAACGACTCGGCCAATTTCAGTGGAAACGGACTTTAGATACTGTGCTCCAGCAGTTGCCTCTAAGTCTTAAGAGTCGTTGTGTTTCTTAAATGCGATGGAAAAATGTTACCGTAAGGTTTGGAGGTTAGTTTTGTGCTGATGAAGGCTCTCAGGCTTTTGACTCGGGTTAGTGTGTCTTCTCCAGCAGCCAGTACTACTACTTGCGGTCGTTTGTCTTCTCCATCCAGCGCTCAGCGGCATCTTTCTGCGAATCGCTGCAGCTTGGGCTGCGGAGCACGTAGGTCACCGTTTGTAACAATGATAACGACGGCGTAGAAATGGGATTTCGGATAGCGTGGGCAGTACAGACGCCGATACGAGGCAGCGCACGTGGCACACCAAGCCCTCATCGGGCTGCAATAATATTTTGGTCCAAACAGTTCTGGTCTGGCATTGTACCAGTAACCTATATTTTCAATGCACATAATTTGTTTTCCTTGCTATTGCTGCATAAATCAAGTACTTTTCCCCCTCGTTAAGCTTTTGGCAAGGTATTAGGTTGTTGTGTATGGTTCTTTCTCTGCCTCTTGGTTAGAGAGTCATTTTTATTTCAAAGGCTGACTCCCAGCATGAAGCTTGTCCCCGAGAATCTTTGGAAATTGGGACAATTGCTTAATTGGCACATTGGCTTCCATTTGGGTTTGCCAATTAAATGAGTTCAATTAAACCAGAATGGATACCGTATTTTTGGCAGTAAGTATTAATTTCTAGCGATTATTTAATTTTCATTGGTGATACTGTAGAAGCGATTCTTTCTAGTTACATTTACTTCCTTTACAGTCTTTGCAATCTTCCAGTACAGTGTTGATCCAGGAGAAAAAGATCGAAATTTTCTAAATTTCTGTTTTAAAATCTGTGCATATGGAACATTTAGCGAAGGATGTAGGATTTGCCAAGGCTGGATCAGTGAAGTTTGTTGTTGACCATGTTCACCAGTTTTAATGCACCCTGATTTTGCATTTTGTGTATGTATCTATTGCGAGGTGCGTCTGATGCACGTCGATAAGTTCAGTGTCTTGCGAAGCGAAACGTTCGGGTTCTGTTTACCCACCACCGCTTGTATTTCTTCTCGTATGGCCATAGGGGGTAACAGTAATTAAAAAGATAAAGATGGCACTGGAGTGTAACGGCTAATTTTTTGGCTGCTCCCGGCAGTGACAGGGGCGCAGGGAGGCAAAGCAGGCGTTGGGGTGCACTGGGCGCTTCGCCGGGGTTACCAGCGCCGTAGGGAGCCCGAGCGCCTGGTGGTCCCACAGTGAGCGGAGCGCTGGGCTCGGGTGTCCTATAAGTAGTAGCCGTGCGGCAAGTGCTGGTCTGTGAATGGCCAGTCTGAATTTCTTGCGTTATATTTATAGAATTTTACGTTCAATTTCTGACGGTTTCCTATCCGGTCTCATTCACAGTTATCACCCCTTGCTCAGACAAGCTGCCTGTTGGTGACAGCACGGGGATGCTGTTCCGATGGTTGGTGCTGGTGATGCTCTTTTAATTATTCCAGGTTATTCACTACTTTAATTTCTAGAGGCAATACGAGCTGATTCTATGATTCTGTGAGCTCTGTAGACAGGATTACATTGTCATGACCCTCCTCCTCTTTTCCTCCCACCCTATTCCAAAGATGATCTCTTTCTACTCATGTTTTGTTGTCGAAATATAAGAAATGCCACATTTGTTTGAAATGTACTTATTGGGGAGATAAAACTTGTAATTTATTTGTCTGTCAATCACTTTTTCTCCAGTTCCAGCTACTTAAAAATAAGATGGAACACCCAGGAAAGGAGTCTCTTATATATAAGTGGTTGTTGTTTATTTTCTTTAAATCACTGTTCATTGCTTCTTAGTTACCATAATGCAAAAAAAAAATGGAAGATGTTTTTAAGGATTGTATCAATAGTTTCCTCATCCATCCCCTTCCATTCCCACCCCAAAAAAACCCAAAGACGGAATGCTTCGTCTTTGCTTTAAGGTGTTCCATGAAAGTTCGGGATGGATGCTGTAGGGGCTTGCTCCAAGTGCGTTTTCCTCCGAGTAAGGCTTTTTTTTTCTCACCCTAGAAGGCAGCGTGTCTCCTTCAGTTAATTTTCCTCGGCTAGCGTAGGATCCGTAGGGTTGTGGCCGTGACCCGATGATGTGGGGATGCTCGACCTCCTGTGAGTAGACATCAGAGCTGCCTTGCAGAGCTTCAGACTGAAAATCACTGCTGTTCTCTGGAACATCAGCAGATTTATCAACTCCATGGTATCCATGTGGGACTGGATGCTGTCTCGCGTGGATTCAGAGTACACCCGGCTTCTTTATTGCAGAAATCTACTTTAAGAAGTTTCTGCCTTTGTTTGTTCCTTCCTACCTCCCGTGTGACAGAGGACTGTCTCACGACGGTTATGGTGAGTTTCTGGGATGAAGAGTTGGGAAGGGAATCACTGAGCTGATCTCATTTGAGAAATAATCCCCTGAAAGAAGTTCAGCTCTCCTCTTTCTTTTTTAATCCGGATTGTTTCTGGAATTCGCGCTGTAGCTACTAAAACAGTTGCAGCTGCAGTGGGAAGAAGTAGGAGAGAGTAGCCTGGGGCTGACGGATTGGGGTGGGAGTTTAGAAAATTGGCTTTACCTCTTCAAGCCAGGCTGTCCTGAAACTGTGCCCTCAGGCTACCAGTGCTCCTCCTGCGCCTTCTGGTTCAGGGAGCGTAAAAAAAAGTGTTAGGGTCTGTGCGTTCTTGCTTTGTTCTGTGGCTTGTATGGCAAGCGAATATTTTCAGCTTGAGAACATCTCAAGTCGCTTTTTGGTATGGTTGCAGAACGCGAAGTTTTAACTGTCGATTCTTCCTTTGTGATTTCCCCCCTGTATTTGTATGTGGCTCCCTGACTGCTCTTGGTTTCCTGGTCTGAACGCTCTGGTATGTTAGAGTTGCACCCATGTGCACGAATGTCGTCTTAATTTATTTGGGATTTTTTTTCTTTGTGCATTTGTTTTTGGTTTTATGTCTCTGTCTCTGTTTTTTTCCTTAAATACTGACTTTCAGGGGGAAAAAAGATCCCTCGGTTTTAGCTAATAATTTGATGAATGCGAGAAAACATCCTTGGAGGGTGAGGATTCTTACCACCAGTTTCTGCAGAGTTGGTGTTCTGGGTGAGGAG
This sequence comes from Rhinoptilus africanus, assembly GCA_013400135.1. Lineage (NCBI taxonomy): Eukaryota > Metazoa > Chordata > Aves > Charadriiformes > Glareolidae > Rhinoptilus > Rhinoptilus africanus. The sequence continues at coordinate 362,728 of VXBO01005321.1, read as the reverse complement.
AGGAATTGGTCATCACTCCCCTTCCCAGTTCTGCTGCCCAGGAGCCTGGACAGACCCTTGCTTATGTCAGGTGTCCTGTTCTGCCCTCACCCGAGGGACGTCGGGCCACGTCTGGAGAGCGAAGTCACCCCAGCCTTGCTTTGCCTTTCCTAACCTGGTGCGGAGAAGTGGCTCTTTGAGGCTGAGTAGGGTCAGGATGGCAGCTTTAAGGGCCAAATCATAGAATCACAGGGTTGGAAAGGACCTCTGGAGATCATCCAGTCCAACCCCCTGCCAGAGCAGGATCCCCCAGAGCAGGGGGCACAGGAACGCCT
>VXBO01005321.1:279506-362084 GCA_013400135.1 Rhinoptilus africanus | reverse complement strand
ACCCTCTGGGCTCTGTCTTTCCACCAGTTCTCTATCCACCTCACTGTCCATTCATCCAACCCACTCTTCCTAAGCTTCCCTATGAGGATGCTGTGGGAGACCGTGTCGAATGCCTTGCTGAATCCCACCCAGTTTGTGACCAGCAGCCATGGGCTCTCCAGTGGCCCAGCCGGGACAGGGCTGTGAGCACAGGCCAGGGTAACCCTTCAGCAAAGTTAATAAACTGACCCTTTTGTTCTCTTGTTCAGAAGTTCATGGACAGCTTGTGGGATAAATTGCATGTTACAAGGAGACACATTCTTCACATTTCTGCGTTATTATAAATGGGTTTGGAAAATGAGTGTATCATATGCCAGGTTTGTATTTTGTGCCATTGGAAACAGCTCTTGTTATAAACAAAAAGCTGAGTCCAGGTTGGCTTTACATGCATAAACATAAATTCAAGTTAACTCCACTGACTCAGATATTTGGGTTAAATGTCAGGCTGCTGGTTTTTCCACTTTCCCAATCTTTCTTCTACTGCATTGGGAAAATTCTGCAGTTTCTAAGCCGATTTAGACCTATAACATAACACAACATAACATTGTTATTTGCATAATCACTGCCCGTGGCCGTGGGACGTACCAGAGGGGGATTTGCTAGTTTCAGGCTGAATTCATCTCTGTGGGTTTTTGTGTGATGAGAAATTGCTTTCTACTATAACGACCCAAAGCTCCGCTTGTCCTTTTAGAACTCAGCCATTTCTAGGACCCCTCCTCCCTCTGTGAAACCAAGAGACTGTAGGAATTGTGCATCAAACAGCGTCTGGGATTTTGGGGGGTGGGTCTTTATTTTTTTAGCCAACGTGGAATTCAAGCGTTGTGCTTATTGGATGTTCTGTTTTCTGTGGCTTTCTTCGAAAATTTATTTTGTAGGCTGTACAGAAGGAGGACTCTAACCCTGGCTGCCTTTCCCACGCCTATCATATGTGGGATTTGGGTTGTTAAAGTCCATTCCTTCGGCAGTGGGCCATTATGCGAGGCTGTGTACTGTACCCTCGTGGCTCCCAGGCCAGAGATCTTTATGAATAGCAACGAGATCTCGCTGCTGCTTCACTACGCTGATGTCACATCCAAGCATCAAGCTGGCCGGTGGTTATCATGCTAATGCTGCCCTCGCTAGCTGGCCATTCCATTTGGCTTGGGGCATCCGTTTTTGTCTCTAAACCAAATGACAGCCATGAAAGGAAACACAAACGTGGGACTGTTTTGCTGGAAGTAACCACCATCTTTTGGGCGCATTTTATTAATTGCCGAGGATCGGTGCAAGTCCATGCGTCATAAAATCAGACCACTTTCCAGAGGAGAACTATGGTCACAGTGGCAATAGCACTGCCAAAGTAGGTTCATACAGTTGCCAGGCTGCTTACTCTGTGTCTCAGCCTTCATTTACCAAATTAGTTGTTTGACGCGTGAGCTGGAGGTGGTTTCACCCCCCCCATCTGTGGGCTGGCGAACTTTATTTGAAAACACAGTAGATGAATAGTTAAGAATTCATTCTTTGTTCGTTCCAGGCTGATCCTTTGAATGGATGCCCTGGACTAACTCCTCTATAATGCTAAGTCTCAGGAATGAGAGGTTTACCTTAATTTGCCAGCTCATGGCAATGCTTAAAAGTTTTTTTTTTTTTCTTCTTTTTCTTATTTTTTCCCCACTTTGGAGGGGAGAAGCCGGGAGTAGAAAAAACACATCCTGTGTGGTCTTCTCAAAGAGAAGAATTCCCTGCTAACCGTGCCATGCACTAAGGACTGGCTAAAACAATTCAGCATTGATAGGGAATGTGGAAAATGAAATGAGAAGTCCTAAACTCAAAAAATGGTACACATTAAAGTGCGTTCTCTATTGAATGCAGGTTTCTTAGCCATGGGATTACGGGCTTAAAAGTTTAGTATTCCGAGTTCCCCTACTGGAAGCACTTGTCATTTTTTTCACTGGCTTTCCTCTCTCTCATTTCTCATTCACTGGGAGATTTTTAAAGGCCTACTGGACTGAGTGACTGTTTCCCCACGTTCCACAGTCCCCGAACCCGAGCTAAATTAAAAAGTGGGCACTGCCTCTACTGACTCCGGCCATTCTGGCCTTCAGCCCGCACCCGCGCCAGCCGTCCTCCAGCGCGTCGGAAGGGAGCTTTCCTTTATCTTCGCAACAGGGATCAAGACATTTGCACTAGGTAAGGGGCTTAGGCGATGACTTTGATTAAAAAAACCCACCCATACTTTTATAAAATTTAAAAGGTTCAACTGTTTCTTGTTCTTTGTGCTTTTCCATTGGATCTCAAAGCTGTTTGCACACAGAGGCTTGGATTGCTGTAAGTGGAGTCTGCTGGACCCTCGCGCTCCTAAGGGTAAAATTTCTCTGCTGCCTTGCTCCTTGCTGAGCGAGGGTACCGAGCCGACTTCTGCAAATATCCAGGGGTACACAGATCCCTTGGGTACCAGACCAGGAGCTTGTCCTTGGATCGCAGCTTTGCTGCCCTCTGGGTGGTTATTAAATGTGCCGGTGCTGCGCTCTGCTGCTGGGAGCGTGAACAGCGCAGATTTTAATGCTTAAGATGGTCATTTGGGAAACGCAGAGGTGGAGCAGGGGTATTTATTTTATTATTTTGCGTCTTTGGTAGAGCTGCTGTAGTATAACGAGTAGATATTTTTGTTTAAGGTGTGATTGTCGGACCTGGGAACATAAGCCAGATGTAATTGCTTCTTCATTTCAAATGTGTCCAAACATCTTAAGCAGCTCTGAAAAAAATGTAGCTGAAATGTGTGAAAGTGACACAAACATCCGGTATGCAAATATTTAGGAAACTCATTTGCATCCACTGCATGAATCAGTGGAAAGTGGTACTATGAAGAACTTGGCAAATACTTACATTTCCATCATATTGCCACCGTACCGCTGGCGCTCCTGGGTAAATGTTGTACCTTCATTGATTCCCGTCCATTTCTTCCGTTCAGAAGAGTGACCTGATTACAGCTTTCCTCTGCTCAGGTACATTTTAATCCTTTTAGGGACATTGCTGGGGCAGATAAATGCTGCAGAATCGTGTCCTTTCACTTGGAGTTATTTGTAGGAGCTTAGCAGAAGCAATTTTCCTTTGCTTTGTTGATTTATTTACTGCAGAGAACCGGGATAGTTGTTACAACATATGAAGTGAGAGCAGAGAGAGCTCTTTCCCTGGGGTACGTTAGTGGCTGTGCAGTATGATGCTGAGATGAGCCGTATTTATTCTTCCGCCGTGCTTCAGTAATTGGCAAAAGCGGGGCAGTGCTAATGAGCTATCATCTTTTACCTCGCAGTGATCGGGGCGTGTTTGTAGGACAATTTCCTTTTAACGTCGCAAAGGAAGCTCTGCAAAGGAGCTGATGCCGAACCAGCTTTGTGTAGCGAGTTGGTACCCGAGGTTTGGAGTAGCTGTCGATGTCCCTGTGCATAAACACCCACTTCAGGTACTGAACTGGGTATACCGGGCCCTTCAGTTCATCCTCTTGCTCAAGGAGACCGTTACCCACCACAGAGTAATGACTTTTACAGAAAAAACATTTCTGTTTCCTGCTGTTCTTCGGTGAAGAAGTAAAACTCTAACAAAGCCTGGGGGGTTTTGGGGGGTTGTGTTTGNTCTGGGGGGGTTTGTTGTGTTTTTTTCCCCCCCCTTCCAAGAAAATCGAGGGGAAATGAAGATAATGTAAAGGAAAGACTGCCATGGAAACCAAGCAGCATTTTGCATCAGCTCAGCCATTTTTAGAAGCAAGGCCGTGTGCTGTAAGAAACCAGAGCAATCTGGTCCCTCCAAACCGGTTTTGGTGAGAGACTGATGGTATGAAGATGCATAAATGTTACTGCCTGTCTAATAGTTATTCTTGCTTTGTCTTAACCTTGGAGAAGGGGAAATTCCCGCCTTCAGAAATCCCACTTGACTTCAGTAGCCTGGGTACGTGCTGACCTGTCGAGTCTTGCGTTGTCTCCTTTCCTGTAGGTGGTGCCTCCTCAGGGCTTTTATAGTAGTATTGTGGAAAACCAGTTTACCAGTTAGGGCATTATTGGAGCTTGATGGGATTCCACGGTTTGTTCTCTTCTTGTGCACCCCAGGGTAAGCGTGTGGCAGTAGGAGCAGGACTGCGGATTCTGCATTGGTTCAATATTCTCCCCTGTTGGAAACACTAAGGTAGAAACTTTATCACATGGTGTTCACTGGGCTGTTTTCTTCATTTTTACGTGTATTTGCAGATTGTGTTACGTTTCTGGATGCGAGGGAGACAGGTTGACATGTTTTGTGATAAATGCAATGAGACTTTTTAGGAGAAAATCCTTTCACATTATGCCGTGGAGTCGTTAGATATAAATTATTTATGACTAAGGTTTTGTGTGCTGGAGAGCTCAAAGCTGAAGTTTTCCAAATCCTGTCTATAAATATAAAGACCAGAAATTTCAAAGTTGCGTGCTTAAAGGTAGACGCTCTGATTTGTGAGAGCTCTCGGGTTCCCGAGGGGGTTTAGCGACAACACTTGAAGACTGCACAACCGATGTAGGTGATGTAGGTGCTCCAGGCGCCTCCCGATACCCACCGAGCAAACGGCGCTGCGGATTTCCAAATGGAGTGACCATCCGTCGGAGAGAGCGACAGACAGACAGGCAGTCTCCCCAAATTCCTTTAGTGGGATCTACCCCACTACTGACGTGGGTGTTAGTTATCAAATACTGAAGTTCTCAAGTGTTGCCCCAACTGCTACTAATACAAGTGGGAGACTGGTGGCGTTGCTCCAAAGCCTTCGGTAGAGACGGAAGAGAACCAAGGATCCCGATAAAGTCAATAGATTGCTTTCTCGATCGAGTCCTAATTTGTTTACCAAGTTTCGGTCCAAAGCAGATGGATGCAGCGGTGACATTAAGCTGTGAAAATTGGACTAAATAATTTGCGTAACGAGGTTTGCTCTGCAATTACTAGGTTTGCACAGAACAGCGATGCATGGAAAACAGCGGAATGAGAAGCAACTGATGATGCTAGCTAGCTAATTTTCAGATGTAAATAATTCAGCTGTTTCAAAAGGATTTTTAAAATTAAATTACCGTGACACAAAACACAAAAGATGACAAATCTCATTTGGAGTGTTTTGTTTGTATTTGGAGAGGAGGGTAATCTAGGGTGACATTTTTGCATGCCAGGTTTTGGATCAAAACAGGTACAAACTTGTGGTGAATAAAGTGTGCTTTTGTGTATCTTTGGTTTGAATGGAAAGTAGCTGCAGTTTATTTTGGAGTAATACGGTTTTCAAAATTGCAATAAGTTTCTTTTTTACTTATCTATCTAATCACCAGGTTTTTTCTGGCGTTAGTACCTCATACTAAAGATTTCAGCTTCACCCTCTGCCCTTTTTCCTCAGCGGTTGTTGTTCTGTGGCCGAGTCCAAAGAGCTCAGATCTAATTGGAAAAGGAACCAAAGTTAATTACTGTATGGCACCTCATTGGAGTCTATTTAAATGGAGATACACGCTGTTGGAAATGGGAGAGGCAGATAAATCCTTCCAGCACGATTTGGGCATAACTTAACTGGGAAGAAGAGGATAATACAACTTTTTCAAAGAGAGATGCTGGCATTTGCGTCTCCTGGAGGTGTGAGTTTTGCCTACGCTGCTTTGAGTCAGATCCAGGGTAGTCTCTACCCACTGCTGCAAACTGGCTTGAAGCCCACGTTTTTCTGTCAGATTTGTTTATCCATTTTTATATCCCACCAGCTCCTACTGCTGATAGAGAAGAAAAATCATTTTTCTTCCTACAGAAATTCTGTTCCTTAGAAAATTAAGGCAGGCGCATCCAGCTTTGCCTAAAAGCAGCTTATAGGAATGGCACTTTTATTACTGTAATTAGTTATTTTCTTACATAAAACACCTGTAAGGTTTATTAAATTGGTGATCCTCTTAATGTTAAAATTCACAATGAGACTCTCAAGTCTCCTATTACATACTAAAGTAATTGTGTGCTTAGTCAGTCAGCCAAGGATAAGTTTATTTAAGAGTATAAATATTGTCCTTGTTTTCCTTCAGTGAGCGGGGGTGTGTGTTCTGTACAGCTGCGGGACAGTGGGCATTGCTTGTGTTCAGGGCTGTGGGAGGCACCACGGGGAGAGCAAGTGTCCTGGCCTCAAATGTGTTCAGTGTANCCCCAGCTCTCTCAGCCTGTCAGAGGGTCTCCAGACCCTGGATCATCTTTGTGGCTTCCTCTGGAGTTTCTCCAACAGGTCCATGTCCTTCCTGTGCTGAGGACTCCAAAGCTGGATGCAGCACTCTAGGTGGTGTCTCACCATCAGAGGGGCAGCTTCCCCCCCTCGCCCTGCTGCCCACGCTGTGGGGACGCAGCCCAGGGCGCAGGGGGCTTTCTGGGCAGCCAGCGCACACTGCCAGCTCGTGTTCTCATCCACCAGCCCCTCAGGGCTGCTCTCAACCTGTTCGTCTCCAGCCTGTGGTTGTGCTTGGAATTCCCTGAGCCTGGTGCAGGACCTTGCGCTTGGCCTCGTTGAACTGTATGAGGTTCTCACGGGCTCAACTCTCTTGAAACGGGGGAGCTCACTTGTAATAGCTGCAGTGTCCCTTTTCCAAGGGCAGTGCCGCAAACAGCAGGAATTCGTCTAAGTGCGGAGGATGTGCTCTACTCCGGTCTTAGGTAAGCCGTGGTGCCGTTGGCTGGATGAACGCAGCTGTCTACGGCGTACATCTGCCTCTGAGCCAGGGTCATCCTGGGTTCCCTCCGTCAATGGAGAAATAGATACTCCTCCAACACGGTGCCTTTTATACTAATCTGGTTGTCTGAAGTCGGTGAACCGGACCCCAAGTGCTGGTTTATCTCTGGTGACTATAAAAGTAGCCTCGGGTAGACAACACGCTTGTTGCTGCCTACGATGAGCGAGATGCATGTCTCCCTCTAGCACTGTTGACGTTACTGAGTACGGGCACGGCGGATGGCCTCGACTGCAGGTCTTTTAGGATGTGGTGAAGCACGTGTAAATTTGACCCATGTCAGGCTAAAACGGGAGCTTCAAGGAGGGGGATAAGGAATATTCCCCCGTTGTTCGTCCCATATGCGGGCTGCCAGCTTGAATTGTAATTGAAGTTTTGGGGGCAAGGACCAAGCTATCTCTGTATCGTACGCTGCAGCGTACAGCTGCATCTGTTCTGTGTAACAGCTTTTGGACTGATCGTCTGGTCAGAGACCTTTTGGTGGGCCGGCTTGGAAGCATCGGTACTGATCTGGATGAGGGAAGTTGTCTGTTTACTCCTCTGTTATTAAAAAAAAATGGATTTGATGTAATACTTTTTTGTTCCAGGCCTGTAAGAGAAGGAGTACTGAAGTGCCTTTTTTCCTCTTGCTTGAGCGTTCGCTATTTTGGACATTATTCATGTTTTGTAGTGCAGAAAAAGCTCACTCAACTGCTCTCGCCCCACCGCTAATGAGCTGTCTCTGGCCAACAGCAGGGACCAATATTTTTCTCCTCCTGCTCTGCGAGGTCTGTGCTGATCTTCTGTTTGATCACTGCTCCCGTCAGAAAAGCCTCCCCTAAAACCCCTCGCTCCTCCAGAGCTTGGGGCCAGCACGGCAAGAGAACTGTGGGGGCCGGAGTGTTTGAGATCCCCCGTGATGGGGAATGGGGAACGCAGAGTTCCCGGCTCACGAAAGAGCAGCTGGAGGAAGGAGAGGATGGGAAAGCAGGACAGAACGCATGAAAAAAAGGGAGTTTGGAGTTCTGGCCTCACTAAAGGAGATGAATTGTAGTGATTAAGGAATTTTAATACATTCATGCACTTTTACCACTAGCGTCAAATGTCTTTTTTAAAAGCTTGCCTCCCACATATAAGCAGCTCTGTCATTAAATTGATTTTCCACTGTTAGAGCTATCCAGCTTCCTCCAGTGCCTCTGCCTGAATCCAAGTGCACAGATGTTGGGAAAATCAGGTACTTAACGAGGAGTCCACGCATGGGATTTGGGAATGTATGTTATTCTCCTACCTCTGAAAATCTCCTCTTTAGAAAACAGAAGTAGGAATGAATAAAATACTGGATCTCACAGTGATTCCTAAGAATTAGCAAGGCTCTGCGACATGGTTCCGGAAGAGATGATGAAATACTGGATGGTAATCCTGAGGTTCAGTCTTCCTTGGTAAAAAGGCAGAAGCACATAGGAGATTTCAGCTGTGTTCGTACATATATGTAAAAATACATGGGCTACTGCTTTGCAGGCAGTAGTCCATAGCATGCAGTTAAATTTCAAGTTCTTTTTTTCTTTTTCTTTCTTCTTTTTTGCAGGCAAGAGGTGCAGATATCCCCGACATCGCAGGGGAGCTGGCGCTCCGGACCTGCGGCAGCACAGCAAGTATGAAAGTGAAGAATGTGAAAAAGTAAGAGCAATGCTCTTTGATTTTCCTCTCTTTGCTGGGCTTCCAGTTTGGGTATCCTGGGTTTTAGCTATCGTGCTGCCATACAGCCAGGGCATTTGGCAATAATTTTTGATAATTTCTTCATCAGAGCAACAGAAATCCATGTGAAACAAAGTAAATTACAGCTAATGTAGTCAAAAACTGGGGATGTGTGAGGTTTTGGTGGCTCTCCCACCTGTTTCTCGCTGTAGAAGCAAAGCTTGTTAGAGTTGTATCTCACTGTTACTGTATTTTTAAATGTATGTGATTCTTTCTGAAACGGATTTATTTTAAAAAAAGAACGTGTATGTAGAAAAACCGAAAGAGAAGCCTTAGCAATGTTTAAATGAGATAATTTTCCCTGTCTCCCTGTGCTCTGGGAAGCTAAACCAGGACAAGTGGGTGGCCTAGATATATTTTTTATTTGATACTTTTTCTCTTTTCCTTTTTTTTTAATATTTTTTTCTGCATTTTGCCTTGTACTTCTTCATTTGAATGGGTTTTGTGCTTTTTTTTTTTTAGGGGTATTTTTTTCTTCTCTGATCTCCCAGATTATTATTTTTTTTTCCTCTGGGCTGACACTCACTCTCCCTCTCCCATTCTCTCCCAGAGAGTGTAAACCAATTTATTCTGCTGGCAGCTGAGGTTTCAAACCTCTAACCCGCGAAGGGGATCAAAAGTAATCAATATTACTTGACTCGTCTTTGCTCGGAGCGCTGCCTTGAGGACCCGAACTCCCCGATATTGATGGATGGGTGCATTCTGCTCACCTCTCCGTAGTGCTCTGATGCTGTAAGGGAAACGGCTCTTTGTTCTAGTGCTGAGCAGCCAGATGCTGCATCTCACTTCCCACTTCTATTCCCGTGGGAAGAGAGAGCTAGATAATGACAATCTCATTGGCTCACCACCAGAAATATCTATAGGAGTCTATAATAGCTTCAGCAGAAGCGGGAGCATGTTGCAGAGCCAGAGGATCTCCCCGTCAGCCATCATTGTAACTGGAGACACTTGGGAATAATTATGCCTCACTTTTGAATTTTAAAAAAGGCAAAGGATAAATAGCGTTTGTTCTGCACCCTCAGATACATCAACCCGGGACTGATGGGCTGTGATGCCTTTCACAGGTAAAGTTCTGCTTTCCTATGTGTCTCGTGTAAAGGCTGCTTATTTGCGCTGCAAAAATGCTTTTGTGAAGGTAGAGCGGCTTGTCCCTGCACCGTTCCTTACAGATGTGGGCTTTGGTGTTGATGACACGCCACACGATTCGTTAAGGATGCAATTTAGTTTTCCTTTTTCACTCAGTTCCTTTCTCCACTGTTTTGATGCATCACATCAGCAACCCCTCTGTTCCCTTGGCTTTAGGATGAGAAAGTCGTCATTATTTTGTATCAGTAACTGCATTTTGTACCGGTATTTGACGCTCAGCATTGTTTCGGTGATGTGCATCTGTCTAATGATGTGCTTTTGATGTGCTTCAGGTTATCCTTTACAAAGGGTCATTTCCCGAAGATGGCTGAATGTGCACATTTCCATTATGAAAACGTGGACTTTGGCAACATCCAGGTGAGTTTCAGGTTTCTTTTAGACACAAACCGGTATGTTTGGCTGCCAGCGAACCTGCTGGGGGAGGCGGTAGAGGAACCTCCGCTTTTGTTTAGTTTCTTGCAAAATGGTTAGTGAGAAGAAGTTCAAGCAATAAGGTTTCTCTGTCTGGAATTGCTTCTGTGTACCGGGCCAGAATCTGTCCTCGGCCGTGTGGTTTGGGATTGGAGCTGATTTTATTTCCACTGGATTTGACTGATGTCACTGTTTTAAGACTGCATCGGACATTCATTGTTGAGTCAGCTGTAATCGCTGCATGCATATTTTTAGCTTGTGTGTATGTGTATCTTTAAACAATTGTGTCCGCGTATTTCTGTAAATATAAATAATTCAGTTTCATCCCTCCTCTTCACATTATCCCGGCTCTGCGTTGTGCATTGCAGTAGCTGTGTCATCAGAATACGTGAAATTGCTAGTCAGCCTGAGTTGCGTTTCTGGAAGTGTGCAGGCTTTGTGATCCATCCCTCGGAAATACAGGCAGAAGCATTTTCCATTGAGCGGCACCGGGGAGGGCTGAGAACCAGGAGTCGCTGCCGCTTTCCCATAACCAGGGCACATCTTGTTCTGCTCTTAGAGAAGCAGGAATGCCTCCAGCATCTGCCAGCCTCCTAGCCAAAAAGAGGTTACAACCTTTTCATTTGTAAAACATTTCCTGTAATATAGAGTGAATTATTTACAGCCTTTCGTCTTTCCGCACTTGACAGTTTTGCAAGCGGAATTATGCATCCGTTTTTTTTTCCGTCTCTGTGAAATTAGTGACTGAGAAGGAGTTTGGGTCCCATTCAGGGCTGGTGCCTGCTGTTGTTCACACGCGGTGGCTCTAAGTGGGTCCAGTCTGCTGAGCAGGGGAGGTTTGCGCGCTGGCACACACAGAAAGGCAGAGCCAGTTAGAGAAAATACTGGGTTTCAGAGGACACCAGTGCAAAGAACGCGGTTCTTAACGAGGTCTCTGAGAGCTCGGTTCTTAACGAGGTGTCTGGAAAATGGGCTGCTGACGCAAACGGCAGCGGTCCTCAGTCTTCAGAAGCAAAACTGTGTTTCTTTATTGTCAGTCTCTGTGTATAGGAATAGTGTGACTAAGCTACGTCCCTCTTTTTAGGCTCCTGGTGATTTCCTGGTTTGACACCACTAATTTTTTTGGCCATTTTGGAGAGAAGTTTTATGTTGAGCAGGTTTCTGTACACACGCAGAGGTTTTCTGCATTGTGTGGGCCTCTGAGTTTGCCTTTCCATCGTTCAGGACAGTGCGCAGGCCGGAGAGAGATTACCACTTTTGCATGGCACTACTATTTAAAGCCTTTTGAAGACAAATGATTTAATTCTTTTGCAGGTTTAAGCATTCCTTGGGATGTTTTAAGGCTGGCAGGGCATAGTGGTAGGGTTGATAGGCTGAGGTTTTTGTGTTCCTGAGAGGGAGAAGTAAAATCAGAGAATACATTCTTTACACATTTTCTCCTGTTGTTTTCGGCGACAAAGCTGGAGCGTGTTCTGGTGGGAAGTGTCCACAAGCCGGAGCCGCTGCTGTCGAGCGCTCGCTCCTGTGGTGTCAGCGCTGCTCCTACAGCTTTTCCAAGGGGGAAAGGCTGCAGCCTGGAAAGAAAAGTTTGTAGAGCCACGTCAGGCCCCTGAGATGTTTTCTCTCGCGGTATCTGGGGTGGGAAGCCAGGAGGAGAACGGTGGATGATGGCGGTGCAGCCATAAAAGTGTGACTGTGGGTGCTGGGAGGGGGGTGTCAGTTCTCTGTTTGCACCACCAGGACCTCTGAAAACCCACACAGGCTTAACTATTTGTGTACCCAAAGCAAAACGTGTGCTTAAATAAGGTGAATCAGCCCCTAATTACCAGCTCCGTGCCTCTTGTCCCTTCCTTCTTCTAAGCAAGCTTTCCGATAGATTGCCATGGTGTAATGATTTCTTTTATATGGATAAAAATACCTTAAGAGCAGAGTTTTTCTCCTGAAATACAGAAGGGTAGAACATTGCGGTATCCCCTTAGTAGAAAGACCAGTATCGATGGTAAAATAAATGAAAGCTCTTAATATAAGAGCAGTATTAGTTTACAGACTTATAAATAGGTTCATCTAGGGCTCACGCATCTTAATGAGGCGGCGTTCATGGGTGGCTCCTTTGTGCTGACAAGGTAGACCAGAGAATGGCAGTAGGTTGAAGTGACTTGTAAATGACAGCTTGGCACCTAATAGCGAATTACCAACTTGCATCTGAAGGGGCTGGTGGGTGTAAAACTCCTTTCAAAATCTATTCACTGCTAAAAATTTGCATAGTCAAAATGCAGCATTATCGGGCTGTGTCAGGAATTGTGTAATGCTGTCTATTAACAGCCTGGCCAAATTTCAGAGTGTTTTGTAACGTTTATGTCACTTATAATACAGTCCCATGCTGCAATCCGTATTAATATCTTGACATTTCACCTCATGAGATCGTTTTAAATTAACTTTCTGCGGTGTATAAAAAAAGGCTGGTTCTCTTCTTATCCTGGCACCGTGCTAACGGAACCGGGTGCGTTTCGGGGCGCTTTTTCTCTTCCGAAAGGTTCTGCTCTACTTCTGCTTTCAACAGCAAAGTATTTTAACCTTATCTCCTCTGGCCAGCGAGACACAGGTTGCGTCAGCGGGAAATTGCAGGTTTTCCAGGCAAAGGCAGTTGATGTCAAAGCTGTAGGTAGAGGATGGGCCTTACAGATTGCGGCAGTGCCAGAAATTCCCTGGTGTTTTGCTGAAATACCTTACATTTATTACTGCATCTGTTTTTCAAGGCTACGTCCTTGATTTTTCGCTTCACCACGAAGAGCCAGGTTCTGCATAACAGATTTATTTTAGTCTAACATGGGATAAATGTTTAGGAGCCTTGTTAGCAGGAGTGGAGCTGTGGTTCAGCCTTGCTGTGGTCTGTGTCTCCCAAACGAGATGTTATTAGGCCATGGCTAGATTATGATTATCGGTTAGGTTGCTTCTGCGGGCTTCATTGAATAGTTTGTGCTGGAAGAGACCTTTAAAGGTCAATCTAGCTCAGCCTTCCTTCTTTCCAAGGCTCCGCTGCCTTTCCACAGTCCTTGGCTAACGTCTGCTTGTGCTGCCTCTCCCCTCTCCCAAACACCAAAACTCAGTTAATTCAGGGACAAAGCAGAGGTTGATTGTACACGCATTTCTCTTCAGGGCACCTCGGTGTGCAGTGAAGCACTCGAGTATGGAGTTGTCAGTCCTCAGCATCCCTTCCAGGTGTCTTCAAAAGTGCCTAAGTCATTCCAATGCAATGGAAAAATCATAAGTTCACGACCAGTTCCTAAGGCAGATTATTAAATTTAAGCATAATTTCACAGTCTTGTTAGTTGAAAAGCTTCCTTCTCGGGGGCTGGAGGTGTTCCAGCCCGGCGCAGGGCACTGCAGACAGCAGCGCTGACGTGGCCAGGGCTGATGTGCGCACGCCAAAAGCGCGGCATCGGCCCGAGGCCCCGGGGAGTCGAAGTTTGCGCCCGAGCGTGGGGCTCAGCCCCGCTGCGGCGATGGCGTGCCCCTGGTTTGGTGTTCTCGCTGTAGAGCTCTTCACACGTAACCGGAGTATCTCCGTGCAGCAGTCGCGTCACGCAGTCCCGGGGCCTTCCAGGGAGCCTTAGGGCTTGTTAACACACAGGAATGGAACGATGTCAGCAGCGCCCCGTCTCGCTAAGTTGTACAAAATAGGGCGATTGCCCCCCTACAGCGGTGCAGATGTGATTTTTTTTCACTTAGTGCTACGTGCCATTCATATAAACAGCAGAAATAGCGATCGGGTATTCCGTAAATATCTTTACTTCCTGCCAGAAATAAAGACTTTGTTCTTCACTTGAAAGAATTAAGAAATTCTCTTTATCTGAGTAGGTTTTAGTAATGGAGTATGGAGAGCTCATCAGCACAGTGTTTCCCAGGTAATATCCTTTGCTCCCTTTGCTGGAGGAGAGACTGTGCTGTAACGCACGTTCCTGTCACTCCAGCAATCTTGCATTTGACAGAGCTTTACCCCTTCAGACAGCAGGCTCTCTGTCTCTCCCTCTTTGCATTTATGTAGCTGCCTTCTAAAAATAACCCCCTGTCGGAAGGGGGCTGGATTCCCCTGCACGGAAGATCCTCCTTATCTGTGAAGCCTTGGCATTGCGAGTGGCAGGAGCGTGTTATCAGCGGTAAAGGAAGTATTTGAACCAGAATCCTTTCCGCCCGTGGAGGCACGTGGTGCCAGGAATTCCTGGTAGGAGCTTGCAGTGTTGTTTGCTCTGCCTTTGGCCGGCTGCAGCCTTCCAGCCCAGCCCACGGGCTGCCCGTCGTCGTCGGTGGCTGCGGTTTGCCCCTGCAATTGTATTTTCCTCTTGTGTTTTAAGCGTTACAAGCGTTGCAAAGAGCAGTTCAGCCTTTTGTCAGAGAAGGTATTTTTGGGGGCCATCATCTTTTTGGTTTGCCTTTTTTTCTTTGATTTAATAACGCTCCGAGGAGGGGCGTGCGGAGGGGCCCTGTGCTTGTGAAAGTGTCTGTGTTAATCGTACAGTAAAATTTTGTCCCGAGATGGATTGGAACGGAAACAAGTATGGGAAAGCCTGCCCAGGTGGAGTTAACTGGGGTAGTTTAAGACATTTCTGCCACAGCTAAAAGCAGCCCTCTGCATGGATGGGCTGGAAACAGCTTGAGCGGATGAGTGCTTCCCGATCTGTGTCCGGGGGACGTTGGATACCTTGGCTCAAATCTTCCAGTGGTGATTTTAAACGAAGCCTGCTCACTGCCTCCAGTGTCGGAGGGCTTGTTCATTCCCCCAGCTCTTCTGCGCCCATGATAATTTTCAGTATCTTGGCAGCCATGAGCAGCTACGGGCTCTAATGTCTTCATTTATTCCGCTCGTTTGCAAAGTATTTAAAAAGAAAAAAAATACTTATTTTAAAAAGCGAACCATGAACCAGCAATCCCTTTGCCCCAGTCCTTTTTAAAAGATAGAAATACACAGTAAAATCATAAAAACTGGCCTGAATTTGGCTGTCTGTTGGTGCTATGAAAGACAATTTTGCTGGGTTTTGCGTTGTCTTTATGAATATATGAGGGGTTATAACCTGTATACCCACGTTGCGTACAAAGCTGGGCTCCTTTTCAACCTCTCCTCTCTGGATGCTGTTCATCTCCCCCCAAAATGACTTTGCCATATTCTGATACATTACGTTCCCCTTCTTTAGATGAAGATCCCTCCTATTCCCCGCATCTTTTCCCTCTGATTTCTTTACAGTTGCCTTCTGAAGTGGCTGGGGGAGATGTTGCAAGGGCTGCTTTAGGGATGTGGGTATATAAACCCAACTATGTTCATAGTGTAGGTGGAAACGGCTTCTATTAACTTAACAATTCCAGCCGCAGCTCCCTGAAAACGGGCACAGTCTCCTGCCAAGATCAACAGATTTTTTTCAAATTTGGAGTCTCCAGGCCAAGGTTCTCAATGCCAAAAAAGTCAGGAAAATATGTGAGTAAGTTCACCTTAGTTTTTGGATTCTTCTGTTTCCTGGTCTCGCATCCAACTTGCCACGGACTCCTCAGAAAAATTCTTCCCTGGAACAAGATCACACCTGCGGAATTCCAGCTTGCTTGGAATGTGAAACTTGCTCTTCCAGTGAAATGGGGAGAGCTCCAGCATGGGCTTTATAGCGGAAGGGTAACATCAAGTGTGGAGGGGTATCTCTCTGTGAAACTTTACTATTCCTGTTTTTCAGGTTATTTACTACTTGTTTTACAGTTGGCGCTTGCTGCGGAGAAAGCGAACAGCCTTGTTAGTGAGCCAGCTTTAACGGGCAGGATTCATGGACATTGNAGTGAAATGGGGAGAGCTCCAGCACGGGCTTTATAGCAGAAGGGTAACATGAAGTGTGGAGGGTATCTCTCCGTGAAACTTTACTATTTCTGCTGGTTATTAAAATATATTAAAAAAAAAAAAGGCAGGATATCGTTTCAAGGCTGAGCTGGTGCTTCCTCCGTCATGGCTTTGCTGAAGGAGTTTGCGATCCTCCAAAAGAAGAGCGGGGATTGCTGGTGTTCCCTGTGGCTTTAGCTCCTAAATCGTTCTTAAAATAGGCTTTGTTCTCACCTTCCTCCCCTTGACTAACAGCTACCGGAATCAATCATTTATAAACCTGTTTATCTTTTTTTATAAAGTAAAAGCTAATTCGTCTGCCATTACTCAACTGGCTGGTTATTGAATTGCCTGTCACAGGGAAGAAAGGGTTTTTCTGTTAGTATTTATCAAAATTAGCTCTGATTCCATGTATGTCTTTATTTAAGCTGATCAGCTGGGTTTATAAATTGAAGGGTAGACTATAACTCGCAAATAATTGTTAATAGCAAATGAGATTTTACCTGTTGATTCGGTTGAACAGGTATTTATGCTTTTTTTTTTTTTCCTTCTCCTCTTCCCTGTGGATGTGTTTATGAATTTCTGCCCTCGGTGCGTGGCACCGGAGAACAGACCCAGTGTGGGATTTCTCTGCCTGGGACAAAACGCCCAATCTGGGATGGAAGGATTTAGAGTGTTCCCTGCCGCTTTCCATGTTTCTTCTCTGCCTTATTAGTACGAGAGAGATCACTGTGCGAAGTTGGATGAGCATTTTCTCAGACTTGACCCTCTCGAGCTAGGTATCTTCTCTTTTGGGCCAAAAACATTGACCTCCTGCAGGAATCCAGCTTATTTTTGTCTTCCCCTGCATTTCACACAGAAAATGTAGCAAACTTATTTGTGGATGTTTAGTCCTTATTGGTGCATAGTGACTATTTGATGGCGTGAGTAAATCTTACAAGGGACTGTAATAACCCCAGCTGTTACCTTTGGCGTTGACCTCCTGCCGGTTGCCACCATCGTAAATCATCTTTAGCAGCGTGTCACAGAAATGTATAAAAACTGTTTTAATTAGGAACTGGAACAGAGTTGTGTTGGGAAAGTTTTCTTCCCTGAGGTTTAATGACCTGAAAAAATAAAGCAGAAAGATGTATTATGTGTATAATTAAAATATATTAAAATTTTGAAAAGAATCCGTGGGCTCCAGCAAAATAATCCCTATTTCACTAGTGCTTTGTCCTTTTAGAGAGGATTAAAACCCTTACGGTTTTGTATATAGTAAGCCGTACTGTTAACAGGAATGGTGGTGTACCCGTAGCTCTGCAAGTGTGCCACGCTGGTGTGATTTTAATAACCAGCAAACTTCATGTTGATACGATCCCTGAGATTTACAGAAGCGGGAGTGCGGTTTTATTCTCCGGCGGAGGTTTGTCACGCCGGTGGATGTATTAGCTGTTAAAGCAAACAGCACTGGGAACATTTACATTGTGTGTTTACTGTACCTCCTTACAAAAAGGGTAGTTTGTTTAGTTTGTGTTTATGTGCCAGAATTTTGAGGTTTGATGACAGAGTTGGCAGCTCAGGGGGAGCAAGTTAGGCTACAGGTTTTTAAACTGTTCATTCATCAGCTGAGCTTTCCAGCGCTGTGTGTGCGCCTTTGTCCTGTGGTTATAAACGTTTTCATTCATTTCCTGGTGAAGGAGTAGCGATAGGACATAACCTGATCCTGCAAAATGTGTATTCCTGACTGTCTTGGCTCTGAGATCTCTCGCTGGTTAAGGCGTTTGGGTTGGAGAAGGCCAGATGTGCTCCCTCCGTGTCACCCGGTGCCCTCTGCCTCCTGCAGCCCTGCGGAGACCAGTCACTCGTGGTGGTCGTGGGATCCAGTTTCCAGATAGTTTCCAGTCTTTGAATATCAATGCTGCTTTCCACAAACTGCTTCGCTCAAGAATATAATCTCACCCGAGGGCATGTGGTGTGGTGAACTCAGGATTGTTCTCCCGTTGTAGAATCAGGGAAGACTTGGCTTTGAGTGCTCAGGAAAAAGCTTGTAACTGCACTGGTACTATCATGGAATCATGGAGTGGTTTGGGTTGGAAGGGATGGTAAAGACCATCTCATTCCACCCCCCTGCCCTGGGCAGGGACACCTCCCACCAGCCCAGGCTGCTCCAAGCCCCGTCCAACCTGGCCTTGAACCCCTCCAGGGATGGGGCAGCCACAGCTTCTCTGGGCAACCTGGGCCAGGGGTTCACCCCCCTCACAGCAAAGAATTTCTTCGTCTCATCTCATCTAAATCTCCCCTCTTCCAGTTTAAAACCATTCCCCCTCATTCCATGGCTCCCCGCCCTGATCCAGAGTCCCTCCTGAGCTTTCCTGGAGCCCCTTGAGGGCCTGGAAGGGGCTGGAAGGTCTCCCCGGAGCCTTCTCTTCTCCAGGCTGACCCCCAGCTCTCTCAGCCTGCTTTCTATCATACACTATCGTAGTCTATCCTGCAAGGCAAGAAACTGCAGGGTAAAGCACTTGAACTAATGGTATTCGGATATTACACGTGAAAATGTTTACGGTCCTGTGCGAGGACCCTTACCGCAGCCTGTGTAGCTGTTCGTGCCTCAGAGAGGACGTTTCCACGTCTGCTGAGCTGAGGCCCAGGTTTTGTTGTTTGTTTTCCTTGCAGCAGAGGGGTTTGTGCTGAAGATTTCCTGTGAATCCAAACTTTCCCAAGGGTCTGGATTCGGACAGATTTTTAGTTTAAAAAGGGAGGCACACACAGAGGCATATACTGTCCCCTACACGTACTCTTACAGTGTCCAGGAGGCATTCGAACATGTTTGTAGACTTTGATGGCTTTGTTATTTTAGCCCTTGCTGTGGTGCGTGAGCGGAAGGTGGAGGCTCCTGCTTCCATGTCCTGCAGGCAACGCTCCGACCGTTGGCTTCCCTGGGCGGCCGTGCCAACGAGCTCTTCGATCTCCACTGAGCATTCCAAAGATATCCATTGCTTATTTCCTCTGGCTCTTCATTTCTGGCCATTTTGTCCGCAGACCCTGCAAATTCAGGTGGTTGTTTTCCTGGTCAAGCAGTTTAAAATTGAACGTTTCCATTATAAGGCATGTTTACATAAGGCTGTGGTTTTTTAAAATAAAATATTTACATGAAGAAGCACCTGGTGCTTTCACTGCCTCTTCAAGACACCCTCTCCTAAAGTATAACTTCTTTTATCTCTCTTGAAATAACTGAAAAAACTTAGATTGTACTCAGCAGTTCTTCTTTCTATCCATCTACCGTATGAATGAAACATTAATAAAAACTCAATTACTTGCTCTGGGATATTTTTTTAAGGGGCAAGACCACCCCTATCACCATCCTAAACTTCTTCCTGTCCAATATTTTATTTCCCAGGAGGCAGAGAAGCTTGTTTAGGTTTGCATACATAGGTTTAAAGCCCCATTGAATGTTTTTCTGGACCATCAGGGGTCGGTTTGTGAGTTGTAGTCAGAGGTGACACCTCTAAGAACAGAGTGAGCTTTTGGCACCATCACACTCAGAATTACGTCAGTAATAATTTAGAGAGAAGGCTGTCGCTTAATAGATACCCACAAATCCGGTATTACAAGCTGTTGGAAATAAAAATACATGGTGCCATATACTTTATGTGTGTTCAGGATCCACGAACCTGCTTTAAAATTAATTCTGTTCTATTGGAAGGCAGCTGAAGCTGATAAATACGGTTAGAAAACAAATTGGCTATTAGAAAAATCTCACTTTTGGACTTGGTGGTATTGTCTGGTCCTGCCCATTTATGTTTAGATACTAACAAAAGTTCTTATAAGTTACCTTGAAATTCAGGGCAGCTGTATAATTGATCTTCATGGCGCTTGAGTGTTAACCTTATTTATTGCACGTATGACATGTCGTAACATTCAGGCTTTAAAATAACTGATTTTGGACCAAGTTCACATTTACCAACTTGAAATAGTTCAAAAAACCCCCCCCAAAACATGGCAACTCCTGTTATTTTTACAGTGTGAGTCCAAGAGTTTACTTGGAAATGCTGGTAAATTGAATAATTCTGTATCTGCGAAATCCTGGGGGAAGCAATCCTGGAATGGGCAGGGAACTCTCTGGGAGCTGGAGCCTTGGGTTCGAAAGGATTCTCGTGGAAGAAAGGAAATGTCATCCCAGGCCAGGGCACTGCTGCCTTGCGCAGGGGGAGACGCAGGATTATTGGAGCACAGCGACGGTGCGAGGCCTCCGGAGCGTCAGAGCCTGAGTCAGAGTCCCCTTCCCCGTGCCCTCTCTTGTGGCTCAAGGTTTGATTTAAGGTCAGGCTTTGCCATTTGTTTTAAAACTAAATAAAAGCTAGATGGAGTTTGGAAACTCTTTTTTTGGAGGAGCGAGCTTTTAGGCTAGCGCATGCCCTTTGAATTATTCATGCGTTTTAGCAGTAACACTGGAGCTGTGATGTGCACTTTGAACACACCCCAGACAAGCTGCCGTGGTTTTTATTTCCCCTGGTACACGGTCCCTGCCTTTCTTTGAACTCTTTTAAGCCTCCCTATATCCCTCACTTTCCAGCTACTTTAAACTAAGTGGGGTTCAAAGGAAGCAGAAGATCGTTTTAGAGCTGGCTGGGCTTGATGCCGAAGCGCAGGGCACCATGGAGCTTTTGTCCTGGAGCGCTGCTTCCCCCTCACAACTGGCTTTAACTTTTCCTACTTATCTAATATCATAAAAATGAAGAATTTGTGCCATTCATCAGCTCTCTTAGAGACAATCCAGAAAATAATCTTCACGTTTTCTATTATAATTTTAATGTGAACAAGGAGAAAGAGGAGACTTGGATTTTCTAACAGCAGAATGTCCCATGTATTCTTGTAATTCTTTGTTGTGTATCACATAGATGAACAGTTAGGATGTGGATGATGAATATTACCTTTCCTCTTAGGGCTGTAGCAAGTTGCTACGATCAGATGAAGGATAAAAGTAAACCAGACTGGATAATGCTGAATCTCATTGCTGCCATAGCGTGCCCTTGAATTACGGAAAGTCGGGACTGCAGCGTGGCTTTCACACGGCTGCGGGGTTCCTGCGCTGCCTGTGGATGTTCCCGAGTCCCAAAAACAGACGGGCGTTCGTGCCGAAAGGAGCTCGTTCCGACGGCTAAGGACAGGCTGAGTTATGGAAGGGGCTGCAGCATTTCCCAGCCCTGTGCCCTCATTAGACACTCACTGCCTCGGCGCTTGCTGTAGAGGAACGTTTATTCTACACAGACTCCTTTCCTTTTGGAAACTAGTAAGTTATTCGTAAAAAACTCAATTGAAATCTCAGTACGAGAAAGCGAGACAAGAATTTAAATTTTTCATGTGTCCACAATATGGAGCTGGTTGCGGGGGGGGCCTCTTCTGGGAGCGTCCTGCGTTTTGCTGCCGTGTACAGCAGTGCTTCCCTGTGTCCCGGCCCCAGTTCGTCATTGTCAACGCTAATTGCTTGCCTGGAGACTGCCGTTTCGCTTGAGTTCATTAACGAGCAGCCTTTCACCTGCCCAGAGAGGACCTGAGCCATGGCATTGCTGCCACCGCGGTGTCGGTCCGGGGTGACCTCAGGGCTGCTGCAGCACCTGGGGTTGTGCTGTTTACTCTTTTCCCCCTGTTGGGTTTTAAACCTCAGGAATTTAGAAAATTCTGCCTTGAATTTTTCTAGTTGGAGTTGAATCATCAGGGCCTGTTTTCCCGGGAATCTGCAGAAACTGGGGCTGCGGATCAAGGCAATATGTTCATATTTAGTGAACCAAGAGCTTCACTTCTAGTCCAAATTGAGCAGGAATCCATCTGTACCATCTCGTGACTGACAAGACCCAGAAAACCTCTAAAAACCCCCACCTCCCTTTGGTTTTTGGTAGCCATAAGGTTGTAATCAATATTTAAGAGCATGGGATGATTTTCAGCGCAACGTAGAGTTTGATTTTCCTGGACCGACAGCTGCAGTCTTTGTAAGATAACGTCTTTAAGAAAGAATAGCACTGAATTATAGAATTGGATTAAAAATTGTGGGAATTTCAAAGTAAGTTTCGCTTTTCATCCGGGATTTTCCTGTGCGAGCCTTTAAGTGTCCCCATATCTTCGAGCCTTCCTCAACGAGAGTGAAGAAACTTGTTTGTTTAAAGAAACGAGTTTCTCACATAATTGCTTAGGACTTAAGGTTTTCAACATGATTATTTCAATCTTTTCTTTTTTCCAGCTAATTTCTTTTTGGGACTGAAAATTGATGACAGTGGTGTCAGCTGTTCCATTCTTAATGGCTGCATTATAGCAGCTTTGTGTTTGCTGAGTGGTGCCTTTCACCAGAATTAATGAGGCTGGAACCTTATATATTAACCGTTAGGCGATTTCTGAGCAGAGGTTATGGAGACTTCAGATGAAACATCTAATTTTCTGTCTCTTAAAAGGTTTTCCTCATTAATTTGGCTGAGGTAAAACTAAACCCAACCCGCTCATTTTAGGATTTTGGGGTGTGTTGCTGGAATAATGGTATCTACGTATTGGTACGTATCTCCCGAGGTTTTGGCATCTCTGTTTTGGTAGGGAGAAGGTTAATACTAATGAAAAAGATATTAATCCTGTTTTCACTCTCGGAATTGATAGATCCTGAGGGTTTACCAGGATTTGGGAGAAATGGGCCTTGCCTCTGTCCTTTGTCTTCCTCCTCTTCAGCACCCCCAACCCCAATTACTACACAGCATTATCGTAATTAGTGTCCATGTGCTAATGATCATGAGAGTAATCACGTGGTTGTATTCTGGAAAACTTCTTTAGTGGGTTGAGGATAATTTCATCAAATCATTTAACTCCTGTAAATGTCATGGAATGTTTTCACCATAAACACACTCAGGCCTTCCTACACGAGGTCTAATTGTCATGGAGCTGAATGATTATAGCGTAACGTAAAATCGCTTAGAAAACCACGGTGTGTGGGAGGGAGGGCTTTTACAGTGCCTTGTCTTAACCGATTTATGCTCCTTCTGCAACTAGTATAAATGTTTCTCTTGAATTTGGGCAATATTTACTTTTCAGAGAAGGTGAGCGCCTGCAGTGTATAGTCACCTTTTTCTTCAATATATAGAAAATATTTAGGCCTTTCACCTATTATGACTGTTTAGTTACTTGTCAGCTCTGTTTTGAATTCTGTATCCTAATGTTGTGTGTCGCCTAAAGCCTGCAGATCCTTTGGGACACCCCTTTCTTCAATGGGAAGAGGTGATACTGCAGAAGGTGTCCAGGGCAGAGCATTGTCCCCCAGCATCCTTGCTGGGGAATCACGAGGTGGGAATCAGAGAATCATGGAATGGTTTGGGTTGGAAGGGACCTTAAAGACCACCCAGTGCCACCCCCTGCCCTGGGCAGGGACACCTCCCACCAGCCCAGGCTGCTCCAAGCCCCGTCCAACCTGGCCTTGAACCCCTCCAGGGATGGGGCAGCCACAGCTTCTCTGGGCAACCTGGGCCAGGGGCTCACCCCCCTCACAGCAAAGAATTTCTTCCCAATATCCAGTCTAAATCTCCCCTCTTGCAGTTTAAAACCATCACCCCTTGTCCCATGGCTCCCCTCCCTGCTCCAGAGTCCCTCCCCATGTTTCGTGGAGCCCCTTGAGGGCCTGGAAGGGGCTGGAAGGTCTCCCCGGAGCCTTCTCTTCTCCAGGCTGACCCCCCCCAGCTCTCTCAGCCTGTCCCCACAGCAGAGGGGCTCCAGAGCCCCCCCAGCATCTCCGGGGCCTCCTCTGGCCCCGCTCCAACAGCTCCGTGTCCATCAGATGTTGGAGACTCCAGAGCTGGACACAGTACTCCGAGAAGAAGCTGGCTGAGGCTCTAAGGAGACAGGACGGGTACATGAGCAGCAGAAGACGAACCGTGTGTGCGCATGTGTTTGTGCCCGTGAAGAGCAGGAGAGAGACCATCAGCACAAGTGTGATAGCCCCTTGCAGTTTCCTGTTAAAGCCAGGTATTTTTAGTCTGGCTGAAGTTTTGATGCAACTTTTGGCTAAGGGGGGAAGTTTTTGTTTTGACTCCTAGAAAAACTTTTCTTTTTAGAAAAGAAGTTTGAGCGTACACCTCTTTGCTCATTTTCCAGCCCCCTTTTCTCAGAAGGGAGTAGTCGAGGGGAAATGCTCCCATCTACTCTATTCCGTGCTTTAGCACTTGCTCAAGTCTTTTGGTATATAAAAACTTGTTTTTTTGGTGATATAAAACACACGTCAGTTTTGCAGTGTGCCTCCGAACCCAGCTGTGGACCACGCACTTTCGTTTTCTTTGTTTAAAAAAAAATAAGGCAGGGGAGTTTGAGACGTGAAATCATAAAAATGTTCTTTCCCATGCGTGTGCACGCACCCGGGGGGGGGGTGCAAATCTGCGCTCACACCTTCCCCCCACCCGCCGGTCAGTTTGGCAAAGCCGTCAGCAAGTAGCCGAAGGCCGTATAGCTCTGAGCTGTGTCTGTGTCACATTAAAACGCGTTCAGCGGTCAGTTTAGTCACGGACTAACCTCGCTGTAAAACTGGGGGCTGTAGGCAGGGCCGAACGCCAGGAACGCCGGGTTTCACACAGCCTGATTGGGAAAGATGAGTGGATGTTGATCTTTCCCACTTGTGGGGTCATGGGAGGAAATGGAGCAAGCTTCCCCCTCAGCTTTTATCACTTCCTCCTGCCAACGAAGGGGAGATTATTTGCCTTCGTTTGCTGCTCCTCTTGTCAGCAAGAGAAGTTGGTATTTAGCCAGATAATAAATAATGCTTTTCCTGGGAAAGGAGATCTCAGATGTGGTTGCAGTAACCCTGATTCCGCCCCCCCCCCCTTTCTGTCTTGAGCCTCGTCCTGCAAATTCTTGCTCGGAAAGATGTGGTTTGCTTTTGCGTTTGCTTTTGCTTACAGACTGTTTCTGAAGCTTTTTAAAACGTTTTGATGGTGGCTGCTTATCTGCCGAATGCTGACAGGTTCATTCATTTTTGTTGTGTAAGGCTTATGAAGACCCTGCAGACCAGACTTGCTGTGGAAGTGTGTATGTGCGAATTGCGTCAGCGTTATTTATTCTCATTTATAAAGTCGGCTTCATCATTTGCTAAGGTAGCCGTTGTCATCTCGTTGATCTGGCTCTCTTCATCTGAGTCTAGAAGGGTGCTGGCGGTGACTTGAAGAATATGGATCCTTCTATACTTCATGGAATGGTTTGGGTTGGCAGAGAGCTTAAAGACCACCCAGTGCCCCCCCGTGCCCTGGGCAGGGACACCTCCCACCAGCCCAGGTTGCTCCAAGGCCCGTCCAACCTGGCCTTGAACCCCTCCAGGGATGGGGCAGCCACAGCTTCTCTGGGTAACCTGGGCCAGGGGCTCACCCCCCTCACAGCCAAGGATTTCTTCCCAATATCTCATCTCAGTCTCCCCTCTTCCAGTTTAAAACCCTTCCCCCTCGTCCCATGGCTCCCCTCCCTGCTCCAGAGTCCCTTCCCAGCTTTCCTGGAGCCCCTTGAGGGACTGGAAGGGGCTGGAAGGTCTCCCCGGAGCCTTCTCTTCTCCAGGCTGCCCCCCCCCAGCTCTCTCAGCCTGTCCCCAGAGCAGAGGGACTTGGTAAAAATGGGGACTGTGGAGTAAAGGCCAGGTTTTGCAGTGCTCCTGGAAGGTAACCATGGCTGATTCGAACTTCAGAAACACGTCAGGATAAGCTGAAATACTCTCCTGAGTTTATGGAATTCCTGGATAGAAGTGTCTGTGGAAAGGAGGATGTTGGGAGGAGGTTGTCTGTCACCCATGGATAGCGTTGTCCTGCGGTTTCATGAATGCTGGTTTTCCTTCCTCCAACATCCCTTCCTTGCTGAGCAACGGGTCCCACTCCTTACGAGGCTGCGTGCCAAGAGAACTGCTTACAGAGGAGCCAGGGGATACAGTTCCTAATGAGATTTCAGAGTTATTCGTGTCCTGCACCTCCAAATGGGGTACGCCAGACCTTCTGGGCTCTTTAGGGGATGTTTGTTTTGTGTGCGTTATTAAGTTTTGTTTACGGTCTTTGCTCCTTGCAGCTTGGTTCCTTGTAACTGGCGCTCTATAAATGCCAAATGAGAGCCGTTACTCAGCTCAGCACAGCTCTTGATTTGGCCTGTGCTTTAAAAATAACACGAATACTTCTCTTCGGGTGACATGAAGGTGAGAAATCATAGCATAAACCTCTCTGCACTCTGCAAGAAAAGGTGCTTAGAAAATGTGGCGGTGAGTCAGGATCAATGACTACCTTACAAAAATTAATCTTATTGCCACAATACTCTTCCCCCCCATCAAAGTTACTATTTTGGGGGTCTTTTTTGGTTGTTCTTTCTCCTCCCCTGGAACTCCTGCTGATATTTCAGGTAGATAAGGCGTTTTTTTCAATGGCTTTGATTCTTATCAGCGTGGGGAAAAAAGTTAATATTGATTTAGTGGGGGAGAAAACAGAAAAAGTGGCTGAGTGAGAGACTAATAGCCTGGAATGACAGAAATGTATCAATTTTCAGTCCTCTCCGAGGAATAATATGCTTGTTTCCAGCAAATGGAAAAGTAGAGTATGGCTAAAACTGTCACTGACCTCCCACAGAATTTAATGGATTTTGGAGCTCCGAGAAGAAAAGGCAGTCGTAACTAACTCAGTGATTTTAATGAGCTTTCCTTGAAAGTCAGCAGTTTTATGAAATGCCGTATGCAGGAAGATAAAAAGTATATATATCGTATCTAGCTGTAAAGAATTTACATTCACTTGCTCCGTCTTTTTTTGACTATGGATGAATGCATTTCTCAATAAGCTCAAACAATAACATAAGTTCTAGGTGGTTTATATCCTTAAAATACGCTGCCGGCGTATAAAATGAACCTGTTTATAAATGATGGGCAAAAACTGCAAAGCAATCTCATTCTTGGCCCGTTCAAGTGGCTTTTTTGGGTAAGTAACTCCTGAAAGGGCTGACTGTGAAGCCGGTCCCTTTCATAGGACGGAGGGAACGTTGCGTTTGTGCACGTTGGTTGGCACCAGCTAAAGTAAGTAGCCTGTTTTGTCCAATGGTAGCCAGCGAAAGAAAAGACGCTTTGTTTTGTGGCAAAGCCACTTTTCTTTTAAATAGATAAATAAATAACCCAGCTCTTTTTAATTTAATTGCCTCTTTGTTTTTGCCTGAAGCCACCAAGTGTCTGGTTCCTCTCACAGAGCTGTCTCCTTTGTTTCGGCCCTGTAAATATTCCCACAGTTGTGCTGAGCCTTTACTTTCACACAGGGATGGGACTACACCAGCAGGAAGAGAATTTTCCTGGGCTTTTCCTTAGGAACCAGAATCGTACAAATTATCCCTGGGATAATTAGGAGTGCAATGCCATCTAGCGTGTGAAGGGCTCTCAGGCTTCCCATACTCTGGAAAACCCACGGCAGCAGTGTCTTCTCCTCGGACCTGATTCCATGCTGCTCCAAACAGCTGCATCTTTTTCCAGGAGGTGGTTGTAATAAAATTTCAATGTCCGGAACTTCCAGTTTTTGAAATGCTCATCTTGACCGATGCTTGGGATTTTTTGGAGGGAGGATGGGTTGGGGAATAGAAAAGGGCAGGAGAAGCAGTGATAATTTGCCCAGCCAGAGGAGGGGTTTTCTGTGCTTGTGGTCTGATTTTTATCATTTATATGAGTGTCAGAAATTAGTTTCTGGGGTTTAGAGCAAGGCCGGTGGTCGGGAGGTGTTTACATCCAGTTTGTTGTTAACATTGTCCGTTCCTGGCTTATGAAATACAGTTTTCTGAATCCGTCCTGACTTCAGATCCCTAACTTTATCCAGTTGGAGGCCGTTTGAATCTGACTTTGCTGTTCTTTGGGCCCATCGTTGAACGGATTTGGTGCAGGAGAAGCATTACTTCATCGCTCGCGCTGGCTGTCTTCGTTCGCCCATTCATCTCTCAGCTGGCTCTCTCCGATTCTGCACGTGGGTGGCTTTTCCTGTCGGGAGGCCAGAAGAGTCCTTCCCTCTCCTGTTCTGAAGAGCATGTTAACGCGAGTGGTTTGGTTGCAGATTTGCTTCCACCACTGTTATAGGTATTATTGTGTGATCCCCAAAATGTTAGAATCCTGCCAGGAGGGGGGCTGTCTCCCCCCAGGTAGCGAGTAGACCTCAGCATGGCAAAGGCTGCCGGAGAGCATTCCTTTTCTGAATAATCTCATTTTGGTTTCAATTAATTGTGAAATCAGACTTTTAATAGGGTGTGAAATGGAAACAGAGAGAGGTAACGCCAGATGCCTTTATTTACATGTGTTAATCAACACAGACCCAAACAACAACAACAAGAAATGAAACCGCAGCCATTCATAGAGTTGGAAACGCTCCGCGTTCGGCTGGGAACTTTGGAAAAGAGATAGGTGGAAGGTCAGTAGCATTTTAATTTTTTTTAAAAAAGTACCAAACATGCCAGAGTCCTTTCAGAACCCTGAAGTTACTGTATTTCAGAAATACCAAATGTGGCTACAGAAAGCCGTCATTACATTGAATTAGCTTTGCTTTGAACACTAACGTGGAAGATATTTATTTTTCCCTTTTTGAGGGTAGCCTGTGGTGTAACGACGAGCGCACAAGAGCGAGCATGAGGACTTGGTATATCAAAGTGCCTGTTTCCAAATGTCTGGTATTACATTCACTGGGGTCAATTAACTACTGGCTAAAGGTGGTTTCCTTTGGAGACAGACTGGGTTTTTCTTTTGGGCTCCTAGTTCCAAAATGGTAGGCATCGCAATTTTATGGGAATTGATGTCGGAAGAGACGTCTGCTTTGCAGCCAGGAAGAATTTTTGTAGTGAACTGTTTAATTCAGCTCAGCGGGGCGAGGGCAGGACAAGTACCTGGTGTTGACTGTGCTGTAGACAGTAGTACGAGTTTTGTCTCTGGCAAAACACATTATGTCACTTCTGGCTGATTCTCTCTATTGTTCAACAGAGGGATTCGATTTGGATTCCTGGGAAACTCGTGGATTTTGCTGGTGTTGCCTAGGGATTGGGTTTGTTGGAATGAGGAAGATGATTTCTCTAGGAAAGAGTTGAGGCAGGTTCACGGAAACTTTTGCGTTATTCCTCTGGAGAACCTTACAGGGAGAGCAGACGGCGCGGGACTGTGAGGATGTTGGCTCCTCTGCTCACCAGAGAGTGCGTTCCCACACCAGGCGTCGAGATTCTGCGGGTGACAACAGGGGGAACATTTCTCTGATACTAGGTGTGCAGTAAAAGGGAAAAAACCCACTTATTAGAAGCACCATTTCTTCTGGCTTTGAGGCACATCACCCATTTTTAAAAACTGCTTGTGAAAACAGGGATGTGATGCAGACCGCCTTGAAGAGTGGAAGCGGGTTCCCCAGCTGCCTCCGGGGGTGGGTATAAACCGAAGATGTCGTTGAGTTTGTTTCAGCATCCCCGTTAAAAACGCAGGATGTGAAATGCTGCTGCTGGAGTTTTATAAACCAGAAAATTATTTCCGAGTTTGAAATTCATCCAGGCTTCTTATCTCCTTGGGCAAATGGGAACTGAAGGTTGGTGTTTGTAAGGATGCGAGCAAGGAGTCCGTTTAATAAAGTCACTTTCTAGGCAAAATTGTAGCTGGTTAAAAATGTGATTTGTCAGTTGAGAGAATAAGGACTTTTTTTTTGATTATTTGCTGGCATTTCTTTTCCCTTTTAGAAGAAAATTAGCTGTCTGGTAGGATTAATGTGAGCAGGCAGCATAACTGGTTTAAAAGAGGAAGCAAAATTTATAATCAGGCTTGTCTTACACTGGTAAGATCCTTTTCAGCTGTGTACTTATGAATAATATATGCAAAATACAGGCGCATCCACGGTACGGACCACCAGTCAGGCGTTCCTCCCTTGTCCGGGTCATTTCGGGATGCTCTTTGCCTTAACAAATGTGCTTCCCCCCTCAGAAGAGGTTTTCTTCACTGTCACTTTCTGTAACCTCTTTGTGCCCGTGACAGCCCAGTCTCCCCAGCATCAGCCGCGCCAGTTCTGCGTCAGGAATCGTGCTCTGATTTTATCAGAGGAGACCCGGTGCCAGGGGGAACTGGGGGAATTTCAGGTGGGCTGGGGAGTGGTAAAGAGAGCGCAGGACTTGGGAGACTGCTCCTTACGGATTGCTGCTCTGCTTTGCACGAAACAGGGCTGCTCTTGAGGTGGCCGAGGCGGTATGATGTAAAGGCTTTGACTTCTTCATGCCCTAATGGTTGTTTTCTTCGTGCCACCCCAAATCTCGTTTACTTAGGTGTACGAGAGGCAAACTGTGCCAACTTGTCATTCCTGAAAACAGAGCAACCAGTGGCACCTTCTGGTCAGTTTTCCAGCGTAACAATTAAACAGATGCTTTAATGGAAAGGAATTTTCCAGGGTTTGGGAGAAATGGAGTTTTGGGGAGTAGGTGGGAGGAAGAAACAGAGTTTCTTTTTAAGAGAGCTAGTTTTCAGGGTTTTTAAAGCGCTTGCATTGAGCATTACAAATTCTCTAGGGTGTTTTCACAGCTGAAAGAACAAAGAGAAACTTTTAAGGGGAGGGAAATCGCTCTCAGGTGATGAAGAAGGCTTTAAAAGTGTACATGGCTGTTTTATGGCGGGCTATCCCGTACTGTATTGTACGTGTGGGGGAAATGAAGACTCATCAGTTGTCTTCACAGTCACGTGAAGATGCTTTTTGCGCATCAAGGATGTATGTGTTACGCTACCACATAGGGTATGGACAAGCGAGCATGTAAAATAGGTTGAAGTTTGGTGTCAGTGGAGGCAACAAACAGGGAAAATCGGGAGAATTGCACCTAGGCAATGGAGTGAGCATAGTTTTCCCTCACCTCACTGCTTCCAGACTCCGCTTGTTGGAGGAATAAACAGCAGAAACGTGCAAAAAGAGGCTTTGTTTAAAACCTGCGCTCTGCGGAGTTAGACTTAAAAGGTGACCTTATGGGAAATTCCTGGTGTGTGATGCGGGTGGAAGTGGCCGCTGTGTAACACCGCTGGATGCTGATGTGGTAATTTGCTGTCCTTCCTTGCGCTGGCCAGCCCATCTTGGAGGCACTTCAGAGCACTGTATAGAGTAAAATAATAAGAAATTAAATGTAGGACAGACTTCTGACATATTCGGGGTTGTTGCCTCTTGGAAGACGAAGGCACTGGCAGCAACCTGCAGCTTCTGAGAACTGACTTAACTCTGTCTTAAATGTTCTGCACCTTCCCGGAGCTGGGCTGCAAAGTTAAACTAGAACTTGGCCAGGGAGCTCTTTGGCCAAACGTTGTGATAAAAGGCACGAGGTTGCGCAAAGAAACAGGCAGGTATGAAGATCTCCATCTGCCCTGCGAGTTCGGAAATGTAGCCGGGCGAAGAGGGAGCTGATTGGGAAATGAATACCAGGCAGGGGTAGACTGGCTGTAATTAGAACCACTTCCACCCTCAGTAATTTGCGAAATGCCCCTTTCTGTCTAGAAAGGAGGAGACCTCGACGTTCTGGGCGAGCAGAAGCGCTGTGAAATTGCAGTAGCGTGCTTGAAATGGAAGCCTAGGTTGTGGGCTGCGGGGAAGGGGTGACCTCCTCCGTCGCGGTTATCGGTGCTCAGGTGCTGACTGATAAAATCCCGCCCGTGAATAATGATCTGCAAAATTTGATTTTGTGGATGATTCATCCCGTCGCCATAGTACGGAGGAGCCCTTGGAGGAGCTAACGTATTTAGGCTGGTGACCCAACAGGGAAGAATTTGACAGCAAACTTTTCACCATTTAAATACTCGTTTTCTGCAGGGAATTCGTGCAGTGAACAGAGCAGCGTTGTACCTAGGCACTAGGGCACACATCCTGCAGCGATTCGCAGTCCGCACAGCGCCCGGGGGCTGGAGAGGAATTTCATGGAGCTTTAGCTCTGAGCGGTTGGATACCAGTGGAAAAGTAAGGAGGCTGGGGAATCGGCTTGCCTTAAACCGGGCTGGGTTTCAGGCGTGTGATGGCAGTTCGCTGTCATTTATTTTTTTTTTTCCCTTTTGAGCCGGAGCAGCAGCGTTCTGCGCCGCGCCTGAGCACAATCCCTGCCTGCGTTCCCTCCCTCTCTGTTTCTCTTGGCTCTTGTTAAACTCTACGGCTTGTCTTGTGGGACCTTTCCAATGAGAGAGCGAGCGAGAGAGAAAGGAACACCACTGATTTCTCTACAGCGCAAATTGAGCATGAAATGGGCAGTGTGGAAACGGCTAACGGGGCTGCGGAGGCAGATCTTAAATGCTATTCATAGGCACGGTCATCTGAAGAAGCAGCGGCCCCAGGAAGAGCGAGCGAAGCGAATGTGGGGAGTTTAAACTGATTTTTTGCGAGCCTGGAGTTCTTACATTTCGCAGCTGATGCCTGGAAGGTTTTTTCAATTAGCTGCTGGGAAGCTCCGGAGAGACCTGGAACAGTTAGGCCTTGGCTAGGGATCCCATCCATGGAAAGAATAGATCACTGTAGCGGGGGTAAGTAGCGAACAGCCTTTCAGAGATCCTCGATGCTTGATATAAGATCCTTTTTGTTTTACTGGCACAATATAATAATAAGGCTTAAACTAAAAACAGCTGGAAGAATGCCGTGAGGATGGCACCAAATGCTAATGTGCCACTAAGGAGTGAATCCGATTGCAGTTTAACAGGCAGCTTTGCAGGATGAGCAGTTTAAAGGGGGAGTTTATTGCATTTTTGTATTGCCTGCCTTACGTTACAGATTTTAAAGCTCAGGATAATGCAAACCGTGGCTTTCCTTCCAGAGATTAACCCCTGGCCTTTTGAAAGATGTTTTTTTTGCACTGAGGAAGTCAGTCTGAAAGCTGTATTAATGAGGGATTGACTGGGAGTGGGGCTGGGGAACATCCCAGCAGTGGTTTCCTACCTCAGCAGAAGTGAGTGGCCGTTCAAATGCACGTTTATAAACTCCTCCTGCATCTCCCACGGATCAGAGCAATGAGGGGCCAGTGAAAAAAGGAGTGTGTTGCATTTTGCGGTGCTAGGTGTGTTCCAAACTGTTGCTAATAATGCCTAGAATGGTTCCTTTGCTATGAGGGGAGGTTTAGCAAAGGTTTCTTTTCAAAATGTGGAGATTTTATAATTTATTTCCTTTCCTTTGATCTTTCGTGCAGCCTTTAAAAATAATCCTTGGAATATAAAGTAGTATCTGTCGATAAAGAGAATGCATATTGACTCTGAACTTTTATCTGGACAATTTTGTAAGCCTTTATTACGAGTTTCTTTTTGATGCAGATACGTGTATCTATGGGAAACGCAGGTTTGGATAAATCTTTCATCGGGTGCAGGGACACAGTACTCATCTTAGATGCCACGCTGACAGGAACCAGCGAAAAATATACAGCAGACATAAATTTTACAAGATGACATGCATTTTTTCATTCATAGCCAATGAATTATTAACCGGACAAAATCAGCGTCTGGGCTTTCTAGGAATGACTTTGTCCACGTGCCTACCTCTGAAATTCCTGCCGCGGGCAGCTTAATCCTATTCCAAGCTCTCGGTAAGCGCTGCAGATTGTGCAAAGCATCTAGGAGCCCCCTGCGAGATACTGATGGGAATTACTATTGCTCCTCCGTTTGGAAATCGTGAGTGACTGTAAGCTGGTAGGATGTGTCCTAACTTCTCCCTTTGTGCTGGCTCAGCTCTCCTTCCCTTTTGTGTAGGAGAGTTGGACTTAAACCACTTCCTATTTCCTGCGGGTCTTTGCTCCTTGCTTTTCATAGGGCCCACTAAGCCTTTTATCCCATGCGCCCAGATTTGCATATGTGAATAAAGGCAATCTCTTTGCATACTTCTTTTTTTCCCCCGTCTCTGTTAGCTGGCAGGCTGAGTGACACCGTTCATTTGGGATTTCGGTTAGCGGTGATACAGTACTTGTGTTACTCAGAAAATTTGTTTGACTTGTGCCTTTTTTTTTCCTCACACTGATTCCTTGCAACACCCTTATACGAGTAGCCAGGGTTTCTATTTCTTTCTTTCTTTCTTTTTTTTTATCTTTCACATTTTAGAAGCTATAAATTCATAGGGACCAACTCGGTAACGCTCTGGAGGTCTTGGGGACAAACTCCTCCCAAGCGCTGCGCAGCTCAAGAGTCAAATCTCTGAAGTTTGAAAGGGAACAAAAAGTTCAAAATCCTCTGCCTGGCCCGGAAAGGCTGTTGGTGTGATGAGCTCGAAAAGGCACTTTCCACGAAGACACTCAAATCCGTGTCCAAGCTCTTTTAAGTCAAAACCCTCTCAAACCCCTCTGCTTGGGGGCTGGTTCGTCGTACCTGGAGGTACCTGTGCCTGGGAATTGCGGCGGTGTTTGTAATTCCGTTTTGTCAGTGGTGTAATGTGAGCAGGAACATATATCCTTAGTCATTGGACACATTCTTGTAATTGCTTTTATTAAGGAAATGTTTCTTTCTTGTGATTTATTTTTTTTTAATGGAAAATGAATTTGAAAGAGATAATTTGTGTACCTCCAGATTATTTCCATCTCCTTTGGCCTACACCACACCGATTGCTTTCTTTCCTTCCCTTGTGAGCGCCGCCATCTACTGAGCGAGCGCCCTGGGGGTCAGTGCTTTCCCCAGGTCTCCGTGCTTCCTGCTCTGGGAAAACACTGAGGCTGTGGAGCAAGACCTCACCCGTCTCCCCCTTGCCTGTCCACGCGGAACGCTCCGTTTGCTGCGAACAAGAAAACAATCATTTAATCAACAACGTGCCATAATAGAGGCTCTGTATTTACTGAAACCAGATGCAGTCGAGTCTCTGGGGCTGGGCTGACCCTACCAGCTCCCTCTGCAATAGCGGTGGGTTTGGTTTCCATCATAGGTGTGCTGGTAAAACTGTTTTTTTCCTTTGTGGTTTGTCCCTTGGTGGTCAGGAGGAGTAGATGGAGTCAGTAACAAATTCTTTTCATTTATCTTCTAGCTTTTAATCGCTGAAGCACGTGTCTGTGCAGTGAAGTACATGCGTGTTTGCTCCTGTGCTTCAGGGCTGCTGGAGCCTCGTTAGCGGGCTGTTGGGTATGGCCTAATTAGCCCAAGGATGAGTTTGCAGAAGGAGACGCTATCCTGCACCCAGCCGTCCTCTGAGATAGGCTCTGGCAGCGATTCCCCGGCTGTGGTCAGTTACTGAACGCGGGGACTTTCCATGTCGTCACCATGTGTAACTTATTACCCCGTTGTGCGTCTGGCAAAAAAATACAGCCACTGTGTCCACGGCAAAGCTTTGTTGGAGAGCCAGTGCTTAGCGTCATGTTCCACTGGTGTCTTCTGAAATCCCGGGGACTGGAATTAGTGTCCCCCCTGAGAAAAGGGGAAGAAAATGAGGCCATCATGGAAGCAACAAACCATGCAGGAAAGAAATCTGTGAAGGAAATCTGGTAGTAGTTCTGTGTTTCTCCCATGTCTTCCCAGGTTGAGATAGATTCTGTTCCATACAAAGGAGCCAGAAACTCCGGGTTTCACCCAACTAAAGTGAAAAGCAGTTTCCAGCCCTTTGGCTTTCATGTGAAAAGTTCTCTCTCCGATAATGGACTGGGTCTAGTTGCTCTGATGGCCGTTGTTTCTGTAGCCTGGGATGCATGGAGTGAGGAAGTTTCTTAACGGTCAACTCATACAGAGCTTTAAAAGGAAAAAACTAACTCAATTCCACTAAATTCCAAACAGAAACCCCGCAGGTGGCGAATTCAGCTTATGGAGTGTTCCGGGATGTTATGTCCTCTGCCAATCGTCGAGTGCCCGAGGCACAGCTCTGCATGCAGCCTCATGGAGGGGGTGTGCGTTAGTTTGTTTTTAATAACATCAGATACTTTAACTTCATGAAAACATTCTGTTTTCAGACCCTGAGAAGTTGTTTTTGCCTAATGGAGTCCCGAATGGCTGCATCTAAGAAGTTTTTATGAATATTTCATTGCTTATGAAGATTGACCTTCTTACACGTTTAGAGGAAATAAAAGGGTGAGAGCGTATGAGAAAACATTTGCAACTTAATGCGGGAAAAGCTGGGAAAAGTCTCTCTGATACAACTCTCTGAGATTTTTATGTCTCAACAAGCTTAGGAATCAAATATACTTGGCTTAAGAATTAAAAACAAACTCCAGCAGCATATACATAAGCTGCCTGCGTTGGCAACTCCACCTGGAATCGGGGATTGTAAGTGAGATCTTCCAAATTTTTGTGACTGGAGTAAGAGTCAAATTCTGTCGGGGTTACTCCTCATTCCATTTGCCGAGAGGCAGGAACTGGATCCCACCGTGCCTCGTGGCCGAGAGCAGCATTGCGATAGCAGTCTGGCGTGGCTAGCGTGGCACGGGAAGGAGCCCCCTCCCCAAAACATCATGTCCCATTGGAAAGGGCAGAAATCACAAGGAGTTGCCTGGCTTAGTTAATATTCCTTAACGTGCCTTTTCTTTTACCATTTGTCTAATTGACTGCCTTTAATACTCAGAGTGGAACTGCCCTGCACCAGTGTCATGGTTTGAAAAAACCCATAACGATTTATTGTCGTTTAGACAGTTATTCTGTCACCTGATGACCCCTCCCCACCTGGAAAAGGGAATCGGGGAACACAAGAAAGCACGAGGGCTGAAATATAAATAGATTGAATAGGATAAGACTAAATAACTAACAGTAATACTAAAGAACCAGTATTGATCCCGATACTAACATAAAATATCCAAGAATTATACTCGGCTAATTCCATCAGCAGGAAGCCGTGTGCTTCCGGCAGGGACAGCAAATGCAGCGTCGGGAGGAAGGAAAGGGCTCAGGGATCAGGCATCAGGGCAAGGAGTTTCTCTGGACCGCGTCCATCAAGGGAGAGAGAGACTACGCAGTGAACTTTCTGATCTCTATTGAATGTGCCATTCATGGTATGAACTAATCCTGTTGGCCGGCCTGGGCCCAGTGCCCGGGTCTCACTCCTCCTCATCCCTGCTCATTGCGAGCTCAAAACCACTGAGACTTTGAATCCCACAGAGCCTAGTTGGCTATAAAGTAAGTATTTTCACGAATTTACACACTAGAGTCTTCCAAAACTGGGGTTTTCCCCAGCATTAGAAGTCAAGTCCTGTGTCGCTCAGGCCAGGACCAACCAGTCACTGTGGCAGACTTGAACCCAGCAGGTCAGAAGCTGCGGTGTTTCCAGCGGAAGCTTTTCCTGGCGTGTGGTTCCATTCCCGGTACCCTGTGCCTCTGCGGGTCTTTCCTGGCCGGGGGCTGCTTCTGGACCTGCGTATGCACGAGCACTGAGTGAGCGCCGTGTTGTAACCCAGGGGGGTATTTACCCCCAAGAAAACAAACCCATCCATTCCAGGGGGACGTGGATTTTTAAAGCTGCAGCAGGTAGTCACACGGCATGAGCTCTCTCGTTCACATGTCCTGGTCAGTGTGGGTGCCCAGCTCCTCTCCTCCGGCTTTAAAGTTATCCTCTGCTGTAGTTTTGATTTGCGAAGGAGCTCAAGGAGTGTCGCAGCTCTTCCAGCCTCTCTCAGAAGTCCCGAGCTGCGCAGCACGCGTGCGTGACCTCAGTGGAAGCTTAGATGAAAAAACAAAAGAACAAAAGAACCCGAAGGAGACCTGATCTTGAGCATATAAGGCGCATACGGAACTATTATTGCATCCAGGATGATTAAAGCACCTCGAGGATCCTGCTGTGGCGTTAGGGTCTGCCCTTTTCTCTAGCTGCGCGTGTTTATAAACGACGGTAGGGTTTATTAGTCTTGAAGGTGAAGCTCCGTTGAAGGGATGCTGACTGCTGAATAACCGTGCTTCCATAGGGAAAAACTGTCCCGAGTGATTTGCAAGCTTAAAATAGTTCTGGAAGTAACTACAGGCAAAATACACATCCCACAACCTTTAAAATTTACTCAGTGCTTGCACTTGCATAAAATTCGGCCTTCTGAGTACACCTGCGATTTGCTGGGAGCTTGTGTCTGCGGGGAAGAGAATTTAAGCCAGCCTTTAATTTCGCCTCTGTGGCGAGTATCCTTCTTACGTATTCCCACCATGTTCTCTATTGTGCTCTACTCAGTCCAGGAGGAAAACCAGGATATCTTCATGGGAACATTTTGCCTTTTCACTACACAAGTGCCTTTGAGTTTAATTTCACCATCCCGGTGCTCTGCGGTGACCATCAATGCCAATATTAGCAAACTCCTGGGGCCAGCATGAACCCATACCACGCTTCTCCGCAAGTGTATCGCACGCACTTTGCAAAACCGCCAGGAAAATCCCGCCGGCCCCGGAGCACTGTGCTTGGATGTCTCTCGCCCCGGCGCTGATTCCAGCCGAGTGCCCGCCGGGTTCCATCGATTGTCTGGGGATAACGCACACTACACCGTGCCCCATGCAGGCAGTGATTTTGTCACGCCGTGGTTATCTCTGTGGCCTTTCAGGAGATGCAATTCCCTTTTTTTTTTTTTTTTTTGTCTTGCTGAGCTCTGATTTAATTATTTTTTTTGGCTGCTCTTGGGTGCCGCTTTTGAGTTTTCCAAGGGGTGAAGAAATGGGAATGAAAATACTCTTTAAACCCATCTTTCTTGTCTTTGCTTTCCTCGTTACTTCAGGATGTTTGTGCTTGGGTAAAGAAGCCACGCTGTCGGAAATGCTCTTTTCCTGCTCTGAAGCCACAGTTTAGTGTGAAAAGGCAAAAGCAGGAGAAAAATGGGGAACTGCGTGGGAGTATAATTAGTACATTTAGCAAGATAAATATGGAGAGAGGAAAAAAAAGAAGGCCAGATAAACACATTTATGCTGTCAGAGCAATTACCTAGGAAATATTTGCCTGTGTTAAGAAGATTTGCCAACCTAAAATTTCAAATCTACTAAAATAATAGCTTCAAATATATCAAAAAGTAGGTCTTGGAGGTGCTCGGTTCCAAGGCAAAGTGCTGTAAGTAACAGACTTGGGTAAATGAAGATAAAGCGGCCTTTGAATGACCAGGGTAATTTGGGAGTTTGGGAAAGTATTGTCTATTAGGAGACTGGAGCTCAGCGAGGCAATAAAAGCTTTTGGTTATAACGAGTCTGTATCTCCGAGTTTCATCAGTGCTAAGGCTTTTAATTTCTTCAGGATTTGTCCTGAGGATATCTGGGCCCTAGAATTTTTTATTTATTTATTTTTTTAAAAAATCAAACAACACAGCAATAATTCACAGGAAAATTAGCCTCATGTTTCTTGCTCTTGGCCATCAGACATACTTTTCACCCAATACGTACATTCCAAAGTGACGCATGAAGGTGGCATTTGTCTTGTGGTTTTTCCCCTCCTCTGATTTGCTCAGTTGCACAAACATCGTAAATTAAGGAGAGGACAGACATGAAGGAGACATTAGAAGTGTGGTGGGCTAGAAAAACTAAAAAAAAAAAAGTCCGTTCCTAATGCTGTCAGAAAAAATTACCAGATTTCATAGTGGTTTGTAAACTTAATGAGCTTTTGCTATGGCTGAGTTTGAGCGGCAGAAACGTCAGTTGCCTGTGTCTGGCTGCGCTCACCAGGGAGTTAACCTTAAATTCCATCTCGGAAAAACGTAAGAAGATTACCAGGTTTCCTTGGAACAATGACACATCCTCTGCCAGGAAAAGCATCAGCCTTTCCACTGACTCCAAACTCCTGGCGAAAGACACTTCTTCAGGGTTCTTGCCATCTCGCCTCTCCTTGAGATGCCTACAGATGCGCGCGATGTTTGGGATGGAGCCAGCTTAGGCTCCTGCTTGCCCATGAGGCTGATTCATGGCCATCTGCCCCGGTGCATCCTGCCGTGCCCCCCCACTCCTGCCTGGACCACTCTGCCAGCTGCTGCCGGCCGTGGGTGGGATGATCTCATGAGGCTTACCTTGCTTATACTGCATAGCAAACTTCAAATAATTTTAATATTATCATGGAATCATGGAATGGTTTGGGTTGGAAGCGACCTTAAAGCCCCCCCCCTGCCCTGGGCAGGGACACCTCCCACCAGCCCAGGTTGCTCCAAGCCCCGTCCAACCTGGCCTTGAACCCCTCCAGGGATGGGGCAGCCACAGCTTCTCTGGGCAACCTGGGCCAGGGGCTCATCCCCCTCACAGCCAAGAATTTCTTCCCAAGATCTCATCTCAATCGCCCCTCTTTTGGTTTAAAACCATCCCCCCTCATCCCACGGCTCCCCTCCCTGGTCCAGAGTCCCTCCCCAGCTTTCCTGGAATCCTTTAGGGACTGGAAGGGGCTCTAAGGCCTCCCTGGAGCCTTCTCTTAATTACTCTGATTGACCATGAAATGCATTTTTCACGTGATGGGATCGTGCGTTTGCGTTACGTTCTGCACCGGTAGGTGCAGTTTGTCTGTTGCTTTACAGCAGGTTTTGTGGCAAAATGCTTGTGTTGCATTTCATGCGGATAAACCCAAATCATGGCCAGGATCTGTAGACGTTGTGGCCTTCCTCTGGCTCCCAAGGAGGGGACCATTTTCACAGGAATTTAGATAAAATCTTGCGAGGTGCTACGTGGAATATTCACATCAACTCCGAGAAGCCATAAGAGTTGTTCCACAGGATTTTGCTGCTCTCTAGAGTGGCCTTCCCAGGGCACGTCCCAGGTCGGTGTAGGTTCCACACCTCTGACCTGAGATGGTTTCTGGGAGGACTGGTTTGCTTAAAGCACAGGTAGCGCAGGCAGGTTTGGCGTTTGGGGGGAAGGATTCTGCTCCGTCTAACTGGAAACGGATAGGGAGAAGATCTGAAGGTAGATGGGATCAAGCATGTTTTCCTAGCTTATAGTTCGAATTCTCTAATTTTCCTCTAATTACTTAATGCCTTCCACATTGAATTTTAACCTTTAATTCCATCAAGGAGGTGTAGTTTGGCTTTTTTCCTTTTAGTTTCTATTCCATTTTATTTATTTTTTTAAAATTTTTTTTTAAGCCGCAATATTTTAAGCTTTAGGTAACAACGCTGTGCCAAATGAGTTATGTCACTGGAAACAAGGGAAATTCACGGTGTTCGTTACCAGACACGTAGGATACCTTTGCCAAAGCTCTCGTCGCCTTTTCTTTAAGTGTGTGCCGTTCAGTGTGCCGGGTCTCTGCCAGCAGCTCTGCGCTCCTCACGTGTTGAGATACAAGCGAGATCCAATGTTCGCGGCTTTACGAAGCAGAAGTTGAAATAAGTAAATTTGATAGACAAATCAAAGGCGCGCTTCAGGAGCTTTGCACCAGTGATCCTTTCTTCAGGAGAGCCGGTTGATGGAGGAAGCGTCGCTTGGCAAACGAGGGAAACAAGGAAATGAAAGGCAAAGCTGGCTAAGTGAGCTTACTTTGAGCTCTGGGGTCAGGGACATGGTTAGGAGGAGTGGGGACAGCCCCGGTGACCTCGCAAAGCGAAGGCAGCTCTTACCTGGTGAGGATCTGGCGCTTTAATACAGTGGCCGACAATCCCAGTCTTGGCAACAGATTTGTGTAGCGCTTTTCCTTGAAATGATTTTTTAAAAAGCTTTGGTAGTTTATAAGAGGAGCGTATGTAGCATAAAGATGTGTAAATCTCAGAAGCTGTATTTTCCATTGTGTTTCTGCCTGTGGTCACGCTGAAGCAGGGCCGCTTTGAAGCCGGCTGTGCTCTAATGAAAGCCCGCTCCGCAGGCGCTAGCCTTTCCCTCCCGCATCCCTGTGCGGGGAACGTGGCAGGGCCCGGGCGCCTTCCAGACAGGGTCACAGTAGGCTGGACATTGTGAAGCTCCAGACAAATGACCGAGGCTTTCAAACGCTTGCTGCCAGCGGGGATCTGCCAGAGTTGGAGGCCAGGATTATTCTTGGAAGGCGAGCAGAAAGGAGCTTCCAAAGCCACTCTGCAGAGGAGCGGTGAGAGCCTGTGTTCTGCTCTTGTTAACCCCTGCTCCGGGAGGTAAATGCGCACCTCTGCAGCTACCGAGCTTTTGAATAAGATTTCGGAGTGGTCCATATCATAACTTACCCTGTTTGTCTCTCCAAGAGGAGTAACCAAGACATCATCCTCTGCAGGAGACTGCCCTCATCGCGCTCTTTATCTGCCAGCTTACTGGAGATGAGCTGCTTTGTCTCTGACGGCGGGGAGACCACGAACTAGAAGCACTTTTTAGCTAGTCCTGCCTGTATATGTGATCAGTAGAGTCTTGGCTGGCAAGCACAATTTGGCAAAATTGTGTATGGACCAGGTATGGAGCTTAATTTTGTCTTACAAGATACGGAGGCAGAGGGGAGACTCACAGACTTGCCTCCAGCTGGGTAAATACAAATTTGAACGATACCTTGACGTACCATTTACAGCGCTCTGCCTTACCCACGCACCTGTGTAAGTGTGTGTGTGTGTGTTCATAGCACCATCTTTAAGGTTTTCTTTGTGTATTGTAAAACGCTTAGGATACCATAAACCTGATTTATGAAGTCGGTCACATCTACCTGTGCTAGCTAAGCATGTATATCCTGGTAATAAATGAACCCAACAGAACCTAATAATCAGAATTGTTTATCAGGTTCAGGAAGTTTGACAGCCATTTTGAATGTGAAAAAGGAACATTTCAGGTCATATATCAAGCCATATATATAAAAAGTATGCTGTTTAACACTTTGATCTTGCCATAAATACTAGTTGCGAATTATTTCAGCTTTCTCAGATGATGCACATTGAAATTCTTACAGGGTATCCTCAATGCCCTGCTGTCTTTGGTCTGTCCTTTGAGAAGCTGAAGATCAATTTCCCAATTTGGAATCAACCAAATTGTGCCCGTGAGTCATGTTCTGAGTCCACTAAGGTCAAGAGAGGCCTTTGCTTTGTGCTCCCTGGATTTCAATTACAAGGGATGCAGGAGGAAAGGCTTTTAAACATCACAACATCCACGATTTTTGGAAGAGCAATAACGCGTGTCTATTAACAGAGCAAAACCAAAAATTAGGGCACACGGGGAACAGGGAGCGTAAGCGAATATTCATCATGCGGGGTATTTTGCCGCGAGGACAGTTGCGTTACGGGCTAAACCCAGCAGATTTCTCTGCGTGTGCAATTCTGCTCTGGCTCTCAGCGGGCACAAGGCTGGCTGCGGGGAGAGGAGCGGTCCTTCTCTTAGCTTTTACAGCTTTACTCTGGAATAAGAGAATTGTCTATATGTGGGGCAACACGATGGCTTTAAACTGTCACTTCCCACTACAGCGAGTTTGTCGACATGGGGACACGCAGAAGCGTTGAAGTGGAAACTAACTACATGGGTGTAAAGTCGCTGAATTTGAAGCAGTAGGTTAATCCTCGCGCTAGTGATGATTCACTCGCTGTTTCTGGCGAGAGCATGTAGAGACTTGGCTTGACCGGCGTCCAGCCGGGTGTACGTTACAGTAGGTGTAAGAGGAAAGGTTGATGCTGTTCAACCTTTGTCTTAACTTGACCCCTACCTTTTTCTACCCCGCCTTGTGCAGCACAGAATCCGTCCTTGGATGTGCTTAGGGAGCTGCTGTATTTGTGTGTTGGGGGTTTCACTGCCTGGCCGCGGCGTTCCAGGCGCATGGAGCTGCCGGTGTCGGAGCCTGCAGCCGTGTCCGTCAGCACCAACACGCTTCAGGGACACAAGGCCTGAAATTTCACTGTGGGTTGATAGAGTAGGTGTAGGTACCCTAAATAACCACGGGGACGATTAAAGGATGGAAACTTCTCTCCATGAGTAGGAAACCCACGTTTCATGGGATTGGAGCTTCATGGGAAATATCTCCAGCCATGTATTAGCTTCCTTCACTGCATGCTTTGCTATTTTGTTTGACTCTTGGTTGGCTTCAAAACTCAGTAGCGCTTTAAATGTAAAATTTGATAGCAAAGAATGACGATAAAGCGGGAGAAACGTGCAGCGCAGAAAGAAATAATGGTCATATTCAATCACAATAATGGCAGCAGGCTACACCCTGTTACTCACAGAAAAGTCACTCTTACCAATCTTTAAAATGACTTCTTTCTGGAATGCAGTTTTTTGTAGTGGAATTAAGCTCGCCATGTGGAAAATCCTCTGCAGCAGTTAGAAAGATGTATCTCTGGGAATGTCTCGCACACCAGCCTTGGGAGGATGTCAGCGGGTGTAAAAATCTCTAAAGTTCTCACTGCAAAGCTCGCTTCGAAGGGAGAAGTTACAGGTGGAACGAGAAGCTGTCCAGAAGCCAAAAAAGAGAGTTTGCTGAGAGAGTTGTGCCAGGAGAAGCTTCCAGAGTGGCCCAGGGAGACGCTCCGTGGGTTTTCTAGAGAGGTGATTTGGGGCAGAGTGATGATAGTATCCAAGGGGAGGGGACGCCGGGTGGGTTCCACCTTCACAGCCTTGCGTCGGGTTTTAGGACTTTCCTTGCCCTTCTAGTTACGTGAAGAGCATCCTCGGCGAAAGGCTCTTACATGTCCCCAAACGGGGACAGTTTTTTAACTGCCCTACGCTGTAAGGCAGCAGTGAAGACCGAAAGTGCAAACTTGATTTCTGATACAAATCCTTTGATGGGAAATTTGTATTTACTTGCCAAAACAGACTACCACAAAGCAGGAGGAATT
The DNA here is from genome assembly GCA_013400135.1 of Rhinoptilus africanus. Taxonomy (NCBI): domain Eukaryota; kingdom Metazoa; phylum Chordata; class Aves; order Charadriiformes; family Glareolidae; genus Rhinoptilus; species Rhinoptilus africanus. The sequence continues at coordinate 317,651 of VXBO01005321.1, read as the reverse complement.
TCTGTTTGCGAGACCAGCGAGAGAGTGGTGAGCATTTGCGCAGGCTCTCTCTCTTCCTTTAAATACACTTAATGCTGTAAAAATGTCATAAACTCTGAAATCTAAAGACTTTCTGCCGTCTAGAAATCTTTTTAATTAACTGCAGTGCTGTGTACAACCATCAGAAAAGACGCGAGCGATCGGGAGGGTGTGTGCGGTGAGGGAAGAGCGCGGGATTCCTGACAAAGAGGCGGGAGAGACTGGCAAAATGCGACGTTAAACTCGCTGTAGGTGTCCCTGGTCGTTCATCTGTGAGGGAGTGGTGCCTTGCATCTCCCTCCAGTCACACGGTTCTGATTTTCTCTTGCTTACATCCATGAAAATACAGCAATTTGTGATTTCTCTCCTCACTCGGGGTTGTTTCTGCTTTCAGTGCTTGGTGGGGGCTTTTTTTGGTCTCGGCTGATTGCGGTTTTGTTACAGAATTAAATTTTTGCGTGCGCGTTTTCCAAGAAAGTTTTGTTCCCAAAGATCTTTGTGTAGAAAAGGCCTGGGCTACTCTTGGGCCCTTTCTGTTTTTAAGTTCTGGCGTCATTTCTGCCTCAGGAAGAAGGCGAGTGACTCCTCCGGCAGGTACGGCCCCGCTTTCCCTCTGCAAGGTCACGTCCATGGTGCACGGAGCGGAGGCAGCAGCGAGGGCTGTGTGTGCGCGGGGAGGCTGAGACCCCTCGCCCTCGGGTATCGGGGCTAGTGGGAGCAGCAGGATTAGGACTAGTACTAGCCAAGGCGCTCGGTCCGTGTACGGGGGTGACACAGTTAAATCGCGCCTCGCTGCTGGGAAAAAAAGCACATCCTGATGTTGTACGGGATGAACGGTGCCATAAAGCGCTCGGTTGTGATGCATGGCTTGACAACACTGAAATTAGGAGATATGTGTTATTATCTCATGTCTGCCTCGACATATAAAATAAAAAATGAGTAAAATTGGGGGAGGAATCACTGTTATCTGATACATGAATATTTATAGAGGTATTTCCAGTGAACAATTAATTTTGCAGACTTCCAAGCTAGAGGTTTAATCCCTGCCTTGAACGGTTTGCCTTCCTATGATTGTTTTATTTTTGAACCGTATTTTTATTTTTAAACTTGTCAGGTGAGACGCCAAAATCCAATGGCATTGGAGGGTCTGTGGAAGCCAGGAATGCTGAATATTTTCTATCTGACGGCTCCAGACAGCCGAGCGCTTCCCTGATTCCCTGATACTCGGCATGTCTTGGAGCAAGTTGCTGTGGATGTTGTGCTTCACGCGTTATTCCATGCCTGGTTTATCCCTGCTCACTGACCTGCTCTTTTTCTCTCCCTCTTCTCTCCACCCCCTCCCCTTGGTGTAGCTTTCGCTCCCGGAGGAACAGAATGAAGTAACGAGAAACGGCTGTGAATCCAAGGAACTGGTCTACCTTGTACAGATCTCTTGTCAGGTAAATGCCATGTTTTCTCCCCCCACCTCCTTCTCCAGCCTGTGTCGCGTTACGTTTGGCAACGCAGCCTCGGAAATATTTTGATACGACACTTTTCTGCCGGGTGTGGGGGGTTTTCTCCACTTCTTCCTTAGCTCAGTCCTCAAAAGGATGCTCTCTGTGGTACCGCCACCAGCTGATTTTAAGAAAAGGAGCATCGAGGGGGAAAAAAAAAGGAGGCTGTTAAGCAAATAATCCTGGCTGCAGTTTGTGCAGAGCTGCACAACGATTAGCCTGGGGACGGGAGCCTGCGTGCTGAGGCTGCGCCTGCGTGTGCCTGGCAGCGGTGGGGGAGCACACACCGACCCACGGACACGCCAGACGCACAGACAGGGCAAGTACTGGAGGGGGAATCGAGGCGTGCTGCTGGCAGCCGGGAGATGGGATTCTTCATCTCTTCCCAGTTACATCTCCAGACATCTGGTGTGGAATTCTCTCACTGCCTCTGCTGCCCGGGTATCAAAATGCTTCGTACCGCAGGTTCCCTGTCTGCTCATACAGGGATGGTGACTCTGTAAGATGCTACGTAACACGTTATCGTATTTTAATATGCTGAATGTAATGGTTGTTCGCGGGAGACGGACTGCATCGACAGACTCAACGGAGAGTTAGTGCCTGTGTGTGGCCATTTTTCTGGTCTTAGCGTAGCAGTTCTTTTCGTGATTCATCTCGGTGATTCATCTTATCAGCTCATGCTCAGTGGTGATGAGAGCCACCGTGGTGTCTGTCTTCTCTTTTTAAAGCTCCTTACGTGATTCTGCTGACTCTTCTCAGGTACTAAAAGGAAGTGCATGGCCTAGACACACCCTTGCTGCCTCCATCTGAGTTGTGTGGGGCAGGGAAGTATTTGCTGTCGGATTTTGCCGGCATAGTGCCATTGGTACACACGGAAACGTGAATGTGCGGTGAACTTCTGCCCTCCTTCTGTGCGCGCACTGGTGCGGGGTGTCCCGAGAGAGCCGAGGAGCAGAGCATCCCGCTCTGCTTCTGAGGTGGAGCTTGGCACAAGCTGGGCTCCCGTTGTAGAAACACGCGGAATCGTCCCTCTTATGGTGCAGGTGCAGACACGCACGTACACTGTGCGTAATTAGTTCTCTTGGGAGAGGGAAGAGAGGCTGGAAGTGAGCATCTCAAAATGACCTGTGTTTGGGCAGTTTGGTAGTGCTGTTCTAACCCCGCTGTAACCAGGTTCATCCAAAATAGCCACTTTTTGGACAAACTATCCAAGCTGACCAGCAGCACTGCAGGATCTAACAGTGGACACATGTCTGTGTCCCAGCTGAGAGCAGTACAGTGACTAAGAATGAGATTTTTTCAGGGAATTTAAGGGAAGAGGAATTTTGGTAGGTTGGAGTCCTCATGTTTGGGATCGCATCCGCAGTGCTTAATGCGGAGATCACCTTTGCATTGCTTCCTGACGGTTTCAGGTGAGCCTCTAGCACATGACAATACTTTAGAGAAGGTTTTCTCTAACCCTGGAGCACATCACTTCTGATCCGTCCGCCGGCCTCACTGCCGGGACACCTTCGGATATAACCGTGTCCTTGCACCCTGCAGGAGGTTTGGGCGAGAGGAAGTCCCAGAGCACAGGCGTTTTTGCTAGGGAAGAAAATGTCTCTAATGGATGGTAGGGGCTGATTTTTTGTGCAGGAGACAGAGAAGCATAAAATCCTGCGAGCTGTGGTGTGAGGAGTGTTACCCGTGGGCCTCGGGAACTCTGCTGCCAGCAATTGCAAAGCCTTAACAATAACCGCGGTCCTTAAAGGGATTGTGATTTAATGGAGCAGGGTCCAGTTGGAGGCCTGTAACCAGTGGTGTCCCCCAAGGGTCAATACTGGGACCAGTATTGTTTAACATATTCACCAGTGACCTGGATGAGGGGACAGAGTGCGTCCTCAGCAAGTTTGCTGATGACACCAAATTGANCACAAAATTGAGGGGGGGGGGCTGACACCCCCGAGGGCCGCGTTGCCATCCAGCGGGACCGGGACAGGCTGGAGAGCTGGGAAGAGAAGAGCCTCATGAGGTTCAACAAGGACAAGTGGAGGGTCCTGCATCTGGGGAGGAAGAATGTCAGGCACCAGTAGAGGTTGGGTGTTNCCTGGGACAGGTGCCCAGGGAGGCTGTGGAGTCCCCTTCTCTGGGGACTTTCAAGCCCCATCTGGATGCAGCCCTGAGTGATGTGCTCTGGGCAACCCTGCTTTGGCAGGGGAGTGGGACTAGATGATCTCTAGAGGTCCCTTCCCACTCTGAAATTCCGTGATTCCATGATTAAAGTGCGCTGGGCCTGCAGGACCCACACGCGTTGACTGTGTGCAACCCGTGCTCACTTCCGCGGGGATACGCAAAGAATTTACAGGGTCTGCAACACATTTAAAAGGGGTTACTGCGTGTGTTGAGAATAAATCACCAAAAGTAAGAGCCTGCAAAAAAGGTTGAAATGGGCTTATCCATCCCGCATGTTTTGTCAAGTTGTGGAGCAGGCTGAAAATCCGTCTTTTCAAGGTTTTTGGGTCTGGATTTTGCGTGACATTACAGCAGCAACTACCCGCGTACGCCTTTAAATATTACAATGTAAGAATGGCCAATCGAAGCTTTTGTTCTGAAAAATGAAAGAAAAAGTCAAAGCATGCAGTACTAATTACAACACGAGATTTGCGGCGTTTCAACAGTTTAAACATCATTTATTTGTGAAATTTTGAACAGCGAAGAGAGAAGAAGAAACCAGTTGTGAAACCGTTGGTGTTCTAAGGGACACCTTAAACTCTCTCCATCTCTTGTGTCTTTTATTGCTCGTTTTCATTATCGCAGGTAGGTTGTTGGAACAGAAGTGACAGGCGCTAGAAGCCAGAAATGTCAGACCGTGCAAGTGGGAGTGATGTTTAAAGAAATCGTAGGACTGGATCTCGTGACAGACCCTTAAACCCAGCCTGACTGGTGGGATCTCAGACCCGAGCCACGCAACCTTCTCCGTTCACTGCTTTTCATGGGATAACACCAACCTTCAGCAAAGGAAGCTTCTTTCTGCTGCGATTTTCTCAAAGCAGGAAGCTCTCCTGGTCCAAGAATGGGTTTTCTCCCTTTTCCTGCTGGCCTTTGCAGGCCCCAGGCTGGCAGTAAGTTGAGCCTCCTTGGCTTTGTCATACAGGATTCCTGGTACTTTGCCCCGTTCCTGTTTTTTTGGTTTAAGGCAGCCGTTGCTGTCTGTGCTGTGTTCCTTTTGATTGATAGAATAAGGTCTCTGATGTACTAGATGAAGGCGTTTACGCAAATCTGTGCCACTTGTATCTCCCAGCTCTGCCTTGCAGGAGATCCAAGCTCGGTATCTTCTGTTTGAAGAACAGCAAAACTCCGAAGGCGGCCCCGTCCCGCGTTCCACGCCTGGAAGCGTGGTTGCGATAATAAGTGCTTCAAGGGCAGCGGTGAGAATGCCAGGAAAAAATGGGATCCAAGTGGGAAGAGCAGGCAGGACTCCCCCATCCTGGGTGGTTTGTGGGGAGAGGAAAGCGGAATTTATTTTCACAGAAGCAAATGCCTTACTCAGGCCGCTAAAGGGTGGTTTGCTGGTTCCGTCTGCCTGCGAGAGTCCATCCTAAACCCCACAAATCGCTCGCAGGAGGATTTTTGAGTCAAACATTCAGAAAACTTTCGCGTTATTGTTGGGTTTTTTTCTTAAAGGCTTGTTCTTTAATATATTAATAGGTTTGTCTTGGCTGATTGAAGCTCGAACACCTAGAGAAAAGCTGCTGAGGAGGTGCTACTAACATTCCTCCCGTGAAAAGCTGCAGGTCTTTAAATAAGTGACTCTAAGGGCCAAATTCACACGTATATACGCACAGATATGCTTGTTTGTGGTTTGTATAGATATTTAAAAAAAAGAGAGAAGCCGGTCTCGTCGTTGTTAATGGGCTATATCTATGTGGAGCATCCAAGCTGGATCCTACCTAACGCAGAATCTGCTTTCAGATGTTAACCTGCTTCTCCTTCCCTAACCCAGAACTCTCTTTTGCAATGGGACGCTGCGATTGAGCAGCACGAGCTGCTTCCTACAAACCGCCTATAGGGCCCCTAGCGCTTTGTCTGCTCAGAAGGGCTCAGGAAAGTTACTCTGCTTTAAAAATGCATTAAAATCCTGGCCACCGTCACGGCCTTTCCCCCGTAGCTTGTTTTCCGTGCTGCTTTTCTGACGCTCGCTACCTGAAGGTGAACGCAACAAAATGGCTAGAAAAATGCAGCTTCCACCCCCAGGTTTGCCAGCGAGCGTTGGGTACCTCACGTACTTGCAAATGTTTGAAAATCCCTTTTGGTGATACGGGATTTTTATTTGTCAGTCCCCCAAAACTTTTTAAAACCTCACCTTTACGGATTGAATATTTTTAGCCTGTCCTTCCAGATGTTCACGAATGTTGAAACCTCCGTCCTAAGCGTTTCTCGGGCGAGGAGGGCTGTTTTAGGTTAGTCAAAAGAAAGCGGCTAAAATCCTTGTTTCCACAATGCTAAATCCATCGCTTGATGTTCTGTGCTGGAACGGTTGATCTTAGGTCAGATACGACACGCCTTCTGCTCTCGACAGCGATAAATAAAAATGAAGTGACAATAGTAACGTGGAGGAATAAAGAATGCAGGAAGCTGGCGAGCAGCCTGAAAAGTGCTGTTAGGCTGCCTTCAAAGCTCAGGCGGTGCCAAGGTGTAGTGTCTTTGGAAAACTTGGGTCTCTTCCAGGCTTTTTGAAAGGAAACTTGTATCTGTAGGGAAGAGAGAGGAGGTATTGAATTGCATTCGAAGCCTTTAAGAACTGCATAATTAACACTGATCGCTCTGTAGCTGTTATGATAACGCTCAAGAATAAATTCATTCATTAATTGGGTTAATAATCATTAAGGACAAGGATATGACTGACTGTTTTTTCGGAGTTTTGCTGCAGAACGCTGGTATGGGCAGGGCACCGCTCGCATCAGCCGGGATTGACACTGCGGTGTGCTGCGTCCTTGCCCTGGGTTAGACGCGCGTTGCCCCCTGCCCTCTGTGCGTCGTGGGATCTGTGTGTGGCTCCCCGATGGTTCATTCACACAAGCAGTTTGGAAACCTAAGGAGGGAAGTAGCAGTTTTGAGGTAAAGAGGATTTTTGGCCCGTTGTCTTTGCCGCCTTTTGTTCTGGAGCGTACAGTCGGGCAGCGGGCAGGATGGCTGCCCCGGGATCTAGGAGGAAGGCTTCCAAGAGCTGTGTCGTTTGCTTGCCGTGGCCGTTTGCAGTGGGTTTGTGCTCTTCGGGACTGGGGGATGGAGGTGCAGGAGTTAGTTGTGTCTCCTGTGCTGCGCAGGAATCCAGGAGCAGCATCGCACTGACCCACAGCAGCTCCTGTGTCTCATCGGGGCTTGGGGGTTTCGTATCCCAGCTGATGGGACTTGTCCTTCACTCCCTTCCCAGCTGCGGAGCAGATTCCGTACTGTTGTGTGGAACCGGTAAGGTGAAATGAACAATGCCTTGGTATTGAATTTCTCCATTCGTGGATCTCTGGTTTTTTCTCTATTTAAATACGGATTGGGAAGGAAACGGGGTCGGCGTGGTTCGTTCTTGTTCTCGGCTCTGGTTGCTTGAGGCGCAGCGTCAGGGTTCTAGCTGGGCATGGCTTTGGAATTGAATGATTTGTTTATTGAGAGACACCGCAGAGAGAAACACTGGAACCGCTTGTGCTAAAGCACATTCCTTCAGCAGCTCCAAATTTAGGTGCATTTCCAGCTGTCCCTTCCAGTATACCAAAGACAGAACCATAAACTGGTTAGAGTTGGAAGGGACCTTAAAGATCACCTGGTTTGGGACACCTCCCACGAGAGCAGGCTGCTCAAACCTAGGGGCTTGCTGGGCTCTCTCTTAGTGGCTTCAACCATCGCCTCCAGGAGATAAATGGCCTTGCGAATTTATTTGGGAGTGGTTTGGACTGGACAAAGAGGGTACTGGAAAAGGATCACCCCAAGATAGCAGCCTACCAGTGCAGCGGAGTCGCGCGGAGGGAGGTGATGGAGACCTGCCAGCCGAAGGAATGGTCAGTGTGGCCCTGGTCGAGGAAGGGCTGATGAGCAAGAGGGAAAAGTATTTCGCGGAATAAAATGCAATATCGCATGAATGTGCTGCCATGAAAGGTTTTTTTTAAGCAACAGAAGTTTTGCAATTACGTGGTCGCTTGTTAACGTCGTGTCCTTTGGGCGTTTTGCCTTCAGCAAGCAAGTGCTGAATTAGAGACATCAGTCTTCTCGGACCCAAATTGTACCCTTCTTAGCTCTGAAGCTAAAGTGAAAATGGCTGTTGCAATCCAAGAGGACGGGATAGCCATTATGGTTTCTTTCTGTAAGCGATGCATTTTGGCCGGGCTTGTGATTGTCATGTGCTGCTTCGTAGACAAGGCTGGGCCCGGCCACAAATTGGAGAGGACGGTTGGCTTTATCCTGCAGAGACACTGAGGAACTAAGCAAGTGTCAATGCCTTGCAGAGGAGCAGTTTGTCTACAATTTTACTTGTTTTACAACTTCTCCAAGGGCTGGGTTTGGTTCAGATCCAAAATAAGAGGAGGATTGTGGTGGATGTTCCTGTTTTTCTTAGCTGCCTTGATGTTTATTCCTTATAGAGAAGTTTAACGTGCCTGCGTTTTTAATAGCGATATTACAGTGCCTGTTTGCGTCGGAAAAATTGACAGGCCTTTGGGACAGATAGTCCAAAGCACTTTCATCCGGTATCATCATCTGCGGGCTGCGAAGTTACTTTGATCACAAGTAATTAATGTTAGCTGTTAGGTGGCCAAGCAGACATCAGGAGAACGTCAAGGGTGCGCAGTTACGGTGCCTCAAACCCAAAGGACTTGCGAGGAGATAGAGCTCGTGGCCCTTGGAAGAGCATCTACACTTCCACGCAACAGGTTGGTTGGACATAACACGTAGGAAGAGCAGGTTAGTGAAGAAAAGGCACTCTCAAGGCACAGAAACCGTGTCAAAATAAACAGCATGTGTGCCAAGGTGCTTTAGCAGTAAATCAAAAATCAAAGTCGTTTTCATTGTTTGTAGCAAATATGGTACTGCCAGTGAGCAAAGTGGCAAAATTCTCAACTTGGAGAGCTGTCAAAAGTTATGTCCTAGAGTTGCAGTGAGTGCACGTTGTTTAGTTAAACTCTGATATTCTAAAGAAAATTTGTAGTTGAGTTGTGTTGGCGATAAAAACAGAAGCTTTAAATGCCATTGTCTTCCTTAATAACTAGGGGTGCTTTAAACAACTGCATTTGTGACTGACTGTATCTTAAATTAAAAATGAGGGTTTTTTTAGAGGAATCAGTGATAGAATTCTCAACGGGAATGTGAATTGAGCTTGTTCCTTAAATCTTTGTATTCATTAGGGCTTTCCTTGCGTTACAGAGCAGTTTGTGCCCCGAGTTTGGTCAAAGCCATCAGGGAGGTGTTCCTTGTCGCTGGGTGTTGTCTAACGGTGACAACCTCGGCTGGGTCAGCGAACACCCAGGCCCTTCCGCCAGAGCGACACTAGAGGTGTGGAACAGCTCGGGATCCGTCCATCGTAGACCTGCTGTGGGTTCCGAGATCTCCGCGTCCTCGCGGGGACTGGCAGCCCCCAGACTTCCAGAGGGGGCAGTGGGATGGGCAGCGGGATGGGGACGCGAAGCGCAGTTGCACCCTGGCATTGTTACGGGACTGCAGAGCCCCTTTGCGATCAAGGGCCCAGGCTTTGGCAGGTGAGAAGGAACTGACTTTCTGGGTTTCTAATGATGCGTTTTTCTAACATACTGTATTTATTTCAAACTTTGGGGTTTACCTTTGTAAAAGACCCCCGTTAGGGATATTGGATATTAGAGATGGCCTGTCTTAAATGTTTCATCTCCTGTGTCTTGGCACTGCTTTTCAGTGTTTCTTCTTAAAACTGATGCTGCCAAAAAGGCAGCTATTTTCCATTTTGGCTCCAGCTCTGTTAACAGAACTTCTCCAAAGCTGCTTCTTTACTTGGGTTTTCTAAATCACGTTTCACCCTTCCTTGAGTTTTGGTCAGCTGCATCTTTTCCATCCCTGCTCGCATACCTTTTTCCTTGAAATGTTTATATTTTTTATCTCTGTAACCCTGCCCAGAGGAGCAGGAGTGGGCAGAGATGCTCCCTCCGACGTCCTCTGGTTGCCCTGTGGGGGATGCCAGGGCAACGGGCCGCAGAAGGGGCTGAGCCCGCACCTCTCCTCGCGAAGAGCATCCCTGGAGGCAGACTGTGGGGCTTTGTTAGATCTTAGTGATACTTTCCAAATATTGTTAACATTTTTTGCTTCATTCCGGGGTGTCAAGTTAAATGGGTTCATAATAGAAGCAGTGTCGGGTGTGCCATGACTTTAATTATTTCCGTGCTTCTAAGTTTCTGCTATCTGGTCCGGTGGGAGGTGTCCCTGCCCAGGGCAGGGGGGTTGGATCGAGGTGATCTTTAAGGTCCCTTCCAACCCCAACCGTTCCATGATGTGATGGATGCACCTTCTGTTGAGTGGGAACCATAACTGGGGCGATGGGGTTTTTTTTCCCAGCAGAGTTTCTTGGTTTAGGACCTACAAAATCTTTCCCTCCTGGCCATTAGTGTCAACAAAATACATGCGTCTGTGCTTTGGTCACTTAAAAAAAACCGAAAAACCAAACCCCGAATAGCTTCAATGATGTGCCCAAGCAGTAAGACTTAAGAAAATTGAGATCTGTATCTGCCTAAGCTTCAGCTAACCTCAGGCAAGTCATTTGGAAAGGTTTGGTTTCGTTTAGTTTTAGTAACCTCAGGCGAGCCGTTTTCAAAGGGGGTTTTTTGTTTGGTTTGTTTTAAAGGGTAGCGGTGCCTCCTTCCTTTGATGAAACCTTGTTTCTTCTCGGTGGTTAAGCGCTGAGTAGATTATAGCTCATTTAGTAGATTATAGCTCGTTTGGGGCACAGGGTTGTTGTATTTAAATATGCGCCATGTCCATATAATCATTTGTAAATACCTAAGCACTCACTCCTTGCTTTGCCACCTGGAATTTTTAGTTCCCGTTACTTAGCAGTTGGTCTCTTAGTGGCTTTGAAGTATTTCCTTTGTGGCTGTAAGCGCGTGTTGGGTTATTACTTGACTTTTCTGAAGTGTAGAAAAGCCGTCCCCATGCTGTGGCCGCCTTCCCCTTCACCCCTGTGTTCCTCTGTGACCCGCCGCTCTTACGGTTCTAATTTTACTAAAGAGATGATTGATAGTGAATTGTTTCAATTACAGCATGTCAGGGGAGCAGGGAATTTCATTCACATGTTGGGAGTTGTAAATCCTGCTTCGAGTTCATTAGGTGTCTGCCAGAAATGGGCTGCCGTTCAGAAATCGGCTTTTTTTTGTGGGAGGAAAAAACGCTATTTCAAAGGCTGTGCACGTGGTAGATTTGCGGTGGGTCGTCTCAACGCGCCCCTTTTTCTCTGTACCTGTACAAAACCGACCGCCAGCAAGGCCTGAGCCAAATATTTGCCTCCTGTCTGGGTGCTTCTGGCAAAGCCGCTCTTCTGAGCGATGGAGAAACCGCTGGAAGGTCACGGCTCATCGCAGCTCGCCGCTCGGGGAGTTTCCATCGTGGGATGTTTCCAAAGGCCATCAGAAGCAGGAGGAATACTGCTGTCATTCCAGTCTTGGCCAGCCCTGCATTCCCATGTGGGATTTTAGTGCTGCTATCTGTAATTGCGATGAGGGAGCACAAGGAAGTATAATTTTTAGAGGTGAAAAGCTGTGGTGGTTTCCATTAAAATCTCTGTTTTCCCGCTGATTGCAATTAATTGATAATAAACTGATAATTAATGCTGAAAGAGATTAGTTTCTTCTGTGGGATAAGGCTGTTAAGGATTCACCACATAAATATACTAAACTTGCTCCTCTGCCTTCTGCCTTGTGGTCTGTCCGTACGTATGTTCCCTTCGTCTTCCCTCATGTCTCCATGTCCCGGGATCCCACGTGGACCTCGGAAGTTTTGGTGTTTCCATCATTCTCACCTTATTTAAAGCTCCCTCCTCCCTATATTTCATTTTCATCTAAACGTACGTGCAGCTGCCTGATGGCAGAATGGAGCTTTATGTGCAAACTCCCTTTCAGTTGTAAAGATTTATAATTTCCTTAAAAGTTATAATAATACGCCAGAAGTCATGAAATCATCCAGGACATTTTGGTAAACAGACCTAAGCTTAGATAAAGCCACCTACGGCACCAGCTAAAAACACTTCCTGGGTAAACTCGAAGCCATGGATTTTATCAGTCGTGTTTTCTGTTTTGACTAAATTTCGAAGCCATTTTCTAGGGTGACTTGTAATAGAAAAAGGGCGGAAGGGTCACGCCGGAATAACATACAGACCCCCGGACCCAGGCAGCTGTAAGTGTCACCCACATGGCAGAGCTAAACTCTGCTGCTGGATCCTGGCGTTTTTCCAGCTATTTAATACGGGTGTTTTCTTACTGCAGGGTCAAACCGCAGTGACTTTTGCTATATACTTTCATCTCATTTTCTGGTCTCCGTCTCCATGTGGACTGGTAAGGTTCATGAGAGCATCCGTCTGATTTCTCTCAGGAAATAAGCATTTGAACCAGGAAAGAAAGGTCTGTCCTTGGCTTAAAAGAAATAAATCTTAGGTGCCGCAGAGAAAACATGCTCAGACCGTGGGACAGGAAGGTTGTGCGTGCTGGAACTCGGTAGCACCATGTCTGGCCTGAAGAGGACAAAAAAGATGGACAAAAAGGAGTCCCGTCTGCGCAGGGGTGGGCAGATTCCGCTGGAAACAGTCTTCTTCTTACATACCGCAAGAGGAGATCATTTATAATAAGTAATTTACATCTTTATTACAAAACTTGGGCATATCTGTTTTGTAAACGGATCGTATCGCAAATACCGACGGTAGGTGGCCCATCCTTTGTGTTAGCTGGGTGCCCTGCGTCAGCCATCGACTGTTGGGTGCGCAACGGGAGGAATTGCTCCTTGGCAGATCCCAAGTGAAAACCAGTTAATTCCACATTAAAACTGTTCCTGTTGTAACTGGTCTTGAGCTTCTGGGAGCCCCTCTTAGAAATGAGTAGGGGTTTTGTACTGGTCAGCGGAAGGATGATGGAGCCAAGGTGGGGTTTTTAAACTATGGGAATGAAAACGCAAAGGGTGTTTTAAAATACCTCCTCTTAACTTTGCTTTTCCCAGTCTCCCAGTAACCAAGCAGTACTGGAGTAAGTCATGTTGGTCTGTTAGGGATGAAACAGCCGGCACTGAGCTGCAGCTCTCCGCTGACTGGTGGGACTGGGACGGAGGGGACCAGGGAGCGACGCTGCTGCTCACTCCGAGTGCCACCGACTGCGCTGTGCTTAAGGAACTATGTAAACTTCTCCCGGCTGTGGCTGCGTATCGTCCTCCTGAGGCTGTTCGAGCAGCAAAATATTGCTCCGTGAGGAGCCGGGGTTCTGAATCCTTGGCCCTCGGAATCTTCCCTCGCGTCATGTGAAGCCTTGGGTGGCTTTTGATGATCTGCGATCTCGGCGTAATCGTTTCACTAATGGCAGGTTCAAATCTCTGGCTCAGTGGAAATTAAATCATCATTTCGGTAATCTCTAATAATTTTTTTAGCGTGACATTTCTTCTTGCTTTGATAATTAGAAAAAAAATAAGAAGCTCTGCGCAGCGTGCTGGAATCTCACTAGTCTTCCATCATACATTTAATTTTACACGGCGTGCAAGAGTAAGGGAGAACAGACCAAACTGTAATAAGGGTAGGAATGAATGTGGAATTTCCATTTCGTGAGAAATTCCCTAATTGTCACGATGCTTCTCATTGTGAACATCTCTGTAAAAGGAAATGCCAAATAATGCTTTGGTTTTCTTCAAAACGGTTGTTTTTTTTAGAGTCAGTGGTCAATTTTTCCTTTTAAAGATCGCGCAGGTATTTTATGCATTACTGAAATCTTCATTTGAGGCTTGATCCTTTACGAAATTTATCATCCTTAGGTTTGTAATTGAAGGTCTGAATCTGGGAAAACACTTGACTGTTTGTTTAGCTTTCCTCTGCTCCTATGTCCCACTGAAATTAATGAGATTTAAGCATGTACTTCTCTAAATCGGGACTTTTTTGCCAAAACCCTTCTGGCACCTTAGATTTGCAGGAAATGGGAGCAAGATGTACAATTTTTGTATTGATAGAGTGAGATGTTGTCGTGGGTTTGATACTGAATGAGGTCCCTCTTGTTCCTGCTGCGTTGGCCAGTCTGAGCTGAGAGAGTCCAGGTTTTATTTTCTTGTGATTTGGTCTGGGGATCTGAGGGGAAGCACTAAATATTGTCCCGTTCCTTCCGAGATTGCCGCGATGGTTCCTTCCTGTAAAGTTAATTGCACCCTTGTAAATGCGACCGTCTTAGTTTTGCTTTAAGATTTGTCACTTGGGCTCCGAAGTTGCAAAAACTTTGCTTAATACAACTTTTAGAACACCCTAAAGCCTGTTGGGTGCTTGTTGGATTTAGTTACAGCAGACTTAAAACTGTGGGATGTTAGGAAATATTTTCGTTGGGGGCATTGGAATAGCTTTCGGCTGTGTTGAAATTTGTATTACTGCTCCTGAAACCACGTTCTGTACTAACACATCATCTGCACAGTCATGCTCCATGGGATTGAAAACGGGCAGCCTGTTCCCACAAGTTTCCTTGTGGATGGACGGACGNCCTTCCAACCCCAGCCATTCCATGATTCTACAATCCTTTTGCCCAAGAGCCTGAAATCCAGGGCTGGGATTGCGGGCGTTGGGCTGCCTTGCCTGGGAATGGTGGCAGTGGTCTCCAGTGGTGGCCTCCGGGCGTGTGCACCACCCCTCTGATGGAGGCTGCCGCTGCTCCGCAGGGATAGCTCAGGGATAGCTCGGCTGGTTGCTTAGCAGCTACCGACGTGCTGCAGTGTGAAGGTAGGGGAGCGGTGGTGCTGGGTTCCCCCCCCTCACCATGCTCGGGCTGTGCCGGCTCGGTGCTGGCTCCAGGAGTTGTGCAGCGCGGGAAGGACCTCCCAGGGAGATGGTGGGGCGAGAAACACCACTGCTGCCGTGGGGTAAGCCGTCCCTGCTCCTTCATCAGCTTCTGTGCCAGCAGTTAGTAGCCTCGTCACCGTGATGCTGAGGAATGGGTGTCATCAGAAGGACGGAGAAGGCTGTCCCTGGAGTCCTTTCCCCAGCTGATCCTACACACCCCATCGGACGGACCCGGAGTTTGCTGACCCCAACTATTTTTGGCCTGTAAATTTTACTCTTAGTGTCTCAACTCACGGTAAAAAAAGACTGTGAAGCTACAGTCCAGCATTTAAAATATCTTGGAATTAATGAGAGATTTAGTCCGGTTTGACAAACAGGTGCGTTATTTGCCCGGGTAGCGGAGGAGGTGGAGTTGCAATGTCCTGGTGGGCGCAGCGGGCTGGGGCAAGGAAAGGAGGGCAGCGATTTCTCCGTTTGTTTTTTAATTCCATCGGTGACTAACCCTCGCTCAGCTGAAGGTCACGTCTCAAGGGAGCAATTGCAAAAGATGGAGAAATTGGCAAGGCTGTCATCCCTTGGAAGATAATTAGACTTGCACTCCTCTTTGTGTTTTTCTCCTTTAGACAAAAAGTGACATGACGTAACTTAGGGAAATTACAAAGCGTTTTATGTCCTGTGTAGACACCCTCTTTGAGGGCTGGGGAAATGCGGGTGATTTCTGGTGGTACGAAAGCAGAGTTTATGGGCACGGGACACGCTCTGGAGCTGCCTTCGATAAATTTGACGGAAAATAGCTGGTACGCTGGTTTTTAGGCTTTGCGTTTACAATTGCCTTGCAGCCTGTGGATATTAATAGGAAAGCGATGCTTTCTAACGTTCCTGATAAATAAATGACCAGAGCAGAGGTGCGGCTGGGGAGCCGGAGCAGGCCACGCTTTTTTGTAGCCCAGGTGAAGAGGGCATCGGGGCCACAACCCCCCCGGGGCTTCTGCAAGTGTGGGATCACTCTTCACAGCCGCTTTCCCCATGGAAAGCCGTGTCCCTTCTTCCGCCAGGCCTTTCCCTGCTTTTTGTGCTGGCTGCCAGGCATCCCTGTGTGGGTTTTAACCTTGGCCCGGCCTTTGGGTGTCCGTGTAACCCGGAGCCATCCCATTCCCTCCTAGGCATCTCCTCCTGAGCCCATTGCTACACTGCAGGAGATCCTGTGCTTTTCCAGCATCTACTGCGTCCATCCTTGTTTTCCAAACCGTTTTCCCCAGGAGACACGAGGAGCGTGAAGCAGAGTGTGTTGTGCCAACAGAGATTAGATTTTTTTTTTTTTTCCTTTTTAAAGATGGCCATACTCTTGATTTGGGGATTTTAAGACTGAAAAAGCGCTTTGCACTTGGAATAGAAAGTGGGAAAGCTCTGGGGAGGTCCGTGGTCACCGAGTCGGTGTCCGCGTCTGCAAAACAGGAATAGTCTCATTTTAGGGGCTGTGTGGGAGCGTTGAGGGGATTCATGGCTGGTCTTAAAGTGCTTTGACCTGGAAACTGCTGCGTTATTACAACGGGGTTTTTTTATTGATCATAATAGGCCATGAAGCATTTAGAAGTAGTCGTTAGATATTAAAAGCTTCACAAAGCAAATGATGCTGTGCTGGTCCCTTCCTTGTCCCCCGGAGCAGTATGTATCTCGTCAATATTTTAATTGGGGAAATGATATGCGCTCAGGAGTAAATCTTCAGCTAGTGTCATTCGTCACAGATTGGTTTTTTTTTTTTAAATTCAGCCGAAGATTTGCCTGGGGCGTGTGAGAGAAATTTTGCAAGCTCCAGTTCTGCCTTCAGATCCCTGATTGTATATTCTTCTATCTACGTAGAATCTAATTTCGTGCTATTTATACAACCATTTTGGCATTTACTTTTGTGCGGAGACACCTTGTGTACGAAAATGCCACCAAATCCTTGTAAGGCAGGTGGAAATGAAAAGCTTTGGATAGGTCTCATCGTGCTGGGCCGCATCCAAACCCACGGTTAAATAATTAAAAGAGGAACGCTAACAGCTGGATTCAACACCAACGGCTGTCTACAAAATAAAACATGGAAATATTGCTGAGGCGGTTTCATCACTTTCAAATCGCGGCTCTGTTATTGCTGCACAAATTTTCATTTTCTTCATCCAACCCGAATTGACGAGGAGCTTAACAAAGCGCGATTCTCTCTTCTGTGGATGCAGGGGAGGAGCTGGATCGTGAAGCGGAGTTATGAAGATTTCCGAGTCCTGGATAAACATCTTCACCTGTGTATTTACGACCGGCGCTTCTCCCAGCTCTCAGAGCTGCCCCGCTCCGATGCCCTGAAGGACAGTCCGGAGGTAAATTACCAGCTCTGTAAACATGTAAAGCACAGCCCCCGGCAAGGGCTTGGAAGGTGTTTTCAAGTGCGTACCAAGTAATTTTAAGGCAGCCTGGGCTAGATTTGGGAAGTGATCATTAGTAACAAGATCAGTGTGTGTTTTCTACCCTAAATTTCAGTGACCTGAAGGGAAATGCCCTGCAAATTTGTACGAATTATTATGCAGCTAAAGGTGGAATGGTTTTGGAGAGCAACAGGAAAGAGACTGTCCTGTTCGTACCTTCCGTACCAATTTTATTACGTCCTTGGAAACTTTTTCAATGATAGGAATATTTCCTGACTTAACGTTAGCAACTTAACATTCCTAGGAAATCGTGCTGTTCTAGGGCTGCGGCACTGCACGAGTAATACCATTTGGAATGCTAGACTTAGGTGTATAAACTGAAAATTATTTTTAAGAGCATTTGCATTAGTGCATTATTTAAATGATCTTTAAAGAGCTTAGGGAGTGGGGGTTTTTCCTATACAAATACGAGGTATTTTTCGTTTCTTGTCTTCCTGTCTTCGCCTGGAACATGGTGAGCTGGAATTCCTTCGGCATCTTGGCCGTTGATAATTTGGGGATTTATTCATGCCTTCTGGGAGGCAGCGGGTGCCTTGGTTTGGAAGACACGGGGAGGGAGGCGATGCCCTGTGTGCCCACAGAGACTGTGTCAGCCCGTGGAGCATCACAGACCTGTTCGGCCCCCGTCCGTCTGGGGCGGTGAACGTCGTGGTGACGGACGCTGCCCGTTGCTTCATCTCACGGGTCACGTACCCCTGGGACCCCTAGTTGTGTGTTTGCCCCCTTCCATCAAGCATAAGTTTGGGAAAATCCGGCCACGCTGCGTCGCCGAGCTGCTGCTGCCTGCCCCCCAGATGTGTGGTGGGAAAGGGAAACGAGGGAATCGAGGCCATTCCAAGGGTTCAAAGCAGAATCTGTCCGGGATCTATAAACCAGAATCTGTGTCTTTCAGAGCCAGGCGAGGATGGATTGCTTTAGGATAACACGTAATGGTAGAAAGCAGGACCCCACTGAAGGGCTTTTGCTGTTGAATATAAGAAGCTGATAATGCGACCCCATGGCTCATCAGAGAATCTGATTTAATGGTTGCTTTGGTTTAATGCGGGTTATTTCTGAAGATAATTTAAAGTTTCTAGTCTCTTAAATTCAGCAGAAGCGGCAAAATTCAGGATAATGAATGCCTGTGTTCACTTTCTTAAAATGGTATTTTGGGCATTCCTATCCCTTACGTCTTTATTTGTACAACTGATTTAATACGTAGTTTGCAGCATGGAGCTGAAAATCCGCATTCTGTCTGTAAGCACAGAAGATGCAAAGATGTTGAACAACCCCTTCTACTCCGCGAAATGTAACTCTGCAGCTGCCTCTGGCTGTATTTTTTATTTTGAATTGACCACATTTGAACAGATGTTTGAGCAGAACAATGTTTTAAACAGTCCTACAAATTCTGGGCTACAATAGTGCTTTAGAACACTGTCACCGTCAGGCTTCGGAGAGACATCACTAGCTTCTCTTTAATAAAAGCGAGTTTGCTATTATAGATAGGCCATTGCTAAGTGTATTTTTTAAACCCTCTTCTACTATTTGAAGTCCTTTCTCGCCAAGGGGTCAGTCTGAGTTGGCACATTCGTAAGGGTTTGGGAGCAGGGGGATGTGGCAGCCAGTGTTTTGTCTCGCTAAATGGTTCTCTGGTGTATTTAATGGCCATAATACAAATGATTTGTGCGTGAAATCCGTGATGAGGGGAAGGCTTTGGATTTCAGGTATCTTGACACGGGAAATTATGAAACTCTACATATTTTATAAAAAGAAGATTGTTATTAATGCTACTTCTTTACAATTTTTTTGTGTAATCGCTGTAACGCCGTGTGTAGTTTGCCGGCCTTCCCCCAGTGACAGATTTCCTTGCAAAAGGGAATATATTTCTCTGGCTCTTGCCTGTCCCCATGGATAATTGCTGGTCTCTCCAAGTCTGAAGAAGTCTCTCCAAACTCTGGTGTAGCAATAGAAAAACTGTAGGTCTGTTTCTTTCTGTTCCAGCTTGTCACCCAGATGCTGATGGCTTACCTGTCACGGCTCTCGGCCATCGCAGGCAACAAGATAAACTGTGGGCCCGCTCTCACGTGGATGGAGGTAGGTGTGAAGCTGAGATGGTTCTTTGCTTTCTGACCTTAGCAGCAGAGCAAACCACAAATGTGCTTTTTTGCCTCTCCAGAAAGAGGTGTAATCCTTCCAGACCTATTGGAAATGCTGAAATGCTACCCTGAAAGCTTTATTCCCCAGCATGCAGGTGGCCACAAAAGGTACAGAACAAACGGATTCAGATCCGATATTAAGAATATAGGAGCTTTTTTCCCTTCTTGCTTGGATTTGGTCACCCAAAGAGGTATCGTGCCCTTCACAAATAAAAGGAGGGTGCAGTGATGGGGGTCAGTGGGCTGCCTGGGAAAGTCCCGGTGGTGGCTGAGCCTCCGAGGAGCAGGTTGCAGAAAGTGTGCACATTCTTTTTGGCAAGGCGATACTGCGAGCGGGGCAGTTTCTAAAACCATCGGAGCTGTCTCAGTTACGGCGTTTGCTTGCCCTCTTTTTATAAATTATTTTTTACGTTATTTTTTGTTTTTCCTTGCGATAGCTGCGGAAACAAGAAATGTTATCTGCTGCTGTTTGCCGTCGCTGTTGGTTAAACCGCTCGACAGAGCACTGTGGGTCTGTTGGGGATTGCAGCTGCAGGTTTGGTTTCGCTGTTAATGGTCTTCTGCTGTCTTCAACAATAGACTTTATTGGGCAAGGAGAGCAGGGAAGAATGGGGCTAAGAGATGAAGGCCACCTGCGTCAGCTTAATTAATCCGGGCAGAGATACGTGTGTCTTCCCACCGCCTGATGATACCGCTGCACACCAGGAACAGAAACAACTGTTCTTAGGTTGTCGCGATTCATTTTGAAACGGTTGCGATAAGGCTCGAGTGCGCTTTCCTGCAATTTTTCCCCGCTGATCTCCTCCTCGCTCTGAAATCCTTTGGGAGGAGAGAAAAATCTTGGAAACCTTCTCGGCACGAAGGGTGAAAGGAAGGTGTAGAGAAAAAAGGAAACTAGAATTTCAAGCAGCGCAGTGGACCTAGAGATTGCAGCAAACCTATCGCGTGTGCGGAATAACCTTTCTGATGAACCGAGAGTCATACAAAATTGTACACGAGCACAAAAAAATGTAGGACTTTTGAGAGTAGGCTGATGATTGCAGCAAGGGGTGGGAGCCATGGTTTCTTATAAAATAAGAAATAAAAGGGCAGGAGAAAATGGAAAGTGACCCTAGTTTTTGGTTTGTCAGTGTTTCCTCCTTACCGCAGTGCCTCTTTTAGAGCATTAATTCTGCTTTATAGAGAATTTTTGTGGTCACCATTGCATTGCCATTTTAAGTACTGCAGGAAAAACCGGTTAGATTTGGTGTTAAAGGGAGGTGTAAACATTCCCTGCCACGTTACTGTTTGTACACCAAGACGCACAAGTGCAGCGTGCTTCTCATTAGTTGGATGGGGTTGTACAACCTTCTGAAACTCTCTTTAGGATTGTTCTTCCGTCCTGCATGTGCTGTGCCCCGCACTGACCCCCCCCAGGTTGCTCTCCGCGGGCGGCCCCCAAGCCGCGCTGTCTCTGGGAATCAGCTTGAAGTCTCTGCCCTGTAGGAGCACCAAGAAAATGCTCCTCGCTTGCTGCCTCACGCTCTCCTCTGCTCTTTGTTTCAGATTGATAACAAGGGGAATCACCTGCTAGTCCATGAGGAATCCTCCATTAACGTTCCTGCTATTGCTGCTGCCCACGTTATTAAAAGATATATTGCTCAAGCAGCAGACGAACTGTCCTTCGAGGTAAATAACTGAAGGAGCTTACAGTCCTCGTTGTCATCTACAGAAGAGCGTAACGCGTGTGTGTCTCTGTGTGTGCACATCGGGAATAGATTCAGACGCTTCCAGAATGTTTTGTGAGGTGAAGCTTAGAAGATCCAGCTAAATATTCGATTTGCAGTGGCTTGGAAACAGGGAGGAGTTCAGTCATCTTTAAAATATAGCTTTATTTGGCATTAATATCTTCTGATTAAACAGACCCTGCCAAGAACTCCAGCCTGGTCTCTGAGCGGCAGCAGACCCTGCCTAGTTCGTGCTGTGCAGGGTATTAAAAGTATGTTGTCTCTGTTCAGGAGGACTGGTCACATATGTGTGTACGTGGACACGTGCCAATTTAATTATTCATTGGCCGGTTTACACAACCTGTGTTCCTGGTCGCAAGTCTGTGTCTAAAAGCATTTTGAAGAGCTTCTGCTCCCGTGAAAAGCACCGGACTGTGAAAGAATTCGGTAGTTCAAGAGCAGGCGATAATCTAAAACTGTTCTGAAATTCTTCCTTGATGCGGAGTCGGAGCTGCTGTGGAGCAAAGACGTGGAAGATCAGACTCTGGAAGTCTTGGGCTATTTGGCTCTTATCTGTTCTCCCCAGAAAGCAGCGTTTCATGCTCTGATTGTTTACGTGCGGTGGCACTGGCGATGGAGTAGTCTCAGTGTTAGACAAAAAAGTACAGGAAAGCGGTTAGTGCCCAGAGGAGTTCTTGTGATCACATTCTTCGCCTGCAGCGTGGGAAGTAAAAATAATAGCGGCAGTCGAGTGCTGCCAGGGGTTTGTCCATATCCAAAATCGAGGCGATTATTAGCGCACGCCAAAGAACCACGCTAATCAGAAGGACACGTGGGTATGTCGTCTTCCGAGTTAAAACGCACGCAGCATGGGACACAGGCTGTTCGGCAGTGCCTCAGGATTAATAAAATCAGGAAGGTGGCACTCCCTGCTCCTCAGTCTTCCTGCTCTGTGCCAGCAGGCTGTAACGTGGCCTTGCCGCTGTCCCGCAGCCCAACAAGTCGCCAGGAGGCATCGGATACAAGCGGGGAAACTGAGGCACATATGGCTTCCCAGGCGTGTGCAGTGAGAAACCTTGGCACAACAGAAGTGGGATGTTGTTTTACAGTCCTGCGCTCTGTTCCCTGACCCGCACTGTCTCTTTATTGTTCATTTCTAGTAGGCAATTGCAAAAGTAACTGACTGGCGTTTGCTCCCCAGGGCTGAGGGAAATACCTGGCTTCTCTGGGCCCGGCAGTGACAGCAGTTTCCTTAATGGCAATTTGCTTTGTTGTTGATTTGCTCTTCCCCCGAGGAAATCACTGCGCTTCCCTTATCTCAGTTATCCCTGGCTGAAAAATGGGGGTGTATTATCTTCTTTATAAAGCCCATCAATGTGAAACACCTGGTAAAAGTTGGGTGTCACTGTTAACAATTTTTGCTATACCTCGCTGAATTATTTATTTAGGTTCTGGCCTATCTCATTTTCTATTCTAGAGGCCACACAGCCAAATTTAGTATTGATTATACTGCTTTCCTTTTGAACTAGCGCAGTATTACATTTTTTTTATGAAGCAAACCTGCAGAAAACCTCTCTGGTCTCCTTGGTCCTTTCCCTTCCTGCTGCTGTGACCCCACGCCGCCTCTCCTCGCTTCGTTTTCTAATTCAGAAGAGCAGGTCTTGGTCAGTTGGTGAACTGCGAAGGGAGCTCTTAACTTTTTGCTGTGAAAGGAAACAAGGTGATGTACGTGGACGCCTACGTAGGCATATATAGGGCGTGTAGTAAAAATTAGTTCAGCTCCTTGAGAATATTTGTGTTTCACGCTATCACTGCTCACTTATGTCTGCGGTTTGATCGAGCGGCCTCTGTACCCTTTGGCAGGGAGCCTGCTGCCTTTGAGAATCCTTCCCTTAGGAACAGCTGTATCCTGTGTGCTGTGTAATGCGGGAACTCTCCCACCGCCCCGTTTGGTTTCACAAAGGCAGACGTCTCCAGGCCGGCGCTGGCGCGGTTGCTCACCGGTCGTACAGTGGGTTGCGGTGCTGAAGAAGGCGGTTGTTTGAACTGTGCTTTCCTCCTGGCCGCGTGTCAGGCTGTGATTGATGTTGCCCGTCTTTTGCAGGTGGGGGACATCGTGTCTGTTATTGATATGCCGCCAAAGGAGCTGACCACGTGGTGGAGAGGCAAACATGGATTCCAGGTAGGCACAAGCATCAGGCACCAGAGTGCGACTTAAATCAAGGCAGGGAACTCAGCGCCGTGTTCACACAACTGCAGGATTGCTCAGGGGTGGAGGCAGAGTGTCCCTGCGCTGGTGTAAGAGCATTTCCCCTTTCCCTCTGGACTTGGGGTAGGGCAGACACGCCGCCTCCGTGGGTATCTCCCCACCCAGCCGTGCGGGTCGGGGGTAGCCCTGATCAACAGCTGGCCTGATGTTAGCAGAAGCTCCTGTTGCACCCCCTCCGAGGCGCTGACACTGCGATTCGCATCATCCCGTTCCTCACACCGTCTAAAACGAGATCAGGCACAACACGGAGGATCCAGAGAGAGCCCGGCGGTGAGACACTGCCCCTGACGCGGACAAGGCACCCAGATAACCTCTGCTTTCACGGCTGCGCATGTTGCGTCGTGATAACATCACTGGTCTCTGCACGTCTCACAGCAGAGAGATTTAGGCTGAATTTTCAAAAGATCCTAAACGTACCTGGGAATTAGGTACCGAAACTTCTGCGTCGAAATGGTACTTCCCTCCTAAAAGAGTTGTTATGCCCTAGGTTGGATTTTCTCCTTAGGAAATTGAATTGAAGAATTGTTATTGCCTAGGTTGGATTTTCTCGTTAGGAAATTGAATTAAAGAAAAGTCTCTATTTACAGAACAAACCCCAAAAGCTACTGAAGGTGGGGGGTAACTGACTTTCTGCCTTCTCACACTGTGCTGTCTCGCGTTTCAGCTCCTTTCACGTAGGAGGGATTTTCGTTGTGCAGTTGCTGTCTGTGAGTAGGTGGAATTACGGGTTTGCTGCGGAGGGGGTCAGAGTTGACCCCAAACACTTGTGTATTTTGGCCCGGAAAGTCTTCTCAAAGTCCCTCGGCTTTTCCCTGACGGACCTCTCTGCGCCAGCTGCAGGTTGTGGCGCTGCTGTCAGTGACAGCAGGGCTGTGGGCAACTGCAGCTCCCAACGCTGCGGATCCCGGCTGAATGCGGTGTCAGTTGCACGCTGGCATTTCTCACCCGTCAGCCGGAGCACGGCAGGTACGGCTTTCGTCCGCTTTGTGTCAGATGTGGGGTGTGAAGAAAGGCTGAGGGATTTGGGTCTCTTTGGTCTGGAAAAAAGACAACTGTCCCCCCCATCTGTTGGGACAAACCGAGGCTTTCTCTCGGTTACACAAATGAGGCAGGTCTGGAGACATCAACAGAAAGGCAAATCTGACAGAAAGGCAAACCTGGGTTGTTGCAAGCGCGTTCCGTTTGAACTGCAGCTCTGATCCTGTGTGGAAGCCAATTGATCCTTTTCCTGAGCCATCCCTTCAGGAATGAATCACTGTTTTTCTTACCCCTCCCATTTCTGCGCTTCGTCCTCTGCAGAACAGAACAACCCACTAGGCTTCTTACCGTTTTCTCTGGTTGAAATCAAACGATTTTCAAGATATTTTTTCCTCGAGCCCTTTTCTTTTTAAATGTCCTTAGTGAGTCACCGCTTTCATTGTCAGATTGTTACCTAAATTACAGCCACCTCCACGTTAACAGCCTTCCAGCCCTCTTTGTTCTTTTTCTTCAGGCTTTGTCTTCTCAATCAGTGAATCCGTGTCAGGCAGCTGAATCCTCAGGGACAGGCGATGCACAACTGCCTTTTGATGTTCGGAATAATGCTGTCTTTTGGGTGTAGTTTTACTGGTTGTGCTCTTGCACGGCTGCTGGAGGTAACACAAAGCAACGCACAAGAGTGCGGGTAACTGGGACGGACTGGACTTTCTTGCCATCAGCCTGTGCTTACGTGAGCTCGAACTGGCTGCGAAACCCTTGCTTCAAACCATATTCCATGCTGAACCCCAACACGGGCTTTAAGCCTGAATAGATTTCCCAAAAAATCTTCCATCTTGGATTGGGTTTTGGTCAACTTGGGCAGTTAAAACTGGCTTTTAGTTCAAACCTTTTATTTTTTTTCCCCTTGCGCATCATTTTCTGGTAGATAACCCGGATGTGATGTGAACAGAGGGCACGATTAGTAAAAACGGCTGAGCGCATTTTTGCTGCCCGTGGCGCCTTGGAGACCCCAGTTCTTAAACGAGAAGCCAAAGGTTGATTTCTGGTTCACGTGCGTCGATGTGGGAGCTGGGCGCGAGAGCAGCCATCTGGCTGGGGCAGGATACCCCCTGTGAAACAGGAGACGTGCAGGAGCCCGGTGGAGACGTGTCACCAGTGACGTGGTTTCTCAGCCAGATGGCCGCTTCCAGTGGGAGGACGCTGCCAACTGCAGTAACAGATCGGGCAAGATTCCAGCTGAAATGATTTGCCACGAGTCTCCTGCTCCGCAGGCATCCCCTCTGCCCTTTTTCTGGAGACACGGAGCCGGAGTTTGAGTGGGGCCGGGGGCTGGGATGCGTGAGCTGGCGTCTCCCAGCACCCTGCTGGATGTGTCCCTCCATGGAGCAGCGGAGATTGCTCACACCTCGCTCTAGGAGCGCGCAGGACCTTTGGTAGCAAGGTTCAGTGTTCAGCCACTCCAGAAGATGGGAATGTTGGAAGAGCCTTTGACCAGACTCACCATGTTTCCCAGGAATGGATAATTAACATCTACCGTCCCACACAGGCGTTCTTTTTTTTTGGTGAATAAAAGAAATGGGGAGAGTTTTGCGGCCAAGATGTTTGGCTGTCTTTTCCTAGAGTTGAGGATAAGAGGACCGGCAGTCCTGAGCCTCCTGTAGCTGGTGTCCCTCCAGTTGGGCGAGCACCTTCTTGGCCCTGGGGTGCCAGGGTGCTTTGGGACAGCCGGGGAGGGCGCCCCCGCTCCCTGCCCTAACTGTGTCCCTCCTTGGCTAACAGCGTAGTCAAAATTCTGCTCGTGAAAGCCAAACAAGCAATAAAAGCGTTAGGTTTTGCTAACCCATCCTCCTCTAAAACTAAAAGGGAAAATTTTTTTGAAATTAAGTTTATTCCACGCTTTCGCCCGCGTCAAAACCAGAAAATAACGAAAATGTCTCAACGTTTCATTTGCCGTTTATGTCGCTCCTGCTTTCTCATTTGTTTGAATTCCCTCCTCGTACGCTGAAAATAATTACTCTTGTTTTGACTTTTCCCCTGAAAGCCTCATGTATCTTCCAGTTTTAGCAGATGCTGGCATAAAAGTGGGAAAAAAAGACCTAGTAGCTGTTGCAGAAATGTTTGTACACAGCAGCCTGTGCTTTCCTCCTTTGGCTGAGGTGTATAGTGATTTTTTTAACCTTTAGATGACCTTGTATTTATCTAAATATATACTATCCTTGCTATTAATTTTCATACGTTGCCAAATCCTTTAATCCTGGCTCAAGCTCTAACAGCGCCTTGCTACATCCGTTGAGATTAACTCTTGGACTCAAGTCATTTATTTATACAAATTCGTGGAAACCTTGCCATGGGAGGAAAAGCAGCGTCTTTTAAGTGGGTGGGAACGAGGCATAAGTTATAGGTCCTGACCCTGAAGATGATCCCTTGGGGATCTTACAAGGAAAGTCAGAATAAGTGAGTCCGGAAAGGCAAGGCATCAGCACTGTTACCGGGAAGTTAACATCAGAGAGCTTGTCAACACTAGCACAAGTGAAAATTCTCTTTCCCTAAAAAGTGCGTTATAATTTTCAGTTCTCAACATGGCAAAAGGGATACCTTGAGAACAGCCATAGTGTTTTGTTTGGGAAAGGCTCCGAGGTATCTAGAAGCAGTGACATAACCATCTCGAGCCTTCTTTCGCTTCTAAACTCACGTTCAGCATTGAATATATCATCCAGAAACAGGCGGCGCGTTAGGTTAATAATCAAAGGCAAACGAGCTTTTGATTACAGCATGGGATTTGGGGTAGGATTTACATCCACCCTTTTTCATTGTGATTAATGGAAGATTAGTGTCCGAGTACTTCAGGTTCCTTTACACGTCTCCAGCGTAGACGTTGTGGGCAATTAAAAAAGGTTCTCAAAGCGCTGAGAATGAAAGAGACTCCGTCACTTCAGCTGCGGCACCTCCCAAATGTATCCGTTGGGGCCAGGGACCGAGGTTTTCCCTGGATGTGGGTGTTTTTTCTAACTTAAAATTTCTCCTGCATCTCTTGCATGGGAAATGTGCGAGAGGGACTCTTAGCTATAGGATAGCGTTTAAAAACCATATCATGTATGTTGTTTAAATGCCAGTACCTTTTGTTGAGGTACCAATCAGCCTGTTTCTCAACATCTCCTCGTAAAACGGCGTCGCCGAGCTGTGAGCTGCCTGACGAAGGGCCCCTCTGTGCGATGCTGGGGTTCATGCTGCTTTTCTCCTGCCAGTTGGCGTATTTCTGTCTAGAAATGGCACAAAAATCACCTGTACTTTCTACGACTCCAGGAGATCATCCCCGTGTGAAACTGGCACTCCCAGCTGAGCGAGCGGTTGGGTGAAGCCATCCGTTTTCTCGGGGTTTGGGTGGGTTCTTCAGCTCCGTGAGTTCCTTGAGCACAGGCCGGTCTCGCTTACGGGCAGCCGTAGGTCAGAGGCACAAGGTCTGCTCATCTGCCGTGCTGCTGGGCCCGTGCTGCCGGAGTCTTAACAAGAACCATATTCCGAGTCGTTAACATTAAGGATGATGGAGAGGGTGCAGCAAAGGGCTACCGAGATGCTGAGGGGACTGGAGCATCTCTCTGATGGAGAAAGGCTGAGGGATTTGGGTCTCTTTAGTCTGGAAAAAAGACAGATGAGGGATGATCTTATCAACACTCATAAATACTTCGAGGGTGGGTGTCAGGGGGATGGGGCCAGGCTCTTTTCAGTGGTGCCCAGGGACAGGACAAGAGGGAACGGGCACAAACTTGACCATGGGAAGTTCCACCTAAACCTGAGGAGGAACTTCTTTCCCTTGAGGGTGGCAGAGCCCTGGCCCAGGCTGCCCAGGGAGGTGGTGGAGTCTCCGTCTCTGGAGACATCCCAAACCCGCCTGGAGGCGTTCCTGTGCCCCCTGCTCTGGGGGACCCTGCTCTGGCAGGGGGTGGGACTGGGGGATCTCCAGAGGGCCCTTCCAACCCTGTGATTCTATGAAAATAGTTGTGTTTATTTCTAGGCAAATTACTGGGTTCTTACTTACAAAAGTAGAACTCATTTTCCTCTATGTATATTTTATTAAAGCTGTTCTCAGTTCTGAGACTGACTTGAATTCAATTTAACTAAAACCACATAGCGCTTTTTTAACGAGCTCTTTAAACATACTTAATTTGGATGCTGCAGGAGCGTCGCCTGTGGCCCACGCTCGTCAGACCGAGCGCCCGCGGGGAGGCTGGGACACGGCAGAGAGCTTCGTGCATTCAGAGCATCCTCTCCTGATTTACAGGAGAATATGCGTTTTTCTCTAATGGGACTATCCAGACACGCAGATGCACTGACCGATATTTGATTGCCGTTTTCTCAAGGAATCAAGTATTAAAGAGCTTGTGAATACAGTATTCTGACAGTGAACAAAGGTCAGGGGTCGGTGAGATTTGAGTAGAGATAATTGAGGTGCTCGGAGCTCTCTTCGTTAAATTTCGCGGGTCGTACGTGCGGCCAGGTGCAGGAAACCCAGCTGAAGTCCTTCTGTCTCTCTGGAGCCGCGCTTGAGATCTAGGGGTGTGTTGCACACTTGTCCTCTCCCTGCTCTCTTGCAAGTTGAATATCTCTGTCCTGTGAACCAAGCTTAGAGAACAGACCGATAACCGTGTTTTACAGAACTAATTATTCGCTTTGTAGAGTTTTTGGCTGCATCATTTTCTGAAATTATGACTCTTACGCTGGTCATTTTATCTTGGATAATGTTCTGGAGCATCAGGCAAGCAGAGTCCGAGGAAAATGTTTAATAGTTGTTGGTTTAACAATTCCGATCTTAAACCCACTGCATTCAATATTCTGTCTCTCTTTCTGTTTTTACTACAGGTTGGGTTTTTTCCTAGTGAATGTGTTGAACTAATTAACGACAAAGTTCCTCAGTCCGTGACCAATTCTGTGCCAAAACCCGGTAAGTGTATCAAGTTTTATGATAAAATTCAATAAAACGGAGTTACCCGTTTGCTGTTCTGTGTTTAATATCTCCTTCATACGTATCATGTTGCACTCTGTGTATGGATCATCCTTTATACGTACCACGTTACCCGTTTATGTGTTGCTCACCCCCACGTTACCTCTCTGTGAATAGTTGCTGCTGTTGAATGTCTTTCATCTGCGGTGTTCTGTAAGCTCGTGTCTACGTCCATCTCCTGCGCGATTCGAAAGATTTTAAGCTTGTAAGAATTTGAGATTCCTTCGGCAATCTGTCATGAGTGATTCCATGCAAAGTCCCGATTCTTGGTGTCCAGAGATTGTTGCGTGTTAAGATTTTTTTCATATCGAACATATAGGTGACCCAGGAATGTTTATGCTGGCTTAGGTGGAATAGATTAATTAGGTACTGGAAGCTTCTTTCTGTTTGGGGATTGATGGATAAGTCAGATATAACAGAACTTGGAATCCTAATTGCTTCTGCTCTGGGTGTATGGCTCCATCTACTCCCTGCTGCCTTCGGGACAGTTCTGTAGTGAGTGAAAGACAGGGACATTAATCCCAAGCTTTGCTGATGAAAGGAAAAATAAATAGAAACCAGGATCTTGGATATGACTCTCCTGTCGTCCCAGTATACACTGGAAGTGATTGCAGGTAGATGAGCAGGCATAACTGAGACCTCCGCAGAATTTGCTGGTGGTGAAGCTTTTGTTTAATTCTTCTGATTAAAAAAAACCCAATCTGTATATTCATATATAGAAAGATATATCTGTATATCTTTTATACTGAGAGAAAGCAGTTTGAAATTGCTGATCTTTCTTAAAGCAAGTTGAGTTGGAAAACTGGTTAACGGGTGTTCTTTTCATCTATTTTCTTCATTTTAATGGTGCTCCTTATCTTATAAGATGCTGACTTGATCCTTTAAAACAAATAGACGTGATTCGAAAGTTTGACTTTTACGAAGGGAAGTGCATTTTCTCAGATCTTGTGTTACAGCCTGGGACTTTTTGTTCAGCGCTAGGAAGAGGTGAGCATCCAGGCCGTCAGCGCGCTGCCTTCGGAGAGCGGCCGGCTTAAGGAAATAGTTTTCTCAGCCGCTGGTATCTCCAGCCTTTGTTATTCCCGGGAACACGGAAACGTATTTTCTAGAACCAGTGTCACGGAGATCACCCACAATTCAAGGCGCTGCAGTGGGTGGTCATTCCATGAATCCAGGCTCTGCCCGTTGTTGTTGGAAGCTGATCTCCGCGCGCTGCCGTCGGGCGCTTCTCCCTGCCCCGGCAGCCAGAGCGCGGCGACAAGGGCAACTTTAAATCTACATAAAATCCAGGCTGATAGATACAATCACAAGCAAGTGTTTATTATTAAATATGGCTCGGGCAATTAAACGTCCTGAGCTGCTAGTGAATAGTTTCTTGCTCTGCTTTAATGAGATAACGAAGTGGCATAGATTAATAGATTCTCTTTGGCTTTAACGACACGCTAAGGGGTGGATTTCCTCTTTCGATCCTGGGAAATGTTTGTTATGCGGTTGATACCAAAAGCCCAAGCCCCATTAAAAGTAATAAGTTGAAAGATACTGGCAAGTCACGAGGCTGTCCCTGTTGACCTTCCCTGGTAGTTGTTCTTTGCGTACAATTAAAGGCAAAAGGCTGCTCTAGAAGACGACTAACGAGCTTTCAGATGTAAGGATTGCTGGAGCGAGCGTCACAGCTGCCTCTGTCATCCTGCCCTTCCTTCACACGCAGAATTTAGGAGAGCATTCCTTTGGAACATTATGCTTTCTGTTTTTTCCACCTTGGGAAAGCGGCGGCAGCGGTGGTGTGGAGGCTGAAGCCTGGGAGACTCTTGCTGGGTCATTAGCGGAGGAGCCAGGGAGGAGGTTCCCGTAATTAAGGTGTTGAGGGTGATCCTGGGGAGCTCGAGGAACCTCTCTGCCTGCAGGAAAAAACGCCGGGGTTGAGAGGATGAAGGGGGAGGAAGCGTTGGAGGTCCCTGGGCTGGGTTACCCCGGCTGCGTGGGGCAGCACAGCCCCGGAGCGGGGCACGCGGCAGCGGGGGCTCATGGGAGCACTGTTGGGAAACGGGAAACCGGAGCTTTCCGAGAGGTTCCTCCAGGGCCTGCCTGGGAATGGCAGTGCTGGGATAATGCAGGAGAGCTTGCAACCTCCTGAAAGGAGGGTGTAGAGAGATGGGGGCTGAGCTCTTCTCCCTGGTGACAAGGGATAGGACAAGAGGAAACGGGTTCAAGTTATGTCAGGGCAGGTTTGGATTGGATATCAGGAAACATTTTTACACTGAAAGGGTTATTAAACATTGGCACAGGCTGCCCAGGGAGGGGGTGGATTCCCCATCCCTGGAGGTGTTTCAGAAAAGGGTAGATGTGGTACTGAGGGACATGGTTTAGAAGTGGTTTTTGTCAGGGCAGGTTAATGGTTGGACTTGATGATCTTAAAAGTCCCTTCCAACCTCACAGAGTCTATGATTTCTCACCCATATTCCATGCGTTTAGTGTCTTCTGAGCTATGGCTTAAACATACAGGGCATTTCTCATCCACATCAATTGATTTTCTCCCCTTACCAGTATCTAAAACATCAAATTGGCTTTTCCCAATGAAATACAGACTTTTCTAAAAGGCACCGCTTGGAGCTTTTCTCCTTACTCGGCACTAGCAGGGCATTTCATCTAGAATTAATGTGAAGGTTTAGATTTGGACTCGATAAGACATACTTATCAACGCGCAAACTTTATTTTCTTTAATCATAATATGCTGTGTAGAGCATCGAGGACAATTTCTATCTGCAGCATTACAGCTCTTTGCCATGAAGGAATTTACAAACATAAAACTCCTTGCGTTGTTTAATTGTCCCTAGATTTAGCTGGGTTGAGCAATCTAATGAAAAGCAGATGGGAAGCAAAGAACTTCCTGCCCTGCCTTTTTATTATTATTTATAATTAGTGGGTTTGATTTGCAGAAGTGATGGGGACAGCATGCTAATGGAACCGTGAAATACGGCAATGGTCTGTACTGCAGTACAAATAATGACTGAGGTCGAAATGAAAATGAAACACGGGGAATGGGAGAAGGAGGGTCAGGTTTAAGTGCCAACTCTGCTTTTAAAAACAATCTTTTCTTTGACTGGGGAAGGACGTGCTTTTACACCAGTGATAACGCAGCCGCTGCCTGAGGTAAAGGAAAGCAAATGGACCCTACAGGAAAACTGTCCCATTTTATTCGATTCGGAAAATTCAAAGGAATAAGAAAGACTATTGGTTTTGCCCCGAGTCACCTCTGAAATACACCTGACACTGAAGCGTGGCTTGTCAAAGCTGTCGTCTCCCAAAATGCTGCCAGGGCAGGGATGCTCGCGGAGACGTGCGTGGATCCCTGCACGTACGCGCACGCGGGCTGTCCCCTGGAAATTAAAGTCCCTTTCGTTATTGCTTAACAAAATTGGTTAGCCTTTTCCTTTCTCGGACATCGTACGCAGGAGAAATTCACGCGAGGAAGTAAGGGGTGCGCAGGGGAAGGTCTTGAAGTTACCTGCCAGCGGTATTTTCCCCGCAGTATTGTACGAAGCCCATGTCCCTTTTTTTTCATGTTCGGTGCTGTAAGAAAACGCTTTTTATTTCAGGTGGGAAGCAAACTCTTTATGTAGGAAGGTAGCGTGGGCTCACCAACCCCCAGATTGCTTGAGCGCTTGCCTTTTTTCCTAAATCCTTCCTGGAGTCTTACTCAGGTACAATACCGCAACGATAACTTCTGAGCCTAAATTATTATGTTGAATTGGAGTTTCAGTGCTGCAGTAGGTGGAATCAGCTTGTATTTATAAGGATTTTTTAAAAGAGAGAGAATAAAGGTTGCATTTGAATTTCAGATATTCAGTGAGAAGTGAATCTTTTAAATATTCATTGTGCTGCTGAGCAGAAAAAAAAGCGAATAGCTGTTTTGTTTTTTCCTTCTAAGTGAACATTTGGGAATTGCCTGGAGATTTGGGCCGTGTTTACTCTTCTCATTCCCTTCTGTCCATCTCCCGTCGATCTTTTCTGGGAAGAGAGTGTGTGTGTGTGTTCGTTCACATTGTCCCCACTCGCCACTTTGGCCACGTTAACAGCAGCACCTCTCAGTTATCTGTTTCAGTCCTTTCTTTCTCCTAATTCTGGATATTTGTGGTTTAACAATATTTAAAATCGCATCTCACACCTCACCTCATACGCGCAATTTGTTTGACGTCTTTTGCTAACCAGTAGCGTCTTGGGACAGTTAGAGCTTAAGTGGAGACTTGAGGGATAAGAAAGTAGCGTTTCCCTTTCTTTTTTTTCGAAACAATAAGCGTTTTTAACACGTCAGGGGTTGTTCTCACCAGTTCCTCAGTTTTGCTTAGGATGAAAGAAGGAATAACCCCAGCAGCTCTGCCCACCTTTATGGAGGACTTTTCAAATTCCTGTCCCATCCATTCATTTAATTTAGGTTTAAAAGGTACACGTACTCGTACGATGCGCAACTTAGGATACATTAAAGGGTACTATTATAAATGAATAATATATTTTTTAAAACATAAATAGATTAATCTCAACACGCCAGATACAGATAATCCACTGAATCCAACTCCAGGAGGATTGAAATTTAGGTCTGGATCAGGCAACAGACTGTTCTGACCTCCTGAAGACTCTGGTACGGCGCTGAATTAATTAATTTTAACTGCAAAAATGCAAACTGAATTATATTCATTGTCTTAGAGCTGTTGCAATCATAACAAACTCTCAAGAGGTCATGCCAGGTTTGAAACAGGCTGGTTGCTAATCCCTGGACAACAAATATTGGATTTTTAAGTGTTGTTTTTTTTTTTTTAATTTAAAAAAACCCAGGAAGAATAAGGTGCAAATAGAACTTAGGTTCCGCAGATGCCTGGGCTGAGCAGCCGTTTGCCACTGACGAGGGCATGTAAGGAAAATACAGAAAGATAAAATGTATGTAATTAGTACCAGTCTCGTTAATCTTAAGGAAACAAACCAATTGTTTGGCGTTCAACATTCGACTGCCTCATTAAAGCTAAATTAAATGAAAATTTTCTTGAGCCAAGGCGGGTATCCGTTTCCAGCGTGGAAGCAGGGCAGGAACACACCAAGGTGCTCGGGGCCGCCCGAGGCAGTTCTTGCTGCAGGAGACGGGAACGGTGCTCTCAGTATCGACAGCCCTAAGGACCAATCCTTCCAGAAATCCTCTTCTCTTGGCTCCCGTGGAGCTCAGGCAGAGCCCTGAGTGGGCGGGGATTTGGGGATGAAAGCTCAACACCCAAAAAAAGTGTAAAACCCACTTCTGGAGGCTCGCACATGTCTTTCGACTGTGCTGCAGAGATTTCACCAGGGCTCTGATGGGAGCTGGGTGTTCAAAGGGAGCCTTCAGCAGGACAATGCCAACTTGCTTAACCCCCGGATTTGAGCTGGTCTGATCTCTTCTTTCCTGGACTTTGTGTTTTCTCTCTCCCATCCAAAAAAAACCTGCACCCTAAAACCTAACACTTGGCAACAAGAGCTAAATCTCTGCCTTCTCTGCAATTAATGATTTTTGGGAAGAACACCTTTTGTCGATAGGAAAACATAGACAATTGAGACAAATCTCGAGACGCTTTTGGTTTTCTTTCTGCGGAGGATGAGAAATGAGGTAAAGCAGATGTCTGCTTGAGCAGCGTTAGAAACGGGGGAAAGCTGAACGCCTAAGGAACCGAATTACCCAAAAACGTAAATGTACAAATCGGGGAGTTGTTTTCTTTTGGAAGGGGTTGGCATTGTCCATCTCCAGAAGGAAACGGTACATCTTCCAGCCCTGTTTCTGACTCAACAAAGTACTTAAACGTGGGTTTAACCATAAACACGTGCTCGGCAGCCCTGGGACGTAACGCAAACAAATCCCGGGCTCCGCTGCCTTGCTCAGCAGGGATGGGCCTCCTGCTAAAAGTTCAACCATGCAAAATATTGAGTTTGTTGGTTTTTTTTTTTTTTTTTTTTTTTTTGAGCTGGGACACACTGGGTGGGGAATTCTTGGATCCTAATGACTTGCCAAAGTGTTTAGGGAATACAGCACCAAACAACGTGAAGGATTGGGTCTGCGGTGGTGGTTTGCGCTGGGTATAGCCTCGCTGAGCTTGATGTGAAATTAACCCCTTTGCAATGGGTGCATGTTTTAACCAACTTCTTTTTGTTTGTTTGTTTCTTTTTTTCAATTATACCTTCCCAGTCTCCCCTGCCCACGGAGCCCGTCCAGCGTCTTGGAGCTACTTCCCCCCTTGTACGTTTTCATTTATTCCTTTTTTCTCCTTTCTCTCCCTCTCTCTGTGCCTCTCTTGGTTTTTTTTCCTTCTTCTGTACACGCAGGTCAGTAGCACTGATGCTTTGAAGGATATTCAGGGAAACCAAACCAAACTTTTAGTCTTATTGTGCCTTTTTAAAAGCTCTTTGGACATAAAATAATACAGCAGAGAAACAAAGAAACTGCTTTTGTGTGGGAGATGATAGAATCATTTTGAATCAATAAAACCCTAACTGAAAGAAATTAAATGCCAGGCAACCAAAGACAAATGTCAGTTTGAAAGAAAGAGAAGTTAAAAATGGGTGATGAAGAGGAATTAAACATGGCTCTTCAAATCTTCAGCAGCAGAGGTTCCTTTTTTTTTTTTTTTTGGGGGGGGGAAGATCAGAAAATGCTGTTTGTGCTCAGCATCTCCCACTGCCCAAAGGGAAGCTGTGGAGTTATGCGGGAATGGCTTCCGTATCCAAGAGCCCTGTTTCGTGTTGCCATGGGCTTTTTTAGCTCTTGCTAGTGCTAATCTAAACCTCAGAGCGATAACCTGGGTCGGTAAAACGGGAGGCTGTGCCCAGAGATGGAACATTCTTTACAGTAAAGGGCTCGTTCGCACATACCGACCCCCCCCCCAGGGTGTTTGGAGTTCATAAATCAGTCTTAAAACTGGATATATGTATCCTGTAGGTAGAGATATATAACAAAATATATAATATGTATATTTATGCATGTATCTATATGCTTTCCCCATGCGCATAGACACTTGCAGCCTGTCGGCATGGAGCCTACATGCCGGTACCCTTATCCCATGGGGAACAGGCTTGTGGCTCCGCTTCCCCATTCTTCCTCCAGGAAAAGGATGTTACCTGACAGCAGACTTCTTGTTTCTGGTGTGAAGACTCCGCTTTGGGAGCAGCTTCCCGAGCAGGTGCCAGCGTTATCTGGTGTTCTCCAGGCAGAAAGGCAGAAGCTTCAGAGAGGAAGGGGAGAAGGGGGTTTGTATTTCGGATACGAACACGGAGGGCGCCTGTGGTGAGGCTTCCACTGCACAGAGCCAGCCAACAACAGGAGCCAGGGACTATTTAAACTGGGGTAGAGTTTTTAAGAATGAGGGCAAAATGTATGGCTGTAACTGGCTGTATCCACTGCTAAATAACTAAACTGCCAAGAGGTTTGGGAAGCGTCAGGATAGTGAAAGCTCATAAGATCCAAGGAGTTTCCTTTGGACGTACAGGTACGGAGAAGAGATTTTTCCTCCCTTATAGTTCCTTGAATCCCTGAGCCCTTCAAAGAGCCATTCCTGCTAAGGATGGGTAGCAGTTACCTTCAGATAATAAAGGCGGGGTTGGGCTTTTTGCCTTTTTAAAGATGAATACACAGAACGGAGGGATTTCTGGTTGTTTAACCCACCTTGGAAGGTCGGCATGCAGAGCCGCCTTCCTCGGTAAGCCGTTTGTGAGGAGGAAGAGTTCCACACCAGAGCAACTCTTAATATTTCTGCTCAAAGGTATAAAGCTTATGAGTGGTTCCGCTTGGTTTTCATGTGAAATTAATGTCTTTTGACAGCCGTGTCCCTTTGCGAGCCATGTAGTTGCAGCAGAGAGTAGGAAGTTGGCTGTGGCCGTGCACGGAGCACCGTGGGAGATGGCGTGCCGCAGCCTCGCCTGCCCGAGCGCTGCTCTGGTGGCTGCACTGGGGCTTCTTGTTTAGGATATTGCTGTGTACCACACATCGTGGCCGTTAGTAGTAATTCAGGAAGATACTTGATGTATTTTTTAAGTAGGGAAGCCTTGAGGTCCTCTTCAGACTTCGCTGGTGTTAGGGGGAAGTTACTTTCTGGGCTCGTGGAGCAGTTTTTAGGCACTGAAGTTCTCTTTCGGCCCTCAGCTTCCCCAGATAAAACGAGCTGAGGTCTGAACGGGGAGGCAAAAGGCTGAGAAACTGGGACAGAGTCCTCTGAAAAGGAGCTCTAAAGATTTCATCTCCCAACCGTACCAAAGAGCATTACTGTGCAAGCCGCAGCTCTGGTTAGAATCACCGATTCTTCCACTGGCGTTTGCCCATCTAAATTGAGATCTACTTTATATATTTTTTTTTTAAACTTTTTCTCCACTTAGAGTGATACGTGCACGTAACACGCATGTTTGCAGTGGAATTGAGGATTAGGCTGCGTACGCTGTGGTCACCCAGCCCTAAGCCCAGTTGCTCAGGTACCAGGAGCATCCACCTTCATCCTCAGAAGCTCAGGTTTTCATGAGTTTGGTTGTTTACTCCGCTTATTTCATCTCCCCTCATGGATTATTTTTTTTTTGCTGTTCATCCAGCGAGCTTGGCGTATCGCTTCACTCAGACTTCTTTTTGCACGTAGACATTGCTGGTTAAGAACACTTCAGGCCTAGAACACGCCAGAGAAACAACACCCTAGAATGCATAACGCTGAAACCTGGATTTCTCTAGCACTGTTCTTCTAATTCCTGTCGCTAGAAATTCAATGGTTAGTCTCCTGCCGTTTGTGCCGGGAGATGTTTTAATGTAACTTTGTGCTTTCTCTTGCCTTCTCTCTGTCCCTCTGCCCTCTTCCCGCCTGGCCGTAATGATGTGCAGATTTGGAGATGGATAGTGTAAAGCCAGGTCCTGCACATCTTACAGAGGCTCTCAACCAGTCCCAGCCGAGCTCAGGTAGAGCCCGTTACGTACAACCAGTCTCTCCGGGTCCTAACCGAGTCTAACGCCGTACGTGATAGCAATAACCACTTACTAACACCCTAGCTTTGGTGACAGAAGCTAGACGTAGTTGAAATAGTTTTATTATTTTTGTTTTCTTTTTTTTTGGGGGGGGGG
>VXBO01005321.1:253681-271212 GCA_013400135.1 Rhinoptilus africanus | reverse complement strand
GAAGGTGGCCAGGCTGTGCAGAAGGTGGCCAGGCTGGGAGGGGGGAAGGTGGCCAGGCCTGGGGGAAAGGTGGCCACGCTGGGGGAAGAAGGTGGCCTGAAGCAGGGCTGATCTCACACCCGTTCAGCGCAATCAGGGCTCTCAGACACCTTCTGCTGAGGAGGGGAAGCCGGGGATCACAGTTTTAGCCGGATCATGGTTTTAGCCAGATGAAAAAGTGCCTGTTACCCGGTAATTTCCCGTTGGGGTACTGCTCTGGCGCCCTGGCTGCCGGATAGAGACCCCGCTGTTCCTGCTGGGAGAGAAGATCCTCAGGGATCCGTGCCCTCGGGCAGGTTGCCTGCCTTGGCGGTTGCCTTCTCTTGCCAACCGGAGCCTGATTAACGCCGCATTCTTCCCCCTCCCCCAGCCTTGCTAATTGTTTTATTTCTGTTTCCCTTTTACTGATCTCCGGCTTCAGGTTTCTGTCGCGCCTTTCTATTCGCCGGATCCATGGCTGTAAACTGGTTTATTACTCTGGGGTCAGGGTGCGGAGCAAGCCGGAGCTGTTAAAGCGAGCCTCTGTCACCTCTGGGCTGATTTGTGTCAGGATTCCCACCCGGATCCCGGGCCAGAAGGAATTCCAGCTTGCAGGCCCCCTCCGCCGCAGTCAGGTATTCCCGCAGGGTCCTTGGGGTCTGGAGATGGGATCGGTGCTTCCTCCTCAGATTTATACCCAGCTCCCAAAGAGGCAGCTGACGGATGGGAATGTCCACAATTTGAATTTCAATCGATTTTTGCATATCGCTTTATCTTTTTGTTGTTGTTGTTTTCCCTCCCTCCTTCCCCCCCGACTGACACATTCCTAAGCATTAAATATTATTGATGCTGTTGTGCAGGAGAAAGGGGGGGCTTGCTTTTTAAAAATGCTGGTCCTTTGTTCGCGGGAGCCCCCGGGGGCGATGAATGCACACGCTGGAAAATAAAATTCCCAGGGAGAATAGTTGCCGTGATCGCAGTAGACGCTTTGCAAGTAGCCACGGCTCGTCCGTTCGTATTTGCTCAGAAAACCTCCTAGAAGCTACAGTCCATTTGAAGGACTAAATGCCCTGCAGGATCTTATTATTTATGACAGAGAAGACAGGAGGCCTTCCCTTCCCACTCTTCCCTGACCTCCTTTGTTCTGGGCACCACACAGGCACGATGAAAGAGCCTCGCTTGAAATCAAAGCTCTGGACTGGTAAGATAAAGGAAAAGAATAAAAGCGGGCAAAACAATGCAATATCTGCATTCCTGCCTCTCAGAAAGCAGATTCAGTTCACTGCAAATCCCCGCGCGTATTGGGCCTAATTTTCGTTTTCGGTAAAGCTTTTTTACGCTTCTTTAGCTGCGTCAGGATGTATGGGAAGACGGCATTTTCATCCTCTTAAAAGCCATTGTATCCTGCCGGTGCCTATAAGGGGACTGCAATGTGGATGAGGCTCTTGTCTGTCCTCTTCGGTGGTGTTTCCACTCCAGGCGACTGGAAATTTTGCATCCAGAGGCAGAATCGTCTTCAGGGCTTAATGCGGGTGTTCATAGCTGAAGTATAAACAATTTAGAAAGTCCGCGTTGTAAATAGGAAAAGAAGCAGAACGATGCCAGTCTTGGAAGAGCAGGTCACTGTCATCTGGAAGCAGCCGCTCTGGGCTGCGAACAGCTGCCCTCTGGCCAGTGAAAATGGAGATTTGTGAAGGGATTGGGAGAGCGGCAGTAATGTTACTGGTCATACTGGGAGCACCGCATACTTCAGAAGAGTCTGTGCGCTGGGGGTTGGATAACGGCTGTGCCGTGCGGCTTAAGGGCAGGGAGGTAGTGTGCTCTGACCCGCGTCCCCCCCCTTATTCCCGGTGGATCGCTCACATCCCTGATGGAATAAAGAGGTTCCTCCCAGTGTCTTCCCAAGGCCTTGCGTAAGAGCAAACACCCTCTCACTCCAAGACTGGCCTCCATCTGCCAAACTCCTCGTTATTCACCTTCTGTTGTTTGTTGATTCATGTCAGATCTTTCCTCGCTGCGTGCCTCCTCCCACCGCCCAGGCCGGAGCTTGCCGCCGCGCGGAACTGGGGTAACTCGCCTGCCGCAGTCACTCCGGTTATCCCGGTTTAGCTGATGTCAGGATCGGGCTGGAGCGTGAGTTGTGTTTGAATGACTAGCGAGAGCTCCGGGCTGCCAGCGCGTGTCCAAAGCGCTTGATGTTACGCAGGGTTGGCTTGGGTTACTGTCAGCTTTTTGGAAAATCTCCTGCAGCGCTGCCGCCCGTTGTGGCCGAAGGAGAAATGGTGTGGGTGAGGCTCAAGCAGCCTCTTCTGCTGCAGCTCCGTTTCGGCTGGTCGGAAACCTCCTGGTGAGGGAAGGATGCTGCCCGCAAATACATGCTTGAATTAGGGAGGGCAAAAGGCGGTTTGCCTTCCAATAAGTAGGAGTTTGAGAACGGTCGATTCTTGACTTCTCTGAAGCCCTGGCTGCTGTGGGCAGGGCAATAAGTGTTTGGTTTAGATTGTGCTAAAGGGAGGTTGAGGTTGGTCATTAGGAAACGCCATCTGTAAGGAGAGCTAGAAACTCAAGTAATTCCCGACAGAGAACGCGTGGCATTTTCATCACTGGAGTCGCGTAGGAGAACCTTCTGGCAGAGTCGGCCAAGGTGCAGTGGAACCTGCTTAGTGGCATCTTGGCTCTTGATTGCTCTCCCCCCTCTTCCTTATCTGCAAGTATCTGGAGAGCATCTGGTGGATGTCGATGCTTACTTGGTTGTTGCTGTTCTAAAAGAGCGTTTCCTCTCAAACTCTGTCAGTTGTGTGAGTATTAGAGGTACAGCCACGTTACAGCATCACATCCTCTTTAGCGCATTGAGTGTTACACGAGGCTTCAGTGCGCATCGATGTTGATGAGCAGCTTGGTCCGGTGGGAGGTGTCCCAGCCCAGGGCAGGGGGGGTGGGATGAGATGATCTTTAAGGTCCTTTCCAACCCCAACCATTCCATGATGTCAAGATCGCACATACCCATAGCGTGTGCTTGAGCGTGCGAGGTGGAATGATCGTGATATCCCAAAGTGAACCTGGGAGAAAGGCCACCGCTGGCCCCCTGACCCACAGATCCGATGTTTAGTTGTGCTCGTGAAACAGTTACCTGAGCCAGGACGTTATTTTTCAGGATTGTTGATCTCCAAGGTAAGCGAGATAAGCAAAAGGGCTGCATTAAACTCTGCCAGAACACACAGAGGTTGAGCAACATGTAGTATGAATGAAGAAGGTATTTTAGGTGTTTCTTTTGCTATTTTTCTCCTATCTCTACATTTCCCAGTCTGCTCCCCTTGTCTCCCAGTCCCGCTTCGTGACCTCTTTGTGTCACCTGAGCTGCTGACGCTGCCTGGTGTGCTAAATGCCCTCACCTCCAGCATTTTATTTTCAACTCCCGCTTGTTTTTCAGCCTTGGCCTCTCATAACTTGTTTTCTTGGAGCTCCAGCCCCGTCTCTTACTATTTCCTCACCTCCGGTTGCAAACCCTCGTGTTCCCTGACCAAAGCCCGTCCCTGCTGATTTGTCCCTAACGCTGCCTTAGTCAGCGCTGCTTGTTTTTCCAGATGCAATTCAAACACGTTAATGGCATTAATAGATCGACCTTGTCAGCCCTTGTACCTTTGAAACCGCTCTCCTGGAACTGATTCCTATCTCCTAACCACATAGTGCTTCCCTCGGGGAATTAATTCCGAGATGTCCTCTGCTCGGTTTGTTCAGGAGGTCAGAGCATATCATCTTAACGCTTCATGGTGGCCTTAGAGTCTCTGAAAATCAGTCTCTAGGGCATCTCTTTGGCCTGGAAGGTATCGCAGGTTCCTTGGTACCAAGCTTTGCTCGCTGTGGGTAGGTGACGTACTTCTGCATCCAGCTAACCCTGCGGTTATTGTTCTTACCCAATCACAACTAACAAATTTGGTGATGAGGAGCGTGGAAACAGTTTCTGCCGTTGTAAATAGGTCATGGTTCTCATACACATTTTCTTACAGACGTAAAGAACCTTCTCCAGACGGTTCAAACTTTAGATAACCCTTGTGCCATCTCCTCACAGTTGCGTGTTTTCGGTCGAATCAAGGATGTTGAAAGCAATCGATGCTGCTGGGCAGATATGCTCTCAGCTTCTGAATTTGCAGCCTTCTCTCTGAGGATGAGGACTAATTAGACCCAAAGCAGCGAAGGTTGAGTGATGTGGGCCTGAAAACGCACCGGGTGGGATGCCAAGCCCATCTCTGACGTTCCTCGGCTCACCAGAATAAACCAGTAGCCCCACGCGAGCCAGAGGCTGAGGCTGGGGAGCACCAAGAGGACTTGCGGGGTTTTTGAGACTGTTTCTTGCAGGCACTGCCCAAAGGATGGCTCCAGAAGCCCAGGCAGATACAAGAATAAACGCAGCTTCCTTATTACTGGACTTTGGGAATAAGAACAACAGCAGCACTTACCAGCGGTAACGACCTACTTCACTCTCCATGTGCATGGTGCTCCCGTGATAGCTGGAAATATGTGTTTATTCTTGGCTGGTTCGTGTCATCGTAGTTAATTTTAATGGGTTTTATCTAATGACGCTGAAATTAATCGCCTTTGACATATTTCTTGACTCCTCACAACACAGAGGCCAGCCTTAACTGGTGTCAGCCTGGCAGGAGACAAATGCTGCAGCATCGAAAAGCACGCGGCATTTTTAGTTTATTTTTTCTTTTCTTCATAGAGCAAAGCAGTAAGCGAGCATTTATGGAGGTTATTGGAGATAGGAAGGTATTTTTAAACTCGCATCCGTGGAATTTTAAAATCTCTTTCTGAAAATCTTTATGGCCAGCGAGGGAGCCCAGTGTGGAGACCGGTGCAGTTACTGGTGTGGTGTTGGTTGGTCCTTCTTCAAAACCAGCAGCCTGTTCGAGGGCTGAAGGACGGTGCTTGCTGGTGCGTGGTCCCAGATTCTGGTTGGGTTTTTTAGGGCTGTATAAATTAGCTTCCAAAATAGAATCTGCTGTGGCAGGAGGGAAGGAGTAAAATGTCTTGTTGCTAAGGAACATGACGGAGAACTGGGAGATGTGACTCAGTTCTTGGCTTTGTATAATTTCTCTTCAGTGCGATGTGGGTCCGCAGAGCACCACTTTCTAAGATGGATATTAAAAACATTTACTGAGATTTTAAACAGGGGCCGTGATAACTGATGCTGTGGGGGGAACCGGCTGAACTTGGTCCCCGCACAGTTAAATGTATCCCCGAGTGTTTGCAGGATCAGGAGCACGGGAAATGTCACAAAACCAAACCTTGGCTTCTCATCTCCCGATTCCTGGTGCTGCTCTTTCTTCAGAAGAGTCCGGTGCTGCTCTTTTTCTCCCCACAGTAGAGTTTAATTTCAGCGGAAAACGGGTCTTCAGGGGCTAATAGACTGGAAAAATTTGAGCTTGGCTTGCTCTAAATCTCTCTTTGGAGAGGGCGGATTTCATAAACTTACCAAAGTTTTGTACCACCCACCTGTGCTTATTTTACGGCATTCCCGCACCTTTTTCCAGCTTCGATTTGGTGACTGGATATTGCGGTTTCTTCATCTATTTTAAACTCTGCAGCCACGCGTGGTCCCGCTTTCGACTTTAGCGGCAGCAATCCGGGCGGCGGGGGACGGCCGGGCTCCGCAGCCCCTCAGGTCACTGCCCGGGGGGGGCTGGGGGGCAGCGCACAGCCCCACATCTCCCCTTAGAGTCAGAGGCTGTGACCCCCTGTCAGAAAGCGTGAGGCTGTCGGAGACTGGGCTTGAGTTCAACCCCGAACGCAAGAGGAGATGGGGCAGATGGTCTTCATTTGCTTGGGAGGGGGTTGTTTTCCCTTGGCAAAGCCCGGTAAGGTTGCAGGTGGGTTTGGGAGAATATCCTCTAGGAAGCTGCCGGTATCCCGTTCAAAATATACTGCTGGCTCACCGTACGCCCCCATGGCCGCTGAGCGAGCCGGTACCTTTTTTACCCACATAAATATGCGAGAGTTGAAATCTGTTGGCTTTTTTCTCTTCTTCGTTTCCCCCGGCGCGTGGAACGGGGCAGGGCCTGCGAGGTGGGAGATGCCGTCCTGGGCTGCGGGGTTGCGACTGGATCGTATCCTGTTCCGGGAGCCTTGGCATCGTGGGGTTTATCTTACTGAAAAGGGAAAGAAAATGCAGGTACAGTGTGGATGTAGGGACACAGTAAGGCTGCATTTATTGAAAGCCTTCTCCTGTTTGCTCCCCGTGTTTCAAAGCCAAGGAGTAAGGAGCCAGTGCTCTTTTGCATCCTGCCTTTCCTGTGGCTGCCAACGCTTTGGGCAATTGTCACTGCAGA
Organism: Rhinoptilus africanus; assembly: GCA_013400135.1. Lineage (NCBI taxonomy): Eukaryota > Metazoa > Chordata > Aves > Charadriiformes > Glareolidae > Rhinoptilus > Rhinoptilus africanus. The sequence continues at coordinate 264,865 of VXBO01005321.1, read as the reverse complement.
TTGCATTTTAGAAGTGGTCTCAGGAAGAGTTTTATGTCGCAGACATGATACTTCTGAAGTTTGGGCTGAGACATGTGGTATTGTTGGACTGTGTTCGGGTAAATCCAGNCGCTGGGGGCAGCACTGCGGGGGGCAGAATCCCAGCGGAGCAGAGGGACAGAATCCCCCCCTCGCCCCCCTGCCCACGCTGTGGGGATGCAGCCCAGGCTCCGGGGGCGTTCTGGGCTGCCTGCTCTTGTCGAGCTTCTTATTCACCAACACCCCCAAGTCCTTCTCCTCAGGGCTGCTCTCCACCCATTTTCCGCCCAGCCTGGATTTGTGCTTGGGCAGAAGTTGAACCCCCGTTAGATGTGCACAGGCACAGGGGAGGATCAGGAATTGTCACTCCGTGGCTTGGTTGTGCCCCAGCGAGTTCAGCTCCTTTTCCAGCGGGCTGAGGGCAGAGTTTGGCAGCGTGTTGGCCTTGGCAGGGAGCCGGACGTAAGAAAGGCTTGGTTTCCTGCGCTTTGCTCCGCCGCCCCCTCGCTTGGGCTGCCACAACTGGTCACACTCCCCCGCTCTAAGAGCATCACCTTCAGCAGATTATTTCTAATCTGGGTGGCTGCAGTGATTTAGCTCGCTGTGCGGCCCCACGGAAAGGTGTAGGAACGCGGCAGGAGTGCCACGGTGGGAAGATGCAGGGGACCACAGCATATCCCGAGAGATCCCCGTGAGCTTTCAGTGAGTTCCCAAATTAACCCAGGAAAAGCGTATTGTGCTGAAAACCAGCCGTGAAACGACTGGGAATCAGCTGCTGGCTGACATTTCTCCAGCGAACAAGCCGCATAAAGTCTACCCTGACGTGCCATTTCAGTCTGCGCCATTGGGGTGAACAAGCCCTGCTTTTAATGAAGTAATTGTTATTTAATAGTTTTTATCAACGTCAGGGGAATTTCGGGCCTCGCTTATACTACAAAAGCTTGGTGGAATAGCAACGCCGGCGTGGTTTGATTGATAAATGTTCCTCAGGGAGGTAGGGTGTGTGGCAGCTTCCCAAAACCACAGTCAGCTACCTGGCACAAGGATTCCTTTTTTCTCCCTCCCTTCCCACCATCCAAAGGCTTTGGCCAGCGCCGTTATGGCAGCTGCGGGGGCGATATTTTTTCTCCCTCCTAATTGACGCGTTCATGCCAGCAAAACTTCACAAGCAGTCCAGCCTCAGGTGGGGATTTTTTTTTTGTTGGGTTTTGCTTGGGTTTGGTTTTTTTTTCCCAGCCAGTCTCACCGTGCGAGATGGAGAATGGCTCTTTGCTTGTTGAGGCCAAGATATTTAGCCAAACCTGCCTTTTTGAGGAGAATTAGCCCCTGCCTCTTCTAGGAAAGGCCCCACGTGTTGTTAAACTATTTGTTTTATAGGGCTTAAATCGGAGGTGGAAAGCGGTGTGGATAAATGTTAGGGGTTTGTTTGGTTTTGTTTGCCTTTCCCTTGGTAATCCAGCGCCTCTGCCCGTAGCAGCCCTGTAGAATCGTCTGGCAGTAACGTGCCTTCGTCATTTGGAGTTACTTCAGCGTCACTTGTCAACCTGAACACCTCCATGGAGACCCAGATGTGAATGGCTCAGATTTATCACATCCCCACTCTGCTAGTTAGACAATAAAGGTAGAAAAGGATTAATTAGTCTATTCGCATCTCCTTGTTCTGTAATGATTTTAGATTTGTTTCCGGCCTAACCCCTGCGCCTCGATTCCCTCATTTCCTTGCGTTCCCTAATTCTGGGTATTTTGAGATCAGCAAATGGGTGCGGGGGTGCAGGACGGCCGCTCGCGCTGCAGCAGGAGAGGATCATCTGCTGGTGCTGTCACCAGTGGGACAGCCAAGGCTTGGGACCGGGATTTCGGGGTGGAACACATTTATCCTTGGTAGTAACCTCGGCATTGGTGCTTATCCAGAAACTGTGACTGCCGTGCTAGCTTCATCCAACCTGGAATGCATCAGGAATTAAACCTTCCCTTAGGATGCGTTGCTGGTTTGAGGGTCAGACGATGCCAGAGGACTTGGAGGCAGGACAGAAAGCGTTTCACCTTCTCTTGCTGTTGGCAGAAAGGCAGCCCCCGGCGCTCTCGCAGCTCCGAAGGAGAAGCTTATCCTTATCAGACACCCACTTGCTTTCCTCTTCTTTTTCATAACCCAAAGAACTGCATATGGAGTCTGTGAAATGATTCAAACGAGTACTTACGTACCAATAATTGCTTTATTTGTCTGTTTATTTGACTGTTGTAGACGTGTCTCTCGGGCCTGTCTCCCCCAGTAGCGTTACGGCAAGAGCCCTTTGCAATTCCACAGGAGTCGGGATGAGACTCTGCCTCCATCTATTCTTGAGGGGGGCTGAGGAGATGATAAATGAGCTGTTAACTTTGCTGTGGTGATGGTTACAACCAAAATCTATCCTGACTTTGTTTGGCATGTCAGCACAATCTGTTCATTTACTGCGTGTAATTAAAAAAACCCGTCAAACCGAAAACATTCCTTTAATTAAAGCCCCCATAGCCACAGTTTGTCATGCTCAGTGCTTCTGCGTGTTGTGAAATGATTGGGGTTTGATTGCTGAGAAGGCAGGCATGGAGGGTTGCTGGAGATTTTAGGGTTTGGGATATTCGGATGTGTTTTAATGTGTGCTGTCGCGCTGCTGAAAGGACTTTATCCGAAAGCAGAGCTCTACTCGTAGATAGAAATACGGTAAGGTCATTGGAATCAGGTTTATGAGAAATAGAGGGACTGGTAAAACAGAAGCTCAGCTGTTCAAGGGGATTAAAACACGGTGAAGCATAGCGTGGTACAACCTTGTTCCTGGGCCAAGGTTTCTCCTGTTGTCTGCTTGAAGAACGCCCTGTCCGCCCGCCCCTGCGAAGCGTCGCTGCGGAAATCTCTTCTGCCGAGTCCCAGCGCCCGGGGCGGCTCGCCGAATCCCAAATTGTGCCTGTCAGCGGGCAGGGTGACGCCGAAGAGATGCCCCTCGGGGGTCTTCGTTGCTTTTGTCATTTTACTCTGCTGAAATTTGACGATGGTACTTCCAGCTTTAACGCGGGGGGAAAGAGAGGGTTGTCTTTCCCTTCCTCTCCGGGCTGGGCGGCAGGCGCGGGCGGTGATGGCTGGTGTTGCCTTGCGCTGCTGCAGGAGCCTTCACCGCTTCCCGGAGCCTTTTATATCCAACGGTTTGTTCTTTTCAGAAAGAGCTCTTCTGTTGAAGTTAAACTGCTTTTAAATCACGTATGCAATGGCACTTCTGTTGCTTTCAGAGTGGGCCTCGGGAAGAAAAAGTTGACATTCAAGGGCATTGTTCTGCTTCCCATTCGAACCTGGGCTCAGCCTCTCCTCCCAGTTGCCATGAGTTTATACCAGTTTCACCAGTGTAACACAGACCGTGCCCCATCAGTCGAGAGGCGGAGCGGGCGCTTTGGAGGGATGGCTCCTGAGCTGTGTTCTCGTCCCTTTGTAGGCTTCTTGTATTTATTCCCAAGGGGATAAACCGCATCTCTTTAACTCAGCTGCCTTAGTTTTCTATTCAATAAACCAAAGACAAGTGACGCGTTTGTTTTGGAAAGGCTTGAGAAGACACTGGGCTTTAATAATCCCCTGGGAAGGTCCCTCCACAGCTGCAGCCAGGGCCGTGACAATTGCAGGTGTGCTGGGAGGGCAGCCCAGAGCTCGTAGAGCTAAAAACGGCCTCTAAATTCATTAGTCATTAGTCATTCGTTTGTTCTGGAGGCGTCTAAGACTACTCGAACGAGAGCCGGTAACAAAGCGTTTGTTTCTGCTGGTCTTTGTCAGTGTACGGGAGATTACTGGGTTTGTTAGTTTGGCCTTGTTAGTTTTTCCAGCTATGAAAATTGTAGCTCTCGGGTGCTGCCCCTCGGCCGGTGCCATGAGGGAGCTTTCCGACACTCCCACCCAAAGCTGCTCTGCAGATAAATACGTCTTTGTGTTAAATTCTTCCCCTTACAGCTCTCTTTCTGCGCCAGCCAAGAGTTAGAACAAAAGCCGGGTCACTGTTTTAGTATCGGACCTTGGGAAATCTCTTTCTGTAAATAATTGCTGTTAATGGTGCTACAGTTCTTACGCGCCGTGGCGAATGCGGTGTGCTGGGCCTTGCCCAACGGAGCCAAATCTAACCTGAAGTGGGTTTTTTTTTCTTTTTCTTTTTTTTTTATTTGTTTTGTCGTGCAGTGTCGAAGAAGCACGGCAAGCTCATCACCTTCCTTCGAACATTCATGAAGTCGCGCCCAACGAAACAGAAACTGAAACAGCGGGGGATCCTGAAGGAAAGGGTGTTCGGCTGCGACCTGGGAGAGCATCTCCTCAACTCTGGCCATGACGGTAAGAAACGATCCGTTACGGACTTCTTCCTCTGTTGGGAATCTTATTTCGGGGTGGTCGTACCTAGCAAAGGGCTAGTTGGTACTAGCAGAGAGCTGTGTAGCCAGGATCGACGGCTGAAAGATAAATTGAGGCTAATGCTAATAAGAAGCATCGTGGTTTGAGGTGGGAGCACTGAAGATGGACGGAACTACGGAAGCTGTGTTCCCAACCTCTTGAAGACTTCGAATAAATATTAACAATTTTTTTTGCAGGGGAATAAACTTTAGTTACGTGTCAGCGTCAGCGAATCATTAACTGGTGTGTTAAATCCATACGTTTCTCTAACTCAGCATCTGTGTATGATTCTAGCGCGGTTTGCAGTGTAAAGCCTTCCTCTGCCTTTTCCCTTGATTTCACTACATTTACAGGGATTCGCTGGATATTGTGTTTTGTCTCTGGTTGTTACGGTAAGTTTTCCGTAGCTCTTCTCGGTCCCTTTCGCCTTCCCACCGGCGGTTTAGGGAGGTAGCAGACAAGTGCTGTCCATTCCAAGAAAAAAACTAGACAATTATTAGTACTGTTCCTCAGATGGAAGTGCCCTCTCACCGTGACCCCTCCAATCCCGGCGGTGAAGTCGGGGATGTACCTGCGTTGGAATTGTTTCACAGTTCGTGAGCCGAGGGCATATTCCCATGAACCGTCTCCCAGCTTTCGCCTGCAGCCCGAGGGAGGAGTGATGGGACGTGTGGGGTAGAAAAGGCGTTTCTCTGCTAAATTGTGTTTTCAGTGGTGCTTCCCACTCCTCATTCACAGGAGCGCCTTTTGGAAAAGGGACGGCGAAGGGTGAGGAGCTGTTCCGTGCACTTTTTCCAGCTGATTCAGTTGGTAACAGCGATGTGCGCTCCCTGACACCGAGTGTTTTACTACCAGTTGGTGAATAACACGAGCTTGTTCTTGTGGCAAGGCTCATTGGCTTGTTAATTGGAACCAGTAGAGATCTTTATTGCTGGGGCTTGAAAAGCGTCAGAGAACCAGAAACTGGCTGGTTTGGAGTCAGAAACAGACAGTAACCCGTGCAAGAACTGCATCAGGAGTAGGTAATTTACACCGCCGGGTAGCTATAGAGCTGGTTTTATATTCGTGCTGTGGGAGCGATCTGGGAGGGCAGGAGGCGTGCCAGCAGGGTGAGCTCATTAATGGGAGAGAGGGAGTTCTCTTTCGTCCCCAGCCCTCCTCCTGTCCGTTTTAGTTAGGCATAAGTCAGCAATAATAAAAGCGTTTCCCTGCCCTCTGCACTGACTTCTTCCCCTGGCTTTAAGGGGTGCGCGTTTTATTGAGCATTAAAAGGCCCATCCGGCGCTGAAGGGAATTTCTGACTCCCCTGGAGGCTCCTCTTTGACAGTCTCTGGGATCTCACTCCTTGTTCGCTCCCTCCGTCACGTGCGACGGGGGACTGTGACCGAGCTGTGCTAATGAGGTCTCATCTCACCCGTTGCTTTCACCCTTGATTTAATAACCCTTTCCGACCTCTCTGGGGTGAAGCAGATCCAATTCGAATGTTGCCAACAGGGGCACGTCTCCATTTCACGCAGCAGATTTGGGTTTTTTTCCGTGTGATTCAGCTCTCTGACCTGTCTTCCAAGTGACGTCAGCCCCGGGATTGGTTTTGCGGAGACGTTTCTGGGTTCCTCTGCATCGAGCTCCGTGCGTGCACGGCATTTTAAGATTCCCTCATTCCGTAGCATTAACGTTCCTCACTCTCGGAGCCAGCTGCGGGGCCGAGAGGGGCTGAGGCAGCACAGGGCACCCTAAGCTGGGTTAGACGGAGCAAAGGGACCGTCCTGCTCCTTCCCCTCGGAACCAGAACGTCCGCAAGTATTTTTAGAGGAGCACAAAGTACCGGAGCTGAAGTCACCGCATGGTACCTCCTGGTAACCCTTCGGGATTACAGCACGAAGCATCTCAGTTCCGAAAACCGGAGAAGAACCCGATACATCCTTAGATTTATTTTAATGCTGGTTTTGATGGGTTGTTGCCCAATACTCAGAAAGATTTAGCAGGCCTGAAGGAGAAGCAGACGCTCGCCACAGTGGTTCAAATGAGCGGCAAGTGTCCTGGTTTGACGTAAAACAGAACCAATTTTCTTTTCCGTAATTTTGCTTTTCAGGTAAGCCTTTTGTAGCTCTCGGAAATTAACCGCCTGTTTTCCAGACAGTGCCCACTTCTGGCAGACAAGGTCTGGTGTTTATAGTTACTCGGGAGGAGAGAGAGGTTTTAGTGGCCAGCCCAGCCCAAACCATGACACAAGGCCTTCGTGTGCTCCTCAGGAACGCAATAGTGAACCCAACTGGAGTTACGTTAAGAATTTTATTAATTACCAGCTTTGGGAATGTGGCAAAGCCTAAATTCTCAATAATTCGCTGTGAAACAACAGGAGCGGTTCCAATTTTGCAATCATGAACGTCTGAAACGTTGTCTTTCGCGTAGGAAGTGGTGGGAGAGGAGCAGACCCAGAGGATCAAAGGGATAAGGAAGGACAGAAAGTGAAATAGGTTTGACGTTGTTGTGCTCCGCGCGGTTGCGGCAGCTGGCTGAGCCGAGATTGCTGTGCCAGGGAAAACCGTGTTTGCTGTCGGTGTCCCAGAAGAGAATTCACAGCCACGGAGGAAATGTTTCGGCGAGCAATCCCTCTCCCTCCGCATCCTCCGCGCCGCTCTCAATAGGAGAATGAATTGGGCTGAGCTGTATCGGAGAGAAGGATGCAGAGCCGTTAGGGAGCGGGATTCCCAGCGATACCATCCTGCGAAGCTTTTTGTTCAGCGTGCGACGGGTTCTGACCCAGCAACGCCTTTCTCTCGGTTTCCCCGAGCTTTTGAGGTCGGCCTCGTGCCGAGGCCGAGTCCCCACTCTTCTGAAAGGCTCCTCTCAGGCCGGCGTGGCAGAACATGGGTCTCCTCAACTTCGGAGCTGTGTCTCTTGAGTGGAGTTTCTCCGGAGGGGAGGGTGTCTGGGCGAGATGGGGGGAGTGGAGCAAGCAGGCTGGTGTTGCTGCTGCCTGTTCATTTTTGGCGAGGATGCAGTTGGTCGTATTTTTCATTGACGTGGAAGTACCGCCGCAAGCAGGTACGGGGAGGGAGGTGAGGATTTCAGAGATGTTTACAGTAGCAGCGGTAGGGATGAGCACTGCACCTTGAAATGCTTCTGCGTGCCTGGTGATTCACGCTGGGGATTGCGGTGATTCATAGAATCATGGAACGACTGGGTTGGGAGGGCCCTCTGGAGATCCCCCAGTCCCACCCCCCCCCCAGTGCAGGGGGCACATGGAACGCCTCCAGGCGTGTTTGGGATGTCTCCAGAGACGGAGACTCCCCCACCTCCCTGGGCAGCCTGGGCCAGGGCTCTGCCACCCTCAAGGGAAAGAAGTTCCTCCTCAGGTTTAGGTGGAAATTCCTAAGACCATCTCGTCCCACCCCCTGCCCTGGGCAGGGACACCTCCCACCAGCCCAGGTTGCTCCAAGCCCCAGCCCGCTGTGGGCAGTGCCCTGGGTTTGGGGTTTGGCTGTGTTTATTTTAATTCCAGTTTGTGCCGACGCTTTGAGCTCTCCACGCAGGGATGGGGCCCGTCTGCGGTGGGAGTTACAGCTCCGCAGGGTGTGAAACCCTCCTTTTCCAGAGGTCCTGGGGACACCAGTGAAGGGAAGGAAGCGCCATTGTCCAGTTCCTTCCACGAGGATCTGATTCACAGGCAGATCACAGGATCATTTTCCAAAATCATCTGTGTTCCGAGCTGCTCTGGAAAATGGGAATTAGGAGCCGTGTGTGCTCCTGCTCACTGGGCCGTGTGTGCATCTGTGTGTCGCTTCCAGTGAAAGTCCGTCCTTTCCGTTCCTCTTCCCTGTCCCATCTCAGCACTGAATTACAGGCTGGTACCTGCAGGAGTAAAACCAGTTTTGATGTGAGGGATCTTCTCTCTTGGGTGTAAATGTCGCAAAGGTTGCGGCGATGCTCCCTCCAGGTATGTTGGTTTGTGCAAGACTTCTCCAAGTCGCCCGACAGAACCTGCCTTAAGAGGCCCGTCTCCATTTAATTTTAGCGTGTTATTCATTCGTTGGCTCCTTCTGGGTTTTGAATACATCCCCTGCCAGCGAAGCGTCGTTTGGAAGCAGACCAAGCCTGGCAGGGAGTAGCTGTGAGATGTTGCCAGTAGGTTTGGTGCTGTTGGCACTTGCCATATCCGTGTGGTTTATGGAGCTGGGAGATGCAGCAAATTCAGCGTAATCCCCCTCTCCTGACCAGGCCTTCTTCCCTTTGTAGCTAGAGAGACTTTTTTTCTCCCCGATTTTTTTTTTTCTCTCAAAGGAAACCAAATAGAACTTGAAATTTAGCTCGACCTCAATTAGGAAGAATCGTGTTTGTGCGTTTGGTGCGGGAGCTGGTTAAATGCTGCATTGCAGCATCTGTCCCATGTCCTCCTTTGTGCCTCAGAACACTTGGAATCGTCTCTCCACAGCTCCCGAATTTCCAAGGAGCGCGGGAGCTGGCAGTATCGCCGTCAGCGGGGGCTGGAGGAGAGGCCGGGGGTGGGAAGCTGGGCAGGTTCTCAGCCGTGGCTCGCGTGGTCAGCGCGGCCGAGAGGAGCCCCGTTGCTCATCTGGGAATGAGGAGCTGCAGCAGACGAGGGATTTACTTTACCGTGGGCTTCATATCAACGGTGATCTTCAAGGTCCTTCCCAGCTCCCACCGTTCTGTGATACTGCTGGGAATAACGTGCTGGAATGGCTTGGACTGCAGAGGATGGGGTATAAAAATCCTGGCGGCTTTTTTTCCGTACTAAAAACGTTCCCGTTGCCTGGTACTTGGTAACGACGACCGTTTCTCTCTTGGCGAGGGGGGTGAAGCACAGGCTAAACCCTGGTGTATCCCAACGTGGTGTCTCAGGTGGTGATTTCATGAGGTCATCCATACAACACAGACAGAGGGTTTTGTAGGCTAAAAGCAGTTGTTCATTTTTGTACCTCTTTATGCATTTGTTGCCGTGATGCATCAGCAGCTTTCGTAATTGGAGAAGATGGATGTAGAAATGGCACTCATTTTTCGATCGATCTGTTCCCCATCTGGAAGGGTCTGTACCTCATTTCCGAATTACTAGAAAATACCAGTGATCTGTCACCAACAGGAAGAGGTTCTTGCTTTTCTTGCAGAGAAAGTAAATGCCTACGAAAGGCAGAGTTTACTAACACACCTGATTCTTGTTCTCCGTCCTTCCTATTCTTCCCGGTTCCCCAAATTGCTGGGGATGAAGAAGCTGTGGCTGCCCCATCCCTGGAGGGGTTCAAGGCCAGGTTGGACGGGGCTTGGAGCAACCTGGGCTGGTGGGAGGTGTCCCTGCCCAGGGCAGGGGGGTGGGACGAGATGATCCAACCTAAACCGTCCTATTATTCTGTGAAATTTAATAGCAATTGTTTTGGACTAGTTGGGTAGGATTAAAGAAAAAATAAAAGGAAAGCCGGGACTTTTCAAAACTGCATGCAAAATTAAATTATAGCAGATACGGGATCTTGATCCTATTACGTCCTGGGCGCTAGCAACAAGTGTTGGCAAGGGGTGGGTTTATTCTCTTGTGCTGGTCATTACGCTCTTCAGATAAGCTCCTTAACGGCACCTTGGGATTTCTGCTGACCTCTCAGCTTGTTCCGAGTCCTCCGGTGTCATCCCTCCCTTCCAGCCATCCCCTGGCCGCAGCTGGGGATGTAGTTGCCTTTGGTGCTGATTTATTGCGGATTCGAGCAAAGGGAGGAGTCTGTTCCCAGAACGGAGAAACACAAGGCAGGAGATCTCGGGCAGCGTCTTGGCAGGGATCCGTAAAAATCTGGTTCCCTTTAGCTCGAGCATAAGTTTGGTAATCTGTCTGTCATCTCCTTGGTTCCCGGTATTAATGTGAGGAGTCCCTTTTACTAGCTAATAATTTTCATTATAATAAAAGTCTGCCTTGGCTGGCTTTGGCCCTCTGCCAGCTGCGGGGGAAGCCTTGATTTGGAATTCAGGACAGCTGAGTCTTACATATTTATTACTTTTCGTTTTCCTCGGTGTTTTAACTCTTGGAGGGTAAATCTAACCAGTTTCCACTCTCTGTCTTACTGCTAGGGCAGAAAATTGAACAGGACAAACAAGAATTAAAGCAAACTTTGCTGAAAAGTAGCAAGTTCGGGATTAGGACATAAATCTGAATTTTGAAGGATTTGTTTGCATTTCTCTCTTCTGCTAAGACATTTCCTGTGTGACTTTGGGTAAGTCCTTTAAAGTGGGATTCTCTCCTTTACTTTTTGGCATCTAGCACTTAGCCACGCAGAGGGGACGTCTGGAGGGCGATTCACCCTCTCTACCATAATACAGGTTTTCAATGTAGGTGCAGGAAGAATAACGCATTGTTACTTATCCAAGAATTTTGGTAATGCCCTCCTTGATACCTGGGGAGGGGAGGGCCGTAAATAAAACACACGGCAAGCGGAGGATTCACGTACAGGGCTACAAATCGGGGGTGTATTTTGTGTTTGCTGACGAGCCCTACCTAGTGCAGGTATTGAAACTGGAAATCATAGAATAAAATCATAGAATGGGTGAGGTTGGAAGGGACCTTTGAGATCATCAAGTCCAACCATTAACCCACCCTGACAAAAACCACTTCTAAACCATGTCCCTCAGTACTACATCGACCCTTTTCTTAAACACCTCCAGGGATGGGGAATCCACCCCCTCCCTGGGCAGCCTATTCCAATGTTTAATAACCTTTCAGTGTAAAAGTGTTTCCTGATATCCAATCTAAACCTGCCCTGACATAACTTGAACCC
>VXBO01005321.1:228722-253631 GCA_013400135.1 Rhinoptilus africanus | reverse complement strand
GCACTTGGCCTTGTTGAACCTCATGCCATTGGCCTCAGCCCATCGATCCAGCCTGTCCAGATCCCTCTGCAGAGCCAACCCCCCCTCCAGCAGATCCACACTCCCGCCTGGTTTAGTGTCATCTGCAAACTGACTGAGGGGGCATTGGATCCCCTCCTCCAGATCATTGATAAAGATATTGGAGAGACCCGGCCCCAGCACCGATCCCTGGGGGACACCCCTTGTGACCGGACACCAGCTGGATTTAACTCCATTCCCCACCACTCTCTGGGCACGGCCATCCAGCCATTTCTTTACCCAGCCAAGAGTACCCCTCTCCAGGCCACGAGCAGCCAGTTTCTCCAGGAGAATGCTGTGGGAAACGGTGTCAAAAGCTTTGCAAAAATCCAGGTAGATGACATCCACAGCTTTTCCCTCATCCACTAAGTGGGTCACCTTATCCTAGGAGGAGATCAGGAGAAGGAAATCTCCCTCTTCTGCCTCCCGTAATAGTATTTTTCTGTGCGCTGTGGTCCTATTGAGAAAACTGAAGCTAATCGTACAGTACAGCATAGGAAGGGCAAATCCTACACCGGAATATGTATTTAGTTAACAAGAAATCGCAGCAGGTCCCTCAGTGCCTGTGAATGAGCCCAGGAGACAGCGGGCTATGGAAAGGGAGGGCATGGCTTTCCATCAATAAATATCTTCCAGCACTTGAAACTTTAAAAGTTGTTTAGAGGCTGCGTGCCATAGAGGTACATGAAACTTTTTCTCCTCAAGTGATTTACTTTTGTGTCTGAGAAATCATTAGCAATTTATAATAATTTTTTTCTATCAAAACCCACCTCCAGAGGACATGGGCAGTGGGAGACCTAAGCCGGAGCCGGGCGCTCGGAGCTCAAACCCCATCTCACGCCCTTTTGGTGGCCTTGGGGAACTTGTTTGGTATCTCCACGTTTGTAAAATCAAACTAAAAGTCTGTATCTGCCCCCAAGGTGCCTGAAGGGTGGGTTTCTACTACTTGTGAAGTACTCGGAAGATGAAGAGTGTGATACAAACGTTAAATGGTATTTATTCAAGTGGTAACGCAGGTTGTCATGGATCCAGAGCCGCCTCGCGAATGTCTGCAGGAAATCACTGAACTCGCCTGTATGGATCCCCTCCGTTTATTCAGTCCCTTGGTTGGGTTTGCATAATTTCACGAACCTGAACGTGTCAGGCATTTTTGGGAACCCAACGGTGCCGAATTCACTGGAGCACTTCTGTAAATCAGGAAAAGCCTTTGTATTTTAGGTGCCTAAGCGTGTCCCCGATCTGGTAGTACATGCCCTGCACGCATAAATCCGTGTAACGTAAAAGACAGATCCAGCAGCCTGGAAAAAAGCGCAATAGTTGACCCAAATTGCAGACGAGCAGAGAATATTCCACTTCCCGCAGATGCGTTCTCTGCTGCACAAACTCCGTCCGCGCAAGCTGATACTTTTGAAGGCCAATAGTTTTGAGCTCTTTGGGGCAAATTTCCAAATACAACAGGCACGGTTATTGCTTCACCAGCTGCTGGAACTCGAGATTATTGGGTACGGGGTTAGAATCACAAAGAGGTACATGGGGTCCCCGTGGAGAATTACTTGTCCGGGGGAAGCGGTGGCAGAAAGGGAGAACGAGCTTTTGCAGTTAAAAAAAAAGAGGCAATTTCTGCCTCCCCGTCTTTTTTTTACCCTGCCTGCAGCTGCGAGAAGAGAAATTCTTTATGCCTGAGTGACCCCGAGGACAGCAGGGAGTTGAAAATTAATTTGCATTTCGAAACACTACAGCTGGAGGGGGAACAAACATGAGGAAAAAAATGCCGCAGTCCCAACAGGAATTGCTTGTGCTCTTATCCCTCTGTTTTTAAGGAGGTGGATGCTATTTTACCCTCTCAACTCATTGTAGTAACTGATCTAAAGAGAAAACAACAGTACGCGGACCAAATAGGAATGTATTTGTAGTATCTTTATTGCATTTGTGGATATTTTGTATTAAAGACGACCCCAGGGAATGGGGTGGATGCAGCCTGGGAGGTTACGAAGGCTCCAGTCTGCGACCCCAGCGCAGGTCGGTACCACTCGGGCTCCTCAAGCCCTGGCACAGACATTCCCGCAACACGGAGAATGTCCCTCATCTCCCAGAACCCGAAAAACGTGGTTATCTCCCTTCCAGACTTGATGCAACACAGCGGGATTTATGTTCCTCAAGCTTGAACTTTGCACTTTGGTTTTTACACGGGGTAAGTTGCCAGGAAAAAAAAACAAAAGTCCAGTCTTAAAAAGCGGAGTGCGGTGCCGGGGGCTGGTACCTGCCTCCGGGTAATCTCCTGGTTTATGGCCCCTCTTCCCTTCCTGCAAAAGTCACACTTCAAATAAAAACGTTGCGTGTTGCCAGGAAGCAGCGCAGCTGGTGACAGCGGGCTTGGGCTTTACTCATCGACAGCATAAATAATATTAATGTGGGTCACTTGGAAATCGGGATGGGAGCGTCTCCGAGGAAGTTGGCTTCGTCTTGTGCTTCTCTCCTACGGTGATTCGAACGTGAGGTCACGGATTTAGGAGTGATGCAAAAGTCCTTAGAAATCTCTTAAATTTGCCGGTGACAGGTACAACCCGGTGAAAAGGAGGTGGGAATCCTCTGCCCCGTGCTGGGATACAGCTCCTGCCTGCCTTTCGCTCGGAGGTGGAGGGGAGGGTGTCAGGAATGAGTAGTTTGAAATGAGGTTCCTGGAAAAAGTTACGGTGTGAATTATTACAGGGTTTTTTACTGGTGTTTTAGAAAATGCTTGGACGGTTCTTTGCAAAATGGAGATAAAAATAGGAAGAACGATGGAGGTAAAACCAACTGTATTTCTTTGGGTGAGGATTGTTGCGTTCTTGCATAACCACGTGTTAACATGGCAAGGGAGAGAGGATTTATTTGGCTAATTTCAGATGTCTGGAAGTTGTCAAGAGTCCTGGCTGGTCACAAAACCTCGGGAAAGGGGCACATCCGTGATGCGAAGGCACCGGGGTGTCCTCTGCAGGTCCCCATCCCTCCTCACTGCCCACAGGGGCAGTTTCCAGGGAGCTGCCTCCTCCTCGGCCTGGATCTCTCCGTTTATATTCTTGTGGCTCAAAACCCGGCCCTCAATTTCTGGTGTGTTCCTTCACTCCCGTCTGGTTTTTTTCACATGCTTCCTATTCCTGTTCCAGGTCCTTGACAGCCGCGGTTATTCCCTTTGGTCAGGCGGTTCAGAGTGGAGCTCGCGACAGTGTATTCCCTTTTCCTTGTTCCCGCCGAGCCGCAGGTTCAGTTTTCCGTGGTTGTTCGCTGTGCGTGGAATTCAGCTGCGTTTCAGCGCGCTACGGGCCATTGAGCAGCCCCCAGGTCTGGCTTGTGCCTTCCCTTTATTGCCGTAATATTGCGGAAACGACACCGCTGGAGGGGAGCTTGATGGGAGGCCTCCTTCCCGGGCTGAACAAATACTTCTGATTCCAGTAACATACTAAGAAAATATATAAAAAAATATATAAAATAAAGCAAGCCTCCCCCAAGCCCAGAGAGGGAATGTTATGAAAGATTAAAAAGAAAAAAACAACCACAACCCAAGATGATAGGAAAGGAAATGCGCCTGATTTCGAGATGAATCGAAACGTTCTTCAGGATGAAAACCGTAAAACTTCTGCTTCCTCTTAATGGCAAAGAATTAAGCGGTTAACGAGCCCTAGGAGATGCAATAAACCTTTCAAAGCAGCTGAGAGATGCTCGGGAATGAGTTGAAAAAATTCCTTTAGCTGCCGTGGTGAGGGAATGTGCTGGGGCCGTTGCAGACGTGTCCGTGTTTCCAGCCTTGTGTGCTTTGTTTCCTGCGACTCCCCGTTACCGGAGGGAGGGGATGGATTTTGGAAGGGGAGATGTGTGCGGTGCCGAGATCCTCACGGAGAGGCTGGTGTTGGAATGTTGTTTGGGGTTCCAGCCAGACAGGCTGGAGAGTTGGGCAGAGAGGAATCTTAGGAAATCCAATGATGGGGAGTGTAGGGTGCTGCCCCTGGGGAGGAATAACCCCCTGCACCAGGACAGGGTGGGGGTGACCTGCTGGAGAGCAGCTCTGGGGAAAGGGACCTGGGAGTCCTGGGGGACAACAGGATGGGCATGAGCCAGCGATGGGCCCTGGTGGCCAAGGTGGCCAATGGCATCCTGGGGGGCATCNGCCCTGTGATTCCGTGTGGCACCTGCCAGTGAGGCTTTGCAGCCCAGCCAGTGAGATTAGCTGGAATCAGCGGCTGAAGACCATTATTGCTCAGAAAAGGAACAAACCCAAGAGCAAGTTTAACTCCCTTCCCGTTACTTGCCTGGGAAGGTGGAACTGGAAAGGGCTGGGTGCTGGCTCTAATAAACACGGAGGATTGTTGGGGTTGGAGGAATCCGCTGTGTGTTACCCTGTGCTTGCTCCCTCCTGCGCTTTTCCCCAGGTGGCTGCTCGTGGTGGCAGAAATGGTGTGCCGAGCCGGGGGCACCTTGATAGCTGTCAAGGCGAACCAAGTCTGCTTGTGATAATTGCAGGAAACCACAGTAATTAATAGAATTTTAATGCAATTAATAGAATTTTAATTTTCCTGCTTCATCCTATGAGAAGAAATGCCCATCAGTTTCCTGCTGTGATGCAGCTGAGATCCCTTTCCCGTTTAGGTCTGGGGTTGGGATCTCGAAGCCACAATCGGGACCTGGGCACTGAGAAGTTCAGTCGCAGCAGGGGAGGGTTTTACTGGTACCAGGAAAAGTCACAACCTGATGCCAGAAGCCACCGTGGGTGGTGGTCTTGGTACACTTCACGTTCGCAAAATGAAGCCTTGTTTTTTTTTCTATTTTTTTCTATTTCCTTCTGCTGGGAATAGACACCGTTCCCTCCACACGTGTGCATGTGCGTATATTTAAATGTATATTTAGCCTAAAGGGCTTGGGATTCAAAAGGGAGGGGGAGGTTAAACACGCGGGGCATTGTCAGGTGTCATCTCGGTTGAAAAATCCAGTCACCGTTCCAGCACAGGGCCTTCGGGTATAATTATAGCCCTACTTGAATTTCAGTCGCTTCCCCAACCATGCAGAATTCCCCCAAAATATCGGTGGCGCTGGCATGATATATTTAGCTTGAGGAACAGATCGTCCTGGTAACCAGATTAGGAAACGCGTAGAACAAGCCTGCTAGAATTTTTTCAGTGTATATTAGTTATTTGAACTGCGCCCAAGGTCTTCCGTAACAAATAAATACTTTGGGAAGTGTGTTGTCGGTGCCACATCCCTCACCTTCCCCCGCTTCCCCCCCCTGCCCCCCAGCAGGTTCCCGCGTGGCTGCACGGGGCCGTAAACACCGGTCTTACCCTGCTGGTTGTTCACCCGGCCAGATAAACCCCAGCAGGACGCGGCCCTGGAGACACGCAGAGGGCACCACCTCTCAATTAGGCAGTAATTAGGGTGTCGTCGCTGGGTTCGTGGCGGGGGGAACAGGAGAGCGGGCAGTGGGGGCTCCCCCATGGCATGGGCATCGCCCTCCTCCGATGGCATCGCCCTCCCTGGCAGGAGTGAGGCAGGGAACGTGCTAGTGATTTACTTCTGTGTTTATTTATTTGATTATTTATCTTTATCTTAATATTTATTCTATTTGCTGTTCGTTTGCTTGCTTATTTCTTTATTTCAACGGGTGTTGCTCATTCCAAGGGAACCCCTGTTGGGATGTATGGGCCAGTATGGACCAGTATGGTCTCTGGGATTTTGCAGCTAAGCGTTAGCAGATCTTACCACACCACTCCGAAACCCAGGTAAACCCCTTTACCCGTCCTCTGGGGGCTCTCGTCGTGGGGCAGGCGGCGCAGTGCTGAGCCCAGCACCCTCCCCCAGCTCCCCGGTGGGATGTGACCTTGAGGGCAAGCCTGGAAGTAGCGTGAGTTTGTGGTGGGGGATGAGGCGGGGGCATCTCCCTGGTCCTGCGCGGTTCTCGGTGAAACCCAAACGAGCCTGAGTCTGGGGTGTCTCCCCCCCAGAAGAGAAGCCGCTGTGTCAGCACCTGGAGCCTTTCCTTTGCCTTCGCTGCGGTGGGTGCTGCTGGGCTCCTCTCTCTGCTTTTCTGCCCCCATTTATACCTGGGTCACGCTTGTTTCCGAACACTGCAGCCCAAATGCAAAGCAAAACATCTTGTAGTGCTGTTTTTGGCAACTTCTTGAGTGTGATGTCACTCCTCCCTGTCCACTTAAGGCCTTAAAACCTTTCCTCTTCAAGACACGTTGAATCTTTTTGCATTAAGGGGTAAACGTCGTCCTGCAAAAGTGGTTTTTTGAACCATCGGTAGAATGTAGAGCCGTCTCTTCGGCCTGCCCGGTGCTCAGCCGCGTAGCCTGCGGTGCTGGGGGTGCCTGACGCGCGTCTTGCCCACGAGCCTTCGCTCAGCGGCGAGAAGCTGTTGCTCCTCCAGGCTCAGATGCCTGAATATGTGGCTGGTTGATTCCCAATTGCGGAGCTGCCCGGAGCTCACCGCGGGACGTACCTTTAGCTCCTGGGCGGGTGCTGCGGTTCCCTTCTGCACGTCCCTTAGCAGCAGCTGACATTTCCATTGCCCCTCCGGGGAAGAGCAGGTGAGCTCCTCTGCTGGTTTTCCTTCCCCAAAAAGCAGCACTTGGTTTCCAAGGCTTTTTTTACGCCATGGCTTTAATGCACGAGTGCTCGGCTTGCCCAGAGCCTGCCCCTTGCTTTGGCAAACAGGGAGAGATGCTGCAAATGTCTTGTAGCGCGATCCTGGAGTCTGACTGATTGAGCTTTGATGCGCCACACGGATTTACAGGTTTTGTTCTCTCCCGGATTTACAGGTTTTGTTCTCTCCGGGGCTGGAGCGCACGGAGCAGATGCGCCCTTAGGCCAGGATACACCAGCTGATTTCCAGGGAACCATTTAAAATGAGTCTTTTCTCTGGCTGGGGCGGTGTTTGCTGCGAGCCGGGGGGGAAAAGCCTTGAAGGGCTTGTTGGGGGGGGAAGGCACAGAGCATCCAGGTGCAGCAGCCCGGAGGGGAACTGACTGGCAGATGGCATTTGCTGCTTGATGTAAGGGGATTTGCCACACGACCTGTTCGGAAGCTGTGTCACGCGGCAAATCGATCGGACCTGGCATCAAATGTAAGAATAAATCTAGATGATCGTAGGCGGTTTGCAGAGGAATCCACCAGGATCTGAGCTTTTTTCCGTCGAGATTCGCTGATGCTCACAAGAGGTCAATCCTAATTTTCTTTCTGTGTTCAGGGCAGTTGTAGCTCCCTTTAATAAATAATTTGTTCCTCCTTAAGCTTTGGCAGATGGACAGACAGCTCCGGCAGTGGGTGCTGCTGAGGCTGAGAAGTCAACTGGAAGGAATCGGTTGGTGAAGCAGCTTGGATATTAACTTGACCCCTAATTATATCCTCTGGGCTTCTTTTTTTCCGTTCTGTCATACCCGGGTCTGTCCGCAGTTTCTGTGAGTGTGGGATGTCGTGTAGCTCGCTAAATCCCGTCACGCTCCGGTAGACATCGGGGATGAAGTGATCAGTTGTAAAAACTCTCCTGGCCCTGGTGCAGAAAGTAGCATCTCCTTAATGTTTATATTTGCTTAAACCAAGCAGTATAGGCTAATCCTGTATAGATTTGAAAACAAGGGAAGTCTTTGGCCAAAGCGAATGTATTTACTCAATTTTATAGCTCTTCTGGAATGGAATTTACCACCACAGTTCCTGTGGGAGTTGTGATGGGACCCGCACTGTCTCTGCTTGACCAGAATTGACTTGATTCATATCCTGGCATTTCTTTGAAGCGAAGAACACCTCTGACCAGTTTCCACCCCAGCTCCTAAAGTTAAATTTCTCACAGGCTTTCACCTCGAAGGAAGAACTAAAGCAATAGCCCAGCCGGGTGTAGTTTACGGCATCTGACAAGACCACAGCCTGACCTAGGACTTTAATCGTCCTCAACTAACTGACCCCGCTTGTTCTTTAGTCCCCCAGGTCCTCAAGAGCTGCACTGAATTCATTGAGAAACATGGCATTGTGGATGGAATATACCGTCTGTCTGGGATTGCCTCCAACATCCAGAAGCTACGGTAAGGGCGCTGCGTTGGGCAAACCCCTTTGCTGGGGTCGGCCGAGGGACACGCGGGGTTCCGAGGCAGCCTGTGCCCCGGGGGTGGCACGGCGGGTTTGTCACTGTCCTGGAGCAACCCCGGGTTGTTCAGTAGGCTTCGTTTTGCAGGAGGTTTTCCTTCAGGATAGGGTGTGGGAAGGCACTGGGATCGTGGTGTCACTGACCTGTCACACTTCATTCCCGTTTCCTCTTGCTCCTGGAACCCTTCTGAGCAGCTGATATTTCTCCTTGCTGCTCTGGACTCCTGGCATATTAGCAATGAATTGGTAGGATGCAAAGAATACTTGCATAATTCTCGCTGGGTGGGATTGCCATGCTGCGCCGCTGCGCGGGGGAAGGCGAGGTGTGTGTCCTTCCCGGTCGGGAGCCGTTCCCATCACGGTAAATGGTGTTGATCCTTTTGTGAGCCTGTTTTTCCTCCCATCATTCGCTGGGCATTCTTCTGCTGTGAAGGGAGTGAGAGAACCTAGTGGGATGTGACTAATTCCAGTGTTGATCCTGGGCCCAGGGCTCACAGAGACGGCAGAGGGGTATTTTCCATATGAAGGATATCCTTTTTGTAGCAGCAGTTCCCGAGCTCAATGGACACGTTTGAGCCGGTCCAGTTACTGTACAAACCCTTGTATGGATGGGCTTATTCTGGTTCAGCTTAATCCTGTTTCTCATCACAGCAAGTTCCATTTCAAAAATCTGCTCCGAGGCTTTGATCCGCAGGCCCCAAGGGCTCTGATTGTAGCTGTTGCCCGCAGCAGTCTCGGTGGAATAAAACATTGGCCCTTCCTTCAGTTACATCCCTTTAATTCCCAATTTTGGCTTGTGCTGAACCATCTTCCTAATCTCTGCCCTAGTCCATTTTTTCCCTTTGTGTTGCCGAGACCATTTTCTCCTTTATTGTTCTCCAAAGGTGCTTTAAAAATGGTTTCCTAAAACTCTCATGGCATAACTCCCTGGTACAGCACAGAGAATGAAGTGACAGCCTATTTTTCGATTTTTGGAGATGTTCCAAAGACAAACGTAAGGCATTACATGGCATAACTTGTAGACACTGTCCCTGTTGTTTGTCTAAATGACCACAGATTTTCCTAAGTGATTAACGTGGGACACGTTGCATCGCTGTTGTTTCCAGCCATATAAACAGATCCTCAGGCTTATTTCACAGCTAGAGCTGCTGCATCCTTATAAATGAGTTTTCACGTAGAAGAATTGGATCCCCTGGATTTAAAGGGCTTTTTGGTTGGAGAGAAAGTTAGAGGTTTTATTCCACGTGGGAGATTGACTCCAGGACGGAGGTTGGCTCTTCAGCGCTGCAGTGACCGCCTTTCCTTGGCTGGTAGCAAAACAGAGTGAGTGGTGAGTTGGTGTGTGTCCCCCTGGATTCTGGCTCCGGCTTTTGGAAGAACTGAAGTTGTATTTATTTTTCTGCTAACAAAATCTTCCTTTGGAGTCCAAAGCTCTCGAAACAGGCGGTGCAGGGAGAAGAAAGGCCGAATGTCGCAGGGCTTCCCTTTCTTCGCTGTGTTCTGCTTCTGCAGGGGTAGGTCTTTGACAAGGCGTGAGATTTATTCCTAGAAAAATACACTGGAGCCCCAGGAGTGCTGGAGTGGGGCGGGACGCAGACAGGGAATTCCAGTGTATTTGCCTGGGGTGGGTCGGTGGCTTTCCCTGACCTCCCTCCTGAGCTCTCCCTTCTCCTGCGGAGCCAAGTNACAGAGACGGCAGAGGGGTATTTTCCATATGAAGGATATCCTTTTTGTAGCAGCAGTTCCCGAGCTCAATGGACACGTTTGAGCCGGTCCAGTTACTGTACAAACCCTTGTATGGATGGGCTTATTCTGGTTCAGCTTAATCCTGTTTCTCATCACAGCAAGTTCCATTTCAAAAATCTGCTCCGAGGCTTTGATCCGCAGGCCCCAAGGGCTCTGATTGTAGCTGTTGCCCGCAGCAGTCTCGGTGGAATAAAACATTGGCCCTTCCTTCAGTTACATCCCTTTAATTCCCAATTTTGGCTTGTGCTGAACCATCTTCCTAATCTCTGCCCTAGTCCATTTTTTCCCTTTGTGTTGCCGAGACCATTTTCTCCTTTATTGTTCTCCAAAGGTGCTTTAAAAATGGTTTCCTAAAACTCTCATGGCATAACTCCCTGGTACAGCACAGAGAATGAAGTGACAGCCTATTTTTCGATTTTTGGAGATGTTCCAAAGACAAACGTAAGGCATTACATGGCATAACTTGTAGACACTGTCCCTGTTGTTTGTCTAAATGACCACAGATTTTCCTAAGTGATTAACGTGGGACACGTTGCATCGCTGTTGTTTCCAGCCATATAAACAGATCCTCAGGCTTATTTCACAGCTAGAGCTGCTGCATCCTTATAAATGAGTTTTCACGTAGAAGAATTGGATCCCCTGGATTTAAAGGGCTTTTTGGTTGGAGAGAAAGTTAGAGGTTTTATTCCACGTGGGAGATTGACTCCAGGACGGAGGTTGGCTCTTCAGCGCTGCAGTGACCGCCTTTCCTTGGCTGGTAGCAAAACAGAGTGAGTGGTGAGTTGGTGTGTGTCCCCCTGGATTCTGGCTCCGGCTTTTGGAAGAACTGAAGTTGTATTTATTTTTCTGCTAACAAAATCTTCCTTTGGAGTCCAAAGCTCTCGAAACAGGCGGTGCAGGGAGAAGAAAGGCCGAATGTCGCAGGGCTTCCCTTTCTTCGCTGTGTTCTGCTTCTGCAGGGGTAGGTCTTTGACAAGGCGTGAGATTTATTCCTAGAAAAATACACTGGAGCCCCAGGAGTGCTGGAGTGGGGCGGGACGCAGACAGGGAATTCCAGTGTATTTGCCTGGGGTGGGTCGGTGGCTTTCCCTGACCTCCCTCCTGAGCTCTCCCTTCTCCTGCGGAGCCAAGTGTGGGACAGAAGTTTCTCTCCCAGCTCGGAGTAAGCGGTGAGTCAGAATGTGCCTGTGGTTCCCAACCCGCTCAACTGAGGAGCGTGGGGACAGGCACAACAGAGACAGAATCACAGAATCATAGGGTTGGAAGGGACCTCAGTGGATCATCTAGTCCAAGACCTTCATTGCTTCTTCCATGCTATCTTGGGATGAGGAGCTGGGGTGGACTGTTCCCGTAGGGGTGTACAGTTGCCCGCTGCGGTTACCAATACACTGGGTGCCTCGGACACAGGGACGCGAGAGGCGAGCTCAGTGTTTGAGCTCTGCTGGAGGCACGTTTTATCTCCGGTGTTACAACCGGACAGGGAGAGAAGCCAGGGATGTTGCCACCAAGCCCCCGACGCTGTTGGGATTGTAGTGCAGACAGGAGGGCTCCCTGCGTCGGCGATCCGCCGGTTTTGGTTTACAGCTTCAGGACTCTTCAAGAAAGACCCACACACACATACCTTCACCCGACATCGTGTTCTCGCAGCTCCCGGTGGCCCGACTCGCCGTGCTGCTCCCTGCAAATCTCTCCTGCTAATTTGAACCAGGATTTTCCATGCACACAGTCTAGAGCCAAGCCAGCCCTTGGCCTTCTAAGCTCAGCTTTTATTTCATAAATGTTTGTGATTTTGGTTTTTCTCGCTCTCTGGAAAGCAGGGGAATGCTCAGGGCTTTTCTTCATGTGGTTCCTGGCTTTCTTCACCCTGTAGCCGAGGCGTGCTCAGCTCACCAGCTTGTCCCCAAGGAATTTCTGCACACGCTAGTTTCCATGGCAGTGCTTTAGCGCTTCGATTTCCAGGCTTTTGAAATGCAGAGGGACAGAAGCTTTCATTCAGAGCTGCGCATACTCCTCTTCATCAGCCGCCTCCTCCTCCTCCTTCTCTTTCTCCTCCTCCAGGCAGCTCCCGGTCAGAGCCCTTGGGAGGTAAATCTTCTGATTGTCTCCGTGGTCTTGGAAGACATCCTCCGGAGGCTTTGTGACAGGCCCTCTTGCAGCAAAGGGCATTGCAGACTAGCCAATCAGTCATAAAAGCTGACCGAAAATGCATTATTTAAAAAAAAAAAGTCTAATTTTGGGAAAAATCCAGTCTAGCAGCAGCACCACAACCATGGGTTGTGTGGCTTTGGTGACTAAGTAGGTCTTTTTTCCTGTAAATCAGGAAACCCTTGCTTTTCTTGACCGTAATTTGTGCTGGGTTTTATTTTCATTCCTCCTCTTCAAACCCCCTTTTGCCCATTTTTTTTTCTCTTCTCATTTCCAGCCACGAGTTTGACTCCGAGCAGATTCCTGACTTGACAAAGGATATTTACATCCAAGACATTCACTGCGTGGGCTCCCTCTGCAAACTCTACTTCCGCGAGCTCCCCAACCCTCTGCTCACCTATCAACTCTACGAGAAGTTTTCCGTAAGTCCGAGGCAATGCCTTTCACTTCCCACTTTGGCTTGACCATGACTTCATCTACGCAGGGTGAAGGGAGAAATACAGAGAAGGAGCCATCCGCGAGCCAAACTTGCCTTCCACGCACCTTTCTTTGTCTTACTTCTGCTTAAGTTGGGGTTTTTAGAGAGCTCAGAAGTGCGTATCTCCAAAATTACCAGCCTGAGACGCTAGCTACCGGCATACCATGGTCCCAGAGAGGTGGTGGAGTCTCCGTCTCCGGAGAGATTCCAAATCCACCTCGACACGTTTCTGTCCGACCTGCTCTGGGTGACCCTGCTCTAGCATCTTTGACTAGATGATCTCCAGAGGTCCCTTCCGACCTCTGCCGACATCCAACTCTGTAGTATCCCACCATTTCAAAAGTGCAGCGACGCCCCAGGTTTGAGGACCCTTTCCTCCCTTCCCCTTCAGGTTTACTCCCGCGTGCCTGTGTCCCCCGTGCCACACCGTATCGATTCCACTTTGGGGCCCCAGTAGAAGGTTTTGGGGACACTGACAACACTTTGCAAGAATTCCCTTATCGTTCGCCATTCCCCAGTGATTTCTTGAACAGGAGTGGGATTAGATGCAAGCTCTACTTGGAGCTGAATGCCCTCCACAAGGAATTGCTCCGTACAATTAAGCTACAAAGGGGCCCAGATCTGGATTTACTTGGCCTTTGTCACATTATCTGTGTGCTGGGCTGTCCCCAAGAGGCAGACGACTCTCCGAAGGTAGAGAAGAACAACAAAATCCGCCTCACCACTGAAGAACAGCACGTTGGCCACGCGGTTCAGGATGCTGTGGCAGGTATTTAGTCTTATTCGCACCTAAATCCCTTCCTGCCTCGTTCCAGGACGCTGTTTCTGCTGCTACAGATGAAGAACGGCTGGTGAAGATCCACGATGTCATCCAGCAGCTGCCCCCCCCTCACTACAGGTTAGCGCAGCCTTTGTGCCGCTGTTTTATTCTTGCTACCGCTTCAGGAGGGAAATGAGGCGATTCCAGTTTTCCCTCCCGAGACAGCCACATGTGCCTCTGGACATTAAAATGGTTTATGGCTATATAAAGTTGATTTATACCTTAATTAGCTCATTACCAGACAAACACTATATCCTCAGCATAGTCTTATTTGACTTCCTTGGAGGCAAGTTCAAGCTTGTGAGGGCAGAAGTGGCTGATGTCACCAAGGAAATCGTTTTATTTGTGGGCATCACGATACCAGCTGTAGGAATCACAGTTTTTAAAAGTGAAATGCAGCCAAAAGAATCATTTCAGGCCTCCAGTTTAGTTTGGTGGAGTGTATTTTGTCTCCAGTTCCCACCCCTCCCAGCAATACGGTAACAGTGCTCTAGTAGAACAACTCATTATAATACGGGGTCTAAAAATCACCAATTTATTAGAATAATATCACACTAATTAGTATTAACAACTGATTTGTGGTATACGCTAACGAGTCTTGACTAAGTACAACAACACGTCAGTGGTCTTTAATGTTAAAAATTATGGTGGGGTGTCGTAAAAAAAAAGTATGGTGAATGGTATCAATAACTAAATATAATACTGTGTGTTAATGATTCTTTAAGTAGTATTACTAACTAATTATTGTCATGATGCATGGTAAATAGTCTTCACCAATTATGTATCGTAATTGGTATAAATAGCTAATTACAAAGTATGGTGAAAGTTATTTAAATATCAATAACTACTGTAATTAGCCGGAGCAGTTGTGACGCTGGATCCGGTGTGGTTTGGAGTTTGCAGAGGGCTGTTTGGCTAGTGAGATCCAAATTGTAATACTTTGCGGTAATAATCAATTGGCATATTACTTTATTACTGTAATTGTATGTTAATTTGCAGACCCATTTATAATTCTGTACCCTCGGTGGTATAGCTGGCCAGTTGTAACACGTGAAGATAGTTATTTGGATATGGATAACTATTTATAATAAGTTGTGCTAATAAATATTTAAATTTTAATCATCATAATCTCTGGTGATTAGCTTTGCAATGGTGCACCTGAGTGGTATAAATAGATAATTATAATATATGTTAATCGAATATCAATAACTTGTTATATGGTCATTAGCCGTAACTAATTAACTAGTGTGTTTTAAGCTATAAATGTTAATAGCAACTAAGGGGGCCTGCAGTTTTTCTCTGGTGCATTCCACTCTTTCCCTAAAACCACTTGTNGTAACCGGCAGGGTGCTGGAGGTGGAATCTTCCTTGTCCATTCCTGGAATTTTAAGCTCCAAAGTGCCCCCCCCGCCCCCCTCAGAAAAGGGTACGCAGGGAGACAGACAGGAGCCGGGGCTGCTGCCAAGCAACAGCACTGAGGAGGAGACATCAGCATTTTCATTACCACATTGCGCCCCCTCCTACTCAGGGGTGTTTAATATTTAAAAATACTTTATTTGTTTTACGGGAATAGAAGCCTGTGAAGTTTAACCTTGTATCTGCCTTGTATACCTCTAAGGAATCCATAGCCAGTAATTTCATAAGTAGAACTCGGATACAATTTGCTGGTTTTTAATATCCTGGGGTGTGTAAGTAAATACCGCCCCCCTTACCCAGATTAACGTTCCCCCCTCTCAGGGGGGGTTGCTCTTGCGCAGTGGTACAGTAAAGCAGCCCCGGGATGGATTTCCAGGGCACTCTGGCTTCTAGATCCTGCTCTGCTGATGGCACCGAGATGTTCCCATCCACCTCCGTGTCTGCCGGATCCAGCCCCATGCTGAGAGCAGAGGCTTTGGGCATCTCCTCATCCAGCCTGGGAAACGCAGGAGAGACTCCCCTCACCCCACCCCCCTGTAATTATTTGCTAAAGACAACTTTGCCGTCGGTCTTGGGATACACAGTTCAACTTTCCCCCGAGCTGTCAAACCAAAAGAAAATAATGAACTGGGGTTTGTTTTGTAAATCGCAGCAGGGCTTTGCTCATTGGTGCTGAACATTTGCCTGTCTCCTGTTTTCCAGGACGCTGGAGTTCCTAATGAGACACTTAGCTCGTCTGGCTGATTACTGCTCCATCACAAATATGCACACGAAGAACTTAGCAATCGTCTGGGCTCCGAATCTCCTAAGGTACTTCTTTTTTCCCCCCTCCCGCCATTGCAATACGAGATAAGTTTTTATTTTTATAAAAACCAGACAGATACCTGTTCTCCAGAAAAATGATAAAACGTTCAGCAGTTGAGAAGGATCTTCCAGCCAACGTGCTCTTCTCCTCCGGTAAAATTCCTAAGGGGAAGTCATTCTGAGCAGGGGCTGGAGTCCAAGGGGCAGGTTCTGCACTAGTGGTGTGAAATAGACCCCCAGTTCGTGGTGGGAACACCCCGGTGTCCTCCTGTCTCACCACAACGCTGTTCCGCTGCCTGCAGCTCGGTGGGGGCAGGGAAGGAGCGATTCCCCCACCCCTCTCTTCGAGATGATGATTCCCCCCTCTCCTGGTTAGATGAGACTCGCGTGTCCTTGATGATCCAGGAGAATTTGTGCGGTGGCATCACTGAGTGCCCATTGCATAAGTCTCGAGAGTCCAATTGGACAGCTTTTGGCTGCAAAAATTCAAACGTAGGGAAATGATCTGGGATAAATCTGTCCCCTAAAATTTGTTTTGAATGTGCCTAATAGGGTAGTTTAAGATCAGTGATGCAATTTTAGATTTTTGCTTGAAAAGAAATAAAAAAAGAGACCTTGGGCTCTATGGTATTGATTTCTGGACTGCTTTTGTTACCAACCTGAGAAGTCTGAGTCAGAGATTCCCCTGTGGGCAGCTAGTGAGGGTAAAGCTCTTTTCTCCTTTCTGGCAATTGCCCCCCCAACCAGTCGAACGGTCTGGTGTTTGAGTTTGCCCTTGTGGCTGTTGGGGTACTTGCTGAGCAGGGTCAGATGGAGACATTCCCTGCTCCAGGGAAAACCAGGTCACGGTGAGTTTTGTACAGTGCCACCGCATTAAACCGCTGCCGTTCTCAGTATCGGGAAATAAGTTCACAAAAAGCTCCCCATTTTGTGTACGCAGTTCCTTTACCTCAGTCCGGACCTGCCACACGCTCCCTTTCCTTCTCGACCCAGCGTTCCTCTTGCTGTTTCAGTAAGACTCGAACCTGAACCCAAAACCTGGATGTATAGAAATCACTCGTCAGGATGATCGTTTGTGTAACGCTTCGATGCGATTTCATTTAACTGCCCCTAAAGCCTTGTCTGCCTGAGCAGCCAGGCACAACAGCTCCGCGCCTGCCGAAGCCTTACCCAACGGGAGCGCATCTTCCCATCTTCTTCTGGCTCTTCACGTTTCGTTTGAACTGCATTTTTTTTTTCAGATCGAAGCAGATCGAGTCTGCCTGCTTCAGTGGAACAGCTGCCTTCATGGAGGTGCGGATCCAGTCGGTCGTCGTGGAATTCATCTTGAACCACGTGGACGTCCTCTTCAGTTCCAAACTCAGCTCGGTCATACGCGATGGAGCAGGTGCGTGTCTTCCTCCGCTGGCTTTACCTTGATCAAAAAAGGTAACAGACACTTAATAGGTATCTGAGCCTCCCCTCGGACATTTAAAATACGTTTTTACTGTAATTTGCAGGACAGATTTCCAGGGTCATGATGTTAGAACCTGGCAAATGTAGCCTGGTTTTAGAAATTGCTGTCAGTACCTTTCTTAGAAGCCAAGGATGCTCTACAGAAGTGCACATCTTAATGTTTGGCTGCTACTTTTGTGTCCTAGCGCTGAGAAATTGTAAGGAATCTCTTAAATCTTTGTCCCCCCTGCTCCCTCCCCTTCTTTTTTAAAGCCATCATCATCGATGCTCTTGCACGCGTAACCGTTTGGGCCATCTTGCAGTACAAAACCGTGCACCATGTGTCCACCCTCATCAGCAGCACCTTACAACGTAAATAGAAATGATTTAAAGACGGCGCTCTCTACGCAGTAATGTTGACACTGCGAAACTTAAGTCTTCCTCTTAACAGGGAATATTTTGACATCTGCTACCCTGCTCATTTCTTCTGCACAGTCCCTACGGGTTCGTTAGCAGGGCCAGCCGGCCAGAGCTCAGTCTGCACGGGCCCTTCTCTGCTCGTGTCGCTGGTTTCTGGCTGTGGGATGAGGAATGAACTGCGACGTGTTTGTGCCCGACCCTGGAGCACCTGAAACATCGTTCAGCTTTGGAACGTACACAGTCCCTTGAATAACTGCTAAGGCCATAGGTCTGCCCTTTCCACTGGAACCCAGCGGAGTTGCACCAGGAGGAAAGTTTCCTCTGTACGTTAGATCAACAAGCGGGGATGCCACCAGCTATTGTTACTCCTAAGCAGCACCAAGTGTGTACCATCTGCTTCGGTTACCTGCCCTTCCTATGAAATGTCAGTGCAGTTACCACCACCCGCAGATCGCTGAGAGCGGGTTTTCCAGTGTATTTGCTGCTCCCAGCTTCTAAAGAAGCCCTACCTCTGCTTGGGATAGTGGATTTACTCCAAGTCCAGCTTTTGTTCCTACTGGAAGGCAGTTTGAAGTCAGTAGGAGCCAGAGGCTAGCTTGGCTGAACAGTAAGAGCCCAGAGCAGGCTGAGCTCTGCCAGGGGAAGATAAGCACGCTAAGAGTGCGAGCCAAATGATTATCCAGGCTTAGAATGGACCGTGTAAATTCAGCTAATTGTTTAATGACTTGGTCATTCGCATTCAGTGTGCTTTGACACAAAACTGGCAGGGAGAAGGGTCGGGCTATTTCCCAGCTAAGTGCAGGAAGGAGTTCTGTGCCACAGCCAGGCAGCATCCTCTTCAGGGCTTCCCGGAGCCTCTGGTTTTGAGCAGGGCTTCTGGCCTGTACCCACCGGTAAGTGGTGCAGGTGGTATTCCCAAGCCTGTTTGAGCCATTCCAGGTGAGGCTGGAATGCAAACTTCACCCAGGATAGCATTTACAGGTGCCAACCACACAGGAGACTGTACCTTTACACCAGAGCTGTGGTGCTGTAGTAGGAATGGAACCGGCCAGGATGCTGATGTGGTGACCCCTGTGAGTGTGGCCAAAGAAATAATTGCTCCCCGGGCAAAGGGCTCCTCGTCCCCCTCAGTCTCCTCCGCCCTGCAAGCTGGTACGGCAGCGGGGGCCACATCAGCTACTTCTACAAAAATCTACACGCTCGTCTCCAAAACCAAGCACAAGCTGGAGAAAGGCCAAGGACGAGCTAAATGCTGTTTACTGTGTCCCATCTGCATGTGAGTTTGTCCCGACTTCAGTCACATGCGGCGTTGCCTCTTGCACCAAGGGCTGGAACCTGGGAATGGCTGAAACCAAGCTTTACAAGAAAAAACCATCGCTTCCTTTACAGACTTTCACACGCAGACGAAGCGTACGTAAAACATGTCAGTGAAGGTCTCAACCCACCTGCTTCCCTCTCTCTTTTTTATCTTTTTAAAATACACTAAGCTGCGCTCGTAATTGAGGATATTTTTGGGGGGGGGGTGTCATAAACATACCTCTGACCGCATCTCCCAGCGGCTGGGATAACAAAGATTTAGAAAAACACGGCACCTCCCTAGACACACAGAGCCGGCGCTTTGATCTCTCTGCCGCTGGTTTCTCATTCTCCCCGTTGCCTGTGGTTTTCCCTCCCAGGGCACAGTTCGTTATCACGGCCCAAGTCTCTGTTGGTGTCCTCGCCTTCCACCAAGCTGCTGACGCTGGAGGAGGCACAGGCCCGGACGCAAGCCCA
The DNA here is from genome assembly GCA_013400135.1 of Rhinoptilus africanus. Classification (NCBI taxonomy): domain Eukaryota; kingdom Metazoa; phylum Chordata; class Aves; order Charadriiformes; family Glareolidae; genus Rhinoptilus; species Rhinoptilus africanus. The sequence continues at coordinate 234,429 of VXBO01005321.1, read as the reverse complement.
GATCAACTCCCCCATCGTGGCAGACAGCAAATACATAGAAGTGGGAGAAGGCCCTGCAGCTTTACAGGGGAAATTCCACACGGTCATAGACTTTCCATCCGAAAGGTAGGGACGAGTTTCCTTTCTAGCATGTGTCATAACTCTTTTGTTTTTGTTTTTGTTTTTTTTATAACAGCAAAAACACGTAGATACTGACTTACGCTAGCCATACATCAAGTCTTGTAGCCATTTTTCTACCTGTTTGGGACTCTGTGAGCGTTCGGCTCACAGCAATTGTCTGGTGGGCTTGGTTTCTGCCGTGCAATTTCTGTGCCGCTCCCTCATCTTTAGCAGGGTTACCATGAATGTATAAAGCTGGGTTGCATGCGGTGCGTATAGATGCCCGTACCGGTCATGCACACTGCAATGTAAACAGGGTGAACACCTGGAAACATGGGGGCTTTCCAGATTTCAGGACTAATTAATTGCCTGTAACAAATCCCAGATTCCTCTCAAAGTGGAGCAGTTGGACAGACTTGACGACACTAGAAATTAGATAAGGCAGTGGGAGGAGGCGAATGTGATTTTACAGCCTCGGCGAGAGATGCTTTTGAACACCTTTTATGGCTGCACAGTTGCTCAGAGAACCGGTGCATCTGCCAGCTCAATAAAAGCCATCCCTTAGCCATCCCTTACAAGTGCAGAGCCTTCCCTCACCTGCTCTGCGGAGTTCGGTGGAACTGAAAACATCCTTGGCTATTTAAAAGACATTGAGTTCCTAAGCTTTGTTTCAGCGGAAACCAGACAGTGCTAATAACAACCAGCCAGTAGCAGGAACCAACTGCAGCTTCCCCCTCCGACAACTTGCTCTATTTTCTCACTCCAGAAAAAGACCGCCCAGCAAAATGAAGAAATCGCCCGTTGGCAGTTGGCGTTCCTTCTTCAACCTGGGAAAATCGTCATCCGTGTCCAAACGCAAACTCCAGCGCAATCCCAGCGAGCCCTCAGAAATGAAAGCCATAGCCCTGGCAGGTAAGGGCGCAAATCCAGCTCCCAAAGAGCCGGGTTTTCAGCAAAGCGGAATTCACATTCACGGTGTGCTTCCATCTCCTTCTAGCGTTCAGGCCATGCATAGCACCTTCAGTTAGCTGCTGTCTTTCCTAAATGGATCACGGGTTCGCTCAAGAGCCCAGCCTGCTGGAGCACACGCCTCTAACGCTTGTCTCAGACTAGCTTTGGAAAGACAAACGCGCTATAATTAGTCTCGGAATAATTCCTTCTGATGCTCTTATTATAAAATAAGAATACAGTTCTGGCTCCTTTTGCGCCTCTTAGAAGATGTGCAATTAAACTAGGTAAAGGCGCTTTTCCACAAACACGTTCACCCCGAAACCTAGACCAGTGGAACCAGAGAAGGCATCCAACAGCCTTGTGTAGCCGCATCCAACAGCCTTGTGTAGCCCCATCCAACAGCCTTGTGTAGCCCCATCCAACAGCCGTGTGTAGCCCCATCCAACAGCCTTGTGAAGCCACATCCAGCGTACATAGACTCTGAATTTTCAGCCCTTTCCACATACAGTTTAGTGTCTCTTCCCAAATTTAAAAACAGCAGCAATACGTTTCTGTGCTAAAACCCACCCTAGATCCCTAAACATGGCCCAATGAGGATTTTCATTCTCTCCTCTCCCTGGTGCCATTTTCAAGTTATAACCCTTCTAGTCTCCAATATAATAAACACATTAGATGAGTGTCCTTTAAGACTGTCTCCTCGGAGCACTGAAGTTGTATTGTTTAATGCTCAAAAAAGCTGCATAAATGTTACTTTCTTCCCCATTTTTAAGGGGTTTTATTTGCTGGCAGGACCAAAGCAATTACCACAGGTACATCCAGAGTCTGTAGTGGGATGATGTGGGGAGTTAGTTCCCATCCTGTCACCTGCAGCAGTTACCGTTTTGGTAACTTTTGGTTTTACTTTTCCCCAGTCTGTATCAAAAATCGACGCGCTCTCTTGTAATTGCCTCTTGCCCGGTTGTGGGCAGTCAGTGACTGGAAGGCAGCTCCGCAGGCCAGTCTCCCCCGCAAGACAGGCTCCATCTGTCTCAGATGGCAAAGCATATTAGTGGTGGAACAGGATAAAGGTTTTCTTTAAGGGCTTTGGAGTAAAAACAAAAAAAAACCCAATAAAAAACCCCAAATCCAATACAAACTATAGCACAGCTGTTACTCTCAGGACAGTGGTACCGGTGCTAGAAACCCATTTGTTTTTTCCTGCTTCTGTTACGTAGCCGAAAATAAACACTTTTGTAATTCAGCTTCTCACCGTCTTGGTTGCGTTCCCTTAGGTGGACGAGGAGACAGCGGGACCCTTCGCTCAGCTAAAAGCGAAGAATCGCTTACCTCTCTGCACGCTGTCGATGGTAAGCCGAGACTGTACCTGCTTTTCTAATGCGTGCGGGTTAGAAAAGGCAGTTTGACATGACTGACTGCGGATATTCAACGGAGCTCATTTTCCACCCCTCCAGTAAAAGCTGGGATTGCTAATTAATGAAGCAGTTTACGGCGGCCCAGCACAGATGGGTGTCACGGAGAAGTGCTCTTCAGGTCTTTGTTTTCCTTCTAAGGTAAAAAAGCAAACCTCTTGCTTGTCTACAGCCGGCACCCCTCACGTTCATTCCTTGCCATCCCCCCTTCCTATTCTAAGGTGGAAAAGACGGCATCGGGAAGGAACCTGCTTTCTGAGAAAGCCTTAGGTCCACAGCACACTTTAACTGGTTTTCCTTTTGCACGTAGCTTAGTTTCAGACTAGATCGGACCCGACAGCTGCTGTAAAAGAGTTTGAGCAAATGTAATTACCAGTTCCCGCTAGCGACATTCCTTTTGTGTTCAGAGCTCGCCAGGTGAGCGCCTGGCATGCTGCCTTAGCACTACTTTAAAACCAAGACCAAACCATTGCCTCCTGGACAGTAAGATTTTTGACGCTAATCCGTATGTATCTACTCCTTCCTAGGTGAATCTAAACTGTTTCGACCCCGAAGACCCAGGTCCAGTAGCGATGCACTGTCTGCTTCCTTCAACGGAGAGCTCTTGGGAAACATGAACCGCTGCAATTCTTACGACAACCTTCCCCACGACGACAGCGATGGGGACGAGGGGCTCATCCACGTCCCTGCCCTCATTTCTCCTCGATCCGCTGAAGACGTCGACCTGAGCCCGCCCGATATCGGAGTCGCCAGCCTGGACTTTGACCCAATGTCTTTTCAGTGCAGCCCGCCCCAAGCAGAGTCCGAGTGCCTGGAGAGCAGCACCTCCCTGCTGGAGTCCGTTGGCATAAACCAGGAGAAGCCCAGCCTGCTAAAGAAGGATTTAGAATCAGGCAGCCAGTCCCAGACACCAGGCAGTGCCACGAGCTCTGAGCCAGTCTCCCCTTTCCAAGAGAAGATGAGTCCCTTCTTTACTCTGGACCTGAGCCCCACCGAAGAGAAGGCCTGCAAACCCCACGCCTTCTCCCCCAAGCTGGGGCGAAAGCCCATCAAATCTCCGCCGCTGACTACATCAGAACCCGTCTCCTTCGCGCTGCCCAGCCGCATGTCCGAAGCGATGGGAGGAGTGCCCACCATGTCCAGAAACTCCTCTGCTGCCAGCTGGAGCAAAGGGATTGGCATCACTGATATCCCAAACAGGTCCCCAACCCAGATGTCCTTACCCCTGAAAAACAGTGACACAGGAGCAGGGGAAGGAGCCCACCAAGAGCTGCAGCATGCCCAGCTAGTGGCTGCTGGCAAGCCCGAGTTGCCAGAAGAAGGGGAGAGACCAATGTCAAGCAGTCAGAATAAGACTGTACCCACTGGACACACACAGCCAGGTACAGTGCATTTTCCTCCATTCTTTCTTTAAGTTCCAAAGGGGACCTGCTCTCACAACCGTCCTCCTCTGCGTGCCTTTTAGGAGAGGGGATTGCCCGTCGGTTCTGATCACAAGTGTCTTGCAGGGCTGTGCAGATCAGTAAGGTCTTAACCTCTGCCTTCTCCCTACATCACACAAATCGCAGATAACTTTACATAATACTTTGTATACCGTTTCCCCCCCCCAATCCTGTCACGCGTGAAAAGCTATAGCATGTCCTTCTAAATCATTTCAGCCAATAGACCATCTAAGACTTTTCTTTTTTAAATTAAAAACCTGCCAACACTCGAAGAAGCGACCTTTTCGCCTAAAAGCTTATGATCAAAATTGTGTAAGGGTATCTCGTTCTCTGCTTCCTACTTCCTACCTCTCTAGAAATGCAAGAGGAAGCCTTTAGACAATCTCTTGTGCTTTTTTTTTTCCTTTTTGTGATAAACTGCTGTGCTATTGAGCAGCGTTTGCATGTGAGACAGACGATAGAGTGTTTCACATCAGAAGGAATTGCCACTGTGAAAAAGTGGAGAGCATCTATTTTTTTATAAAGGTCATTAAGGTTAGGTCACTCTCCTTATTGGGTAACATAAAGTCACTCTCTCTCTCAATTTTCCCCCCATTAGGAGCAGTTGCCCTCGACTCCCCCCAGGATCCTGTTCCCGTCAGTTCTGTGTCTCTTATCCCTCCTCCTCCTCCGAAAAATGCAGCACGCATGCTAGCCCTAGCATTAGCCGAGTCCGCACAGCAAGCGTCCGCTCAGTCTCAGAAAAGGCCAGGAGATGCTCACTCTGAAAGCACAAATTACGGAGAGGCTGAAGCTGGCACAGCTCTAGAAAAGCTCCATCTCTCTGCTGGTGCTCCAGACAAGCTCCACCTGTATACCAGTCTGCCCGAGAACCGACTTCACTTCCAGGCTGGTGCACCAGTAGAGCAGGATTTCCAAGGTAGCAGCACACCCGGGGAGCAGAACCACCCACCGGGCGCACCTGGAAACCGGGACCCCCCACCTCTCCACACTGGCGTGCCTGGGGACATGCCTGGTAGCAGAGATGCAGAGCAGGAGCAGCCCAGCTTCCATCCTGGCAAAGCGGGGGACAAAGATCCCTTCCCCTCCCACGCTGGGGACTGGGAGCACACCCCCCACCACACTCTTGGTGCACTGCCTGACTGGGAGCCACCCTCCACAGACCTCTCTGTGGATAAGCCCCATCTCCGTGCGTGCGTGTCCGGGGACAAGCACCACCTTCCTGTCTGCACAGCCGATGACAAACTTCAGCCTCCTCCTGTCCTAACCGCCGGGGAGAAAAGCACCCCGGCTTCTGTGCCGTATTTAACAACCATCCAGACAACAGCAGCCGAGCCCAACCGCGGGCCAGCGGGGCCGGCCACCACTCAGGCAGACGTCACTGGTCCAGCCGCACCGCGCACGCTGGTGGCCAGCCAGCCCGCCCCGTCGCCCAGGCCGGATCACCAGTCAGCCATGGGACAAGTGCCAGCGGCCTCCGCCAAAGCAGCCAGCGGTTCCAACCAGGTACGTGGATGTGGCTGTGCCCCCCCCAGCCTCACACCTACTCGCAAGCGCGGGGTCCGTGCCCAGCTAATCCGTAATTTTAGGAGGCTGAGCTCTGGGAGACTCGGTCCAAATCCAAACGGCAAGAGGCAGGGGATTCACAGGTTACTGGAAACGACACGCGTGTGACACAGACACAGCCTTCCAGGAAAGCAGCGCGGAATTTCCGCATNCCTGACATAACTTGAACCCGTTCAACCCAACATAACTTGAACCCGAACATCTCTTCCACAGCACACAGAAACCAGGCACAGGAAAAAC
>VXBO01005321.1:170068-215376 GCA_013400135.1 Rhinoptilus africanus | reverse complement strand
CTTAACCCCCCCCCCCCCCCCGTCTCTCCAATCGCTGTTGGTGCAGAGCACGAAGGGAAGATGCAACCTGCGGGAAGGACCCATTAAATAAGGAGGGCTGTGCTGTAGGAAGAAGGGGAAGGCTTGATGCAACACGCAGGGAAATTACAATTGCCTCAACTCTGTCGCGAGCACATTGATCCTTCAAGTCCAGAGCCCCCGATCCCTCCTGGCCCCAGCGGGCCCAAGGAAATCGTCAGCATTCAGACAGACGCACTTGGCTTCAGACGATATGTCTGCGCTTTACGGTTCAAATTGGCAGCCAGGACGGGCTCTCTTACCGTATCTGCCTTATCACCTGCCTGGAAAGATCTCAGTGCCCAGCACAGGCCTCCTCCAGACTCATCTCGGAGCTGGCATCCAACCTGCCTCTTCTTTATTCCGCAGATTTCCCTCCCTGCGAGCACTCCAAGTTATCAGGCCTCTGCCAGCAATGCTGCAACGTCAGCTCCCAGTTGTCCCACGGGGGTCACTGTGCTACAAGGGGGCGAGTTGTCCCCAGCTTGTGACGAGAGAAGCCCACTGGGCACCAGAATCACACAAAAGACTCCTGCCTCACCACGTAAGGCCCCAACATCTGTCGCAGACGTTTGCGCAGCGCCTCACCCCAGTTCCCTGCTGCTCTGCACGTCCCAGAGCAGGGGACACTTCCCGAAGGAGGAGAAAAATATCCCTGAGCTGCCACGGCCTGTACCTGCAAACACTCCCTTCCAGCAGACCCAACACATTCCCTGTTATGCCACCCAACTCCTCCCCGGCATCACGGAAGAAACTTCATGAGTCCAATTAACGGGATAAGGGGAAGAGAAAGGCGGATCTCCCCAGCAGCTCAGCAGACTTTATTAACTGTGGCCAGATATCACCAGTGAGGCCGCCGCCTTCCCGAGGAAAGGAAAGTTGCCCTTCTAAATACCAAAGGCAAGAGGAAAGAAGGAGATCCTTGTACAAAAGGGCAGCTAACCCTGGTGGCAGTCGTATATTTAGAAAGACGCAAGGCTTGGGGAAAGCGTGACGGGTTAGAAGGGGGAAACGGTTTGCACAAAGGGCAAGGGGGAAGGGTTTCAAGTGAAAATGCATTCATCCTTTTTTTTTTTTAAAGATCTAAGATGCTAGAGAAGAATATTTGACTCGAGCAAGTGCTGGAACTTGATGCATTATTCAAACCGCGTGAACGTTTGAAGACCGGAGACCTGGAAACCTTCACTGAGAAGTAGTCACCCGGCGAGAGGAAGCGTGGGAGACCTGCGTCATCCCAACGGAGGCGGCGGCTGCGGGGGGTTTCATGGCTTCCCTGTACCTCGGCAGTGACGTACCGTGGGACAACAGTGGTGTAGAGCAGCCCTTTTCCTCTCTACCCTTGGACTACACAGAAAATCCCAGCGAGACGCACTCAGGATACGTCTAGGGAGAAACCATTCCTGACCCACAAGTGGCAAAACAGAACTAAAAGCAAACTAATACACAGAAATGCAGTAGTAAAGCAGAAACACAGAAGAATGAAGTGCACTAAGAATTGCAGTAGCACAAGCCCACAACAGACGGGCAAGTAAAAACCAAGTTCCCCCTCCTCCAGATGGACTCTCACGCTCTAGGGCAGAGCATCTCACCAATCGTCATGTTCTAGGAGAACCTCCTTCTGCTGCAGTTCAAGTTATGAATTCAAACACAAGAATAAGAAAAAAAAAAAGAAAAAGTGCCAGACGGGGCCAGTTTTTCAGCCAGGCGGGCAACCAGCCAGCAGAAATACTCCACGGAGCAAGCCGTGCTCCGGAGGGTGGGAATCTTTAATTTTTCTTCAGATTTCCTCTAGTTGCTTTTTTAAGGGGGATCTCCGTCACCTCGCTTCAAGGCTTTTGTTTTGTTTTGTTCTTTTCACACCTTGGGTTTGTTTCCTGCAGCCTTTCGCCCTTTATCCATCCCCAAAAGGACGGGAACCGGAGCACGATCTGCCTCATCTCCTACCGCAAAGGTGGCGAGGAGGGGTGGCTGCACGGGAGAAATACGTGAATGCATCCCACCAGAGACACGAATACCACACTGTGCCGGCCATTAATGTTTCACCAGCGTAGGGAAGGTGTAAGTTTGCTGCTAATAATGTATAATGCAATAACTTCCCAGCTGACGCTTGCTGAGTAGCACAGTCGAGCGCAGACGGCACATTGATGTGCTACGGAGGAGTTGCCCATGTCTGCAACAGAGAGAGAGAAGCTGCTCTAAAGGGGAAAGAGCTGCTAAAGGGAGAAATTTTTTTACACTGGGGGTGGTGAGACCCTGGCCCAGGTTGCCCAGAGAGGGGGTGGAGGCCCCATCCCTGGAGACATCCAAGGCCAGGCTGGATGGGGCTCTGAGCGACCTGATCTGGTTGAAGATGTCCCTGCTCCCTGCAGGGGGTTGGACTGGATGCCCTTCAAAGGTCCCTTCCAACCCAACCCATTCTAAGACTCTAAACTTTCTCCTATTTCCCGTTTGTGAAAGACTCTTTTGGAAAAGAACACAACGTTAACGGAGGACCGCTTTTTAAAGTGGAAAACACTCTCCTCAATCAGCAGCACAACTTCAAAAGCAAAACCAAAAAAATAACCACTTTAGCAAAACCCCCGATCCACAGATTTTTTTTTTCCCCCCTTCCACCTCAGGGATTATTTTAAGCTCCAGGCTGAGCACGGCGGTCAGCATCTCCGCTCGACGGCGAGCTCTGCCAAGCTCCGCAAGAACTGGGCATCGCCTCAAACCACCGGGACTCACAGCAGCGGGCAGGGGAGCAACCGCTCAGGCGTTTGTTCCGACACATTTTTGTGGGTGCCCAACGGGAGACCCCGTGGGCCGCTCCGCAGAGCGCTCGGAATTGCCAGCCTGGGCTGCGAGAGCCACGTTTTGGATCCCTGGGGAGGACTGAGGCTGCAGACTTGGTATCTGCAAGGCAACTTCACTCCGTAATTCTCACATAAAGATGCTGAGGGACAGTAAAATGCCCCTTCCCAAGAGCCAGAGGGGTTATTTACGTTTGCGAAGCACATGAATAGAATAGCGACTGATGCCATAAAAGCCCATGAGGCTTTAAAGTTAACCGTTCTTTTTTCCAGAGGAGGATTTGAATAAGTAATGCAGGGAGAGGCACCACATCACAGCAGAGCAATTATTGAATAGAGGCTGAGAAAGCGAACGCCATCCATTCTGCACTCCAAGCGAGACGGGTTGGGAGCTCTGGAAAAGGATAATGTAGCTGCGCAGTTGAAGACCAGCATAATGCACACACTCAAAGGTGCAAATTGAGATTCACAAGAAATCTCTTTTCTGGCAATTCCTAGCTTTTAAGTACATTACTTTGTAACCTTAGGACTACGCTTTTTTTTTTTTGTGGGTTTGTATTATAAATGCAACCTCTGCTCTTGGCTTCTGCGCACACATTAGCATTTTTCCACGGAGCACGGCTCCGCTCCCACCCTCAGCTACAGCAGCCTAAGTGTCCTTGTTCCGGCTTGCTTTCATCTCATCTCCTGGAGGAAGAATAATGGAGCAGTGGTAAGGAAAAGAAGGGAGCAGACAGGCCTGTTTGGAGTTTCAGACCAGGCAGTGAGAAGCTTAAAACCCAAACTGGCCAAATTAGAAGGAAGCCCTGTTAATTTGCACCTACCCACAATAACACCACAGGGAAAGAGGCTCTGTCAAAGACAAATTTAAAGCCCTCATCACAAAGAGAAAGAAAGAAAACAAGGAATTATGGTCACATTCTCCTTTTCCCTCCAGATATTGTGGTTTTCTGGGTGTATCGCAGACACACTCAGATCCAGGGTTTGGGATGAAGGCCGGCACACGTTTCAAAAAGGTCAGACCTGAGCTCTCTGTATTTAGACGTGAAGCTGGAGAGAAGTCAAGTGCAGGTGAAGCCTTGGTGCCAGGCGAGCACCAGCCTGGCGCTTTAACCTCAGATCGTGCCTCTGGGCAAGCTTGACAGTTGCCTTGCTCAGCTTGGAGCCGGCCTGCCAAGTCTTGCCGGCTGTACCGGAGATTGGCACCACGGGCGCCTGGCTGTGGCTGGAAGGAGCCCTCTGGCACTCCTGCCCTGCCGGGTGTCGTGGGCTGGGGCATCCTGAGATGGGCAGTCACCTCTCCCCTCTAGGGACGAGCCGTCCCCCTCTAGGGACGAGCCACATTCACCTCCGAGAGTCACTACGGGAGGGTATTGACGACTTTTCCCCCATCAGAACATGCCTTACCGCAGGTAACGACTCGCAAACACTAAACCGTGCTCCCAGCATTCATTATTTATAAACAGGAGGGGTCCAGCAAACACGAAACTGGTCCAGTAGCTCCTTCCTACAAGTGCCCCGCTCCTGACAACATGAAATGCACCCGTCAAACACACCATTCACTAAAGCACTGGTGAAGATGGATTTCAAGGCACTCCAGTTTCTAATTACCCAGACCTGCTTCCCAAGAAGGCAGCATCAGACAATCACAGAATTGTCTGGGTTGGAAGAGACCTTAAAGACCATCTCATCCCACCCCCTGCCCTGGGCAGGGACACCTCCCACCAGCCCAGGCTGCTCCAAGCCCCGTCCAACCTGGCCTTGAACCCCTCCAGGGATGGGGCAGCCACAGCTTCTCTGGGCAACCTGTTCCATTGTCTCCCCACCCTCATGGGGAAGAACTTCTTCCCAACATCCATTCTGAAACAACCCATCTCCAATCCACAGCATCCCCATTTTACTGAAGGAAAAACGCTAGGAGGGCTAAGCTGAGCGAACTTCCCGGGGTCCAACAGCAAGTGGGACGTGACAACAGGGCTCCACAGCTACTACCCAAGACACCGGTGTCCCCCGGAGTCCTGTGCCACGAGCGACTGATTTTATATTCCTGGCTTCAAACCAGTCTCGCAATTTATTCTTGCCCGCTGATGTGAAATGGGTCAAGCCTACGGGCCCTGCAGAAGTTCCTCAGCACAGCCCGATTCGGGGGGCTGATCATTAGCTCAGCTCGGGTGCCACGAACAACCAAGGCAGAGGTAATTAAGCAGCTGATCACTTTTGAGAAGCTGAGCCTCTAATCGCTAGCTGGAAATATAACCAGGGTTATTTCTTGTTTGTTTTAGCAGGCAGAAGAGAGGGATGGAGAGCTGTAATGCCCTGTGACAGATGCACGCCCAGCCTTTCCTATTTTGGAGGTTTGCTTTCGCACGCTCCCCGGACACGCACACTAAAGCATCCCGAACACGGGCTTTGGTACTCCACAATTGTATCGGCACTTGAGGAACAGAAATGTCAAAGCAATTAAGTCTGAAGAGGTTCTTTTTCTCTCCATCCACTCAAATGCTGTGGAACATTTCCCAACTTCAGTTCTTCTGCAAAAAAATTGTTAATATAAAGTCCTGATTTTTTTTTTTTTTCCTACAGAACAGCAGAAGAGGAAAAGCTGAAAACAAGGAATCAGAGAGATGGGGCAGAAGAGCCTCCCCTAGAACTGCCAAATTTTCCACTCCAAATCAAAACGCTGCCCTTTTTGTAATGTACAGCCTTGCTTCTTTCTGGCATTTTCCAACAGAATGACACAAGTTTTATTTTAAAGAACATTTCAAAATAGCTGCTGAGCTACTTCAGCCCATCACTTTACCTGCTTGCACCCCAGGTTTGCCAAAAGCAAGACAGAGACAACAAACCCTGCTAATGACAAGGACTCGGCAGCAACAGGCTCCACGTGCCAGCTGTGAATTGTCCCCCGTGTACACAAAACGTTTTCCATTTAAACAATCATTAAAGTGTTTCCTCTGAACCGTAATCATGAGATGAGGCAACACTCTTCCCTTCTGCAAACGAACTTCTATTCGGTGCCTGGAAACCGCCTGCGTGCCGCTGGGCATACCTCTTGTGTATGGCCTAAAACAAGTGGGAAGAAGTCCAATTGCGGAGCAGCAAAGCTCGGATGGGCAAGTTTTGAAGAATCCTTTGGCCCAGGGCCACCAGCCTCGCTGGAAACCAGCTCAGGAGTCCCGGCTCCCAAGTCTTTCTGCTCTGCCCCGCTAGACCAAGCTATTAATGACGTGCTGGTTCATTGACATTTTCTGCTCTGCTCTTTCAAGGATGAAGTCAGCGGGAAACGGTCTCTGCGAAGGGAAATCCATTTTGGATATTCCCCAGGATACAGGCAGCGCAAGGCAACTTGGTGTCCTTGTGGGAAGGAACAGGAGAGAGACTGTGCAAGGGAATAACTGACATGATCTTTCTGCAGCTTTTTAAAGTTCCTTTGTCCCAGAGGCCACATCAAAGGCCACCCAGTCCCCCTGCCACGGCCTCTGCTGGGGCTCTTTTTGTGCCGAGCCCGACTGTCTCATTGCAAGCCGCAAACTGCGTCGGGAAGGAGCAAGTGCACTGTGCATGACACGCACAGTGAGTTAGCAACCCTCCGCTGAAACTTCAAGGAAAAACTGCAAGAAAAGGACATTTCTTCCAAGGCCTCTCTCAGCAGCAATAAATCTTTCAGCTGTTGCCTTTAAGGCCGGAGAGGGGATGAGCTGTGGTGGGCTTTTAGGACAAGGCAGATTAAGGGAACCCCATTTCCACTCCCTTCTCCTACCAGGGGGCTGCTGAGAGCGTGAGAGTAACCCAGCTCAGACTATCTGATGCCGACAGGATAATCAGCTCCCTGACCATCATGCAGGCAGCAGCTCTATAAAAAAAAACCAGAATAGCCCAATTTCTTCAAACAGTCTCCAGAGCAGGAAAGGAAGAAGGAGCAAGAGAAGCGCAGGATGCACACACCAGTCCACCCCACATTCCTGCTCAGCACCACAACTGGTCAGCTTTGTTGCCCCAACTAAACAATAACAGCTCCAGCATCTCACAGAGGTAGGAGAAATCTTCACACATCTCTCTGTGTAGTGCCCGAGGCCGACAAAGGCTCAGCACGTCAGCGAATCCATCATCATGTGCAGAATGGCACCCTGCCCTCGCTCCCCTGGCACGTCTCCCCACAGGGAAGGCTGTGGCAGAGAAGGTTGTTGGCAGGATGGGCACAGCCCCTGCCAGCCAGGGTTGCCCCAGGAACTGAGCGCTCCGACGGCTGGGAACACAACAAGCACCTTATGGAGGATTCCAGCAAGGATTGTGGCAGCTCACAGCCCGAGTTCAGAAAGCAAAAGGTTTGGAGTTGAGAGAGACTGGTCGGGTACCACCATAGACCCCTTCGCAGGTCCTTGCTGTTGTATCCCACAGGATACGACATCCTGGGGGTGTTGGTGGCAGCCGGCTGGATATGAGCCAGCAGTGTGCCCAGGTGGCCAAGAAGGCCAACAGCATCCTGGCCTGGATCAGGAATAGTGTGGTGAGCCGGGCNGGGGGGGTTAATGGTTGGACTTGATGATCTCAAAGGTCCCTTCCAACCCCAGCGATTCTGTGATTCTATGTCTGCCATGTCTCCATCTTTCCCCCTTTCCACAAAAAAGAAGCAGATTCCTTTCTGCAGCACATCGGCTTTTTCTTAAAACTCAAATGCACAAGGACACTCAAAGATTACGGTCTCTCCGCTGGCACAACAGGGCATGACTCTGGTCCAGTCAGTCTGCAGCACGAGTATAAAACCTTTTTTTGTTTGTTTCCAGTTAAATAGGCACCACAAGAACACAAGACGCGCTCAGTGAGGAAGTGAACATCACTAACAGACACCCAGCTCCCTCTTCCCACCGGTTAAAGCCTGCCGCGAAGAGCTCCGTTACACCATGCACTTTCCCCAGTCCCACTGACCCGCAGAAGCCATTTCCCAGTCAAACCGGGCTCACGGCTCTCAGAGCCACCCCCAAAACACACTGGTTCGGCGCAGGACTCGCCAGAGACAGCAGAAAGATGATGTGCTCCAATCTCAGCTGGTCAGGAGGCACGTACTTCGTCGAGCTCGTGCTACAGTTTTTCGGCTTAGACTAAAAGTTTTCACAGCATGAAGGTACAGCACCAGTAAGAACAGGCTCCTCTCTCAGCTAAGACACTATCACACCACGTATTCCTAAGTCCAAAGGCACGCAGTGCCGCCTTCTGCTCCACGATTTCTTCTAGCAGGGAGCCCCGCAGACTTTGGGATTAAAAAAAACCCACCAACCCCAACATATATTACTTTAATCAGTTCAAAATTACTTTTTTCTTCTTAAATTTTGTGCCGTTCTTGTTTTGCTTTCGTATTCTACCGCTCTCACTGGCTCAGGGATGTGACATTTCCCTAATACACTCGGTTCCAGTGAAATGGAGATAATTTCCAGGCCGTGGCCTTTCCGAAGGTAGAAGTCATGACTAGCTTTCGTACATCTCAATAGACACGTGCCCTCTAGTCTTTCCTGAGCCGGCCGCGGAGCCGCTGCCAGCCCAAGGAGGAAAGGGCAGGAGCTACGGCAGGCACATGGCGCTGCACTTCCATTATCACAACCGCAACGCGCTGCCAAGGTGGAGGGGTATTTTTAGACTGCAGGGAAAAAACCTGGGGATTTATCAGAGGCTTATTAATACAGAAGTGACACTGGTGCACTAGCAGTGTTCTGTTTGCCCTGTACTTTTACAAATTGGGTTTCTTTCCTTCCCTCCTCCGGCTTGCCTGGACAAGGAGATTGGTGCTTCCCCAGCTACGGCGAGGCCTTGGGCAAAGATGCCAAGACGGAAGAGCTCACGTGGGGGCTTATGCCAGGCCTTAGGGGGACACAGGGTCATCTACAAGGAGACGTGTGCTGCTGCCACGGATGGCAGGTTGTCACAAACCACAGGGAGACGAGCCTCGGTGCGAGCGGAGCGTGAACACACACACACACACTGGTGGGTCAGGGCTCCACAGACCTCTCACGTCCTCTGGAATGATCCTGCTCTGCGGAGACTTGTTGGCGCGTGGATGATCGAGGCAGTTAAACTCCGTAAGATTTGCATAGGTAAACATTTTTCCCCGAATTAGAAGCAGACTTCCTTTAATTTAGCTTTGAAGTAAACAAATTAAGGCCACTTTTATCCTGAACAAGAGCAGCCACGTTATAGGCCAGTGCAGTTTAAGTAATCCACTTTAAATCCATGCTGTTTGTTAATTTGGGCTAATTTTCACCTTGTTTAAACAGGCTTGAAGCAAGACTACGGAAGGGCCTCCCGTAGGTGATTGGGAGGCAGCCAGTACCGCCCAACATCAACAAGGAGCGGGATCAGGCAAAGTGGGGGACAATTTCGGCTCCTTCTGGGATGAGGTGTCAGGGATCTGCCTCGGTCCCTGGGCAGGGAACCGAAGCCACAGCAGAGCCCAGCTGGGAAAACAATCCCCTTGGATTTGCTACTCCCAGTTAGCGACCAGGCAACATTCGGGCTTTCAGCCCATCATTTTTCTACGAGAGCCATTTTTGGCTTGGCGCTGCAGACAGATTATTCAACAGAAGGACAGGGGAGAAGCGGAGGGGGCGGGAAGGAAGGATTTAGCTTCTCCAGAGAAAGCTGCTGACAACGAGCAAAATAAAATACCCTGGAGAGAAAGTGCTTGACAAGAGACTAAGCCATAGGAACTGCGTTATCGGCCTTGCAGGAGCGAACCTGGAGGGGGTTCCTGGCTGCCGTTTGAAAAATGAGAGCGCCGAAAAGGCAGCGCTGTGCTGGTGAGAGCGGGAATGAGGAGCGGGAATGAGGAGCGGAGGGGCGCGAGCAGGAGGGAAAGGCAGGGTTTGGTGCGCGGCGGGACAGGCGGCTCGCGGCTGGGACCCAGCTCGCTCCCGATTAAAGAGGAGCTCCAAAAGAAGAGGATGGCGGCTGCATCTCTTCCCCCTTGAATACTTCTGCAGCCACAGCAGCGTATTTCACCAGGTCTGCTTTCGATACAAGGCCATTACAGCAGCGATACCAAACACTGAACATATTACAAAGCAATTCGTTGGACTGGAAAGAGACGTTACGGAGGGCATTTTATCAAGATAAGATAAGCAGCAACTTGGCTGCAGAGACAGCCGCTGATCAGAATATATCATTTGTTTTGCCACTTTGAGCTAATTAGGTGAAAGAACAAATACAGACACACACATATATTCAAGACAGATGCTATCCTCAAAAAGGAAAAGAAAAAAAACCCACCTCAACAAATACACCTGCCAGAATCAGTTAACAAGTTTTAAGCTTCAGTGCATTCCCCTGTACACTGGCAAAAAAAGGAATAATTACCAGCCAGGATTTACCAGTCAGCCGGATCCTAAAGTTAGTTGGAAGGCATCATTTTGGAGGGCAGAAGCCTCAAAGATAATCAACTTCTGAGCAGTTTTGTCAAAACAGGGGGGGAGGGGCACAGGGGAAGAAACCCTGGGAGCATCCCTGTTGCATGAAAGGCAAATTATATTAAGCTTCAGAGCCCCTGCCTTGAAAACCAGAAGACGCTGGGCTGCACCACTCCTCCGCTCACAGAAGGGCTTGTTTGGAAGCTCGTGTCATTCATCATCTGCAAACCCTTACTACAGATGCAATGGGTTTATAAACAGCAATTAAGTTTGAACCTCCACTAGAAACTTACAGTTAATGAACTAGTTCAACTTTTGAACCGATTTAGTTCAAGGATCCGTTTTTTCCTAGCGCAAACAAGGCCATGGGTTAAGTACAGTTATTCCATCAAGCGTGGCGAAAAAAAAGCGCCTATTAGTATCTGAGCTAAGAGAATAATTAGTTTTACGTCTTCCTGCTCACAAATGGGTTGGGAGCAACTTAGAGTTTCCTTGAATCTATTTATGATGGGAAATTTGCAAGATTATTCCTGCAAATAATTAGTTATCGATCTCCAAGTTTGCTTAGGGAAAAAGCACTCATAAGCAAGTCAATTATTCAAGCAACATTTGTTGTTTGGGGATTTGTGTCACTGGCACCACGGCTTTGGTCTGGTACGGACTAAGCACAACGGCAGGTTTCTTCAGGGGGAGGGGAGGGAGGGGGCTGAAGTCCCGTTTTTCAGAGTTAAGCTTTGTTTTTTACTCTCGTCTTCCAATAAATATTTTTTGCCAATATTTGCTTAAAAGGTTTTGAACATTTCTTGGCAAAAAAAACCCCCAAACCCATAGCTATTTTATTAATATTCTCGGAACATTTTCCCAGCATTTAAATGTTCTAACTAATAACAACAGCATTAAGTGGGACCTTGAATTCCTCCTAAACCTGCAGAGCACAGGGACAACTTCAGATGCAGATCTGGGGACAGCTTCCCACTTCTTTTCGGTTCAGGCAAAGCTCTGACCACCAGTAACACCCACCCATCACGCTTTTGTTATAAAACGATGGGAGTTTCACACAATATAACCTTTTCCCAGTGTCAGGACCCGGCGTGCTACCTGCCGCTGGGATTTTGCAACCCAGCGTAACAAAGCGCCAGCTGATTCTCTCAAGGTCACTAGTTTCACTAGGAAAGTGCTGAGCCCCCACCACAAACTCTTTCCTATCAGTTCCCTTTCCCCAGAGATCCATGGAGCCTTTTCTCCTGTCCCCATTTTCAAGAGGCGTTTCTTGCCCTTGGGTTTGAGTTGGGGTTGTATTCAGCCACTGCCAGCAAAGCAGAGCAGACTTTCAGTCTGCAGTAATTAAAGAGAGGCACGGAGTAAGCAAACGAGCTATCAGACTTCAACAACTCTGCTTGGTGCTTCCCTGGGCTTTGTCACAACAAGCTGCCAGCGCCTGACATTAGAGTTTTATGGAAAAAAGGCAGCGTGTATGGGGTGAATCAGCCCCTGACCGAACATGCATCACATCTGGGTGCACACGTGGGAGCAGTCCCAGGTGAGCGGTGGCACCCCCAAAACCAAGGAAGCCAACCAGGACCAACATCATCCCTGATGCCAGAGTAGTCTGGAAAGGTCGCATCCTGCCCTGCACAACCAGCCCAACGCAAAGCCAACCAGGCAGGTCCCACTTCGTCTTACAAAAGGGAGAATCCCAAGCAAGCCAGCGGGTCTCCAAGCATCCGTGCTGGGCTCACACAGGGAAATAGCTTCAGCGACCCCACAGGTCGTGCCCTGATGCGCAGCAATTCACAAAACACAGGTTGGCAGGACACAGGCACCTTCCTCGGTGTCACATTTTAATAGCAACCAGCTCTGAGCTGACAGAACTGAAATCAGTCCACAGCTCACCCCACTCTATGCGAGAATGATTCTGTGTAGCATCCCTTCCTGCATATCCAATGTAAAAATTCCTCCGCACACATGTCCTACCTGAGCAGTAGGCACTGGTGCAGCATTGCCAGTCCTTCTGCAGCCTTTAAGTGAATATTGCTTTTAGACATCTTATAAAACCACCTGGTACGGCTCTCTCCTGCCTGTCTGGACTCTCATGATTTTAAGTGCTACTTGAGCTCCTTCACATCCCATTTTCCTGCTCATCCCCCATCTATATACTACAGCAATTCTTCAAATTGTATGCAACAAAAACCTCTAGAAGCATTACCTCATCCTGCTGCAATCATAAGAGATGCTAGAGCGAAATGTACTTTTTGAAATTATCAAGTCCAAACCCCAGCAGCGGTTGTTAATCCCAATGAACCGTCCTTAAGCCTCCAGCCTCCCTCCTTCCCGCAACTGCAATGCCATTCTCAGCAGCAAGAACAGCTTCGGCGCTTATTCCATGCAAATCAGTATTACCACGCGATGATGGGTTCAACTGAAAACTGCGTTTCCTGGGCAAAGGAAGTAAGTTCCTGTTTGAGTGAGTTTGTTTGGTTGTGTTTTTTTTTTTCAAGGCATGTTGGAGAGGTGAGAGAAATACATGCCTTTGAAGGAACATCTTCCTTTGCAAGGCAAAGGGAAAAGGTACGTTTCAATGTACAACAGCCCCCTGTGTGATAGGACAGGCTGGGTTAATGGCTCTTCGCTTCCATTGGGATTACTGTCCGGCTTCGTGCTCGTCCTTCAACACTGACCTTCCCGTACAACACTAAGCACAAGAGAATCCATTTGCACAATCAGGTCACCCATGGGATTCACACTTGGATAGCTGTCAGGGTACCACGGATCCTAACCAGCAGTCCCAGCACAGCTCTGTCCTCTCCTGCGTGCCATTCTCCCCACGTGCTTGTTACCCTCAGCTGAGTCACGTCTCCGCGCCTTTGTCAGGTCTAGGATCATCACTTACAAGCGCGTTCATACGTAGCCCAACCCCAACAGGCTCTTATTTCCTCTGGAAGCTTCAGGAATATGGAGAAAAAAAGCTGGCTGGAGCACAGACTTCGAGAGCAGACAGCACAAAGCCGAAATCTGTATTTCACCAACCTAAACTGCATTCACAAGGGGTTTATCCTCACGTTAGGATGAGCACAGGACCTGAACTTCAGAGAACTGGAAATAAACAGGAACATATGAATTTCTATATAATTAGTAACACCTTTTAAGGTGCCTTTACAGGAGTTAAGTACCACTTAGTCCCATTACAGAGGTAGGGAAACTGGGACGCAGATGTCCCCAAGGCCACGAAAAGGCCAGCAGCGGAGGACAGTGATACTCAGGGCTCGAGATTCCCAGGGCAATGCCCTAACTTGCAAGCTACTTCTGCTCTCACCAGAGTTATGCTTTATTTCAGCATCCATTGATCAAGGAAAAACCCCAACGCCTTGTGTAGAATCACTAATTCTCACCACAGCTATAGCAAAGTCCAGGAGCTTTAAAAAGTCACCATGACCTTAAGCACCGTGACAACTACCTGTCGGAAACTCTTGTGCTGAGCAAGATAACCACATTGTCTGTCACCGGCATCTAGCAGAGCACAGCAGAAACCTAAATTTAGAGATCCAGAGTTCCCTACCTGGTCAGTCAATGGTGAGAACTGACTATGAAGAGCTCAGATTTGAAACACCCATAAAGAAGTCTTAAAAAACAAAAAAAAGAAAGAAAGACAATCTGTATGCAAAGCACCGCTGCGCTACAAATGTAAAGTCACAGAACAAAGGGAATGAGTAAAGAACACCTCAGACTTAAGTTAAGTAGCATCCTGGATGCTATTTAGTGAGGTGACACTGTGTAATCTTTAATACACGTCCAAAACATGCCCTACTGAAGTCCCTGCTAAATTAAACGGGCTCATTGCCTCGCAGTGAAGTAGATAGCTGGAACTGCTACAAAATCACACTGCTTCTCTGCCCCAGATAAGCCTGTCACCAGTGAATTCTTCCACCCCCTTTTTTTCTTCCCATATTAATGCCCTCCATCATAATAAGGATTCCTACCCACTGCCAAAACTCAATTTACACTATTTACTTTAATGACCTCATTTGTCATCCTAGCATGTGTGTCTACCTCTGGGACCGCAGCCCCGTCAGTCTGCCAGAAGGTCTCATTTACAGTTTGCTCTTTCATTATTATTTTTAAAGATTAAATTGCTTCAATTTCAAGGCAAACAGTCTGGGAACTCCCACAGCCCAGAGGACAGCAAGATACAGTCGTACGTTTGATCACCGTATTTTAGGGTTACATACATCTCAATCCCACGCCGCCCCACTGCCCCATCCATCTATTTCCAGCCCTTTTCACTTTGTTATTCCTTTTAATCTTTGCAGAAGATACACGCTGCTTATGACCTGTGGATACTGCCATGATATTTCAAGTTGTGGGAGGAATTTTAGCTTTTTTCTCTTTTTCTTGGGGGGGAAGGAGAAGGCTGTGATAATTTCCTTCCCCAATGCATCAGTTCATTCGTCCGTTCTAAACCACATTTTTTATCCCACAGCTTGACTGCTCCGGAGAGGTACATTCCTTCCTATTAGATTATATTTCTCTCTTACGGTGCGTCTCCAATCCTGACGTGCTCAGGAAAATTCAATGTTAATTAAATAGATCAGGGCAGACCCTCATACTTCATGTTTCATTATGGCATATGTTTTGTGGAAACAACATTACACAAACTGCTGGAACTGTAGCTAGAGGAAGCCTCCAAAAATACAGCCTCAAACCCAAAGCGCCACCAGAATCTGCCATTCCAGGCACGGGAGGGAGGGCCTGGGTCTTTGAGAAATTACTTGTGTCTGTCTGCAGTGCCTCAAAAACCCATTCCTCAGCTTGTTGCTACATCTTTAAAAAGCGATATTATAAGCCATTTTCTGGGTTATGGGGAATCGCTCCATCCATTCGTCTCCTCCCAACTCAGCCTCCAACTGACGGACTGGGACAAAACGTGTCTTACCAGGGCAGCCTTGCCACCTGCAGCATTCCCAGTTCGTACAGAAACATTCGCGAGGCGGATCGGGCACTTGCTAGACATCATTTGCAAATCCCGGTATAAAGATTAACCAGAACACACAGATTAATTGCTAGGAAAGTGCAGCTAGATAGACACCAAACTTAGAATCGCAACATTACCAGTCCCTTCAATATTTAGAAATGCTTTTCCCAGGCTAACAGAAATCTGTCTTTTAACCAAAAAAAAGAAAGCGACGAAACTTCCCTCATAACAAAGCTTAAGAGTTCAAAGTCATTTCAAAGATCCTGAGCACCTATCTCATTTTCTTCTGCTTATGCAACTCCAGGACTACGTCTTTCTTGTTTTCCTTCCATTGCAAACATTTGTCTTAAGTCCCAATAAACATTAGCAAAAACCTTTACATCTCCCCGCAGTGACTTCCAATATGTCGATACGTTTCTTCAGACGTCTTTCCAGTGAATAAATCGGTCCCAAACCAACAGTACTTCTTATTTATACAGAGCTATCCTTGCTTGGGATGTCTTCTAAATAGACTTCAGCCGGAGCGTCAGGAATAACATCTTTTCCATATATATTTGAGTCTGATGTAAACGTAGGTACCATCTACAGAACAACAGATTTCACATCTATATTTATATATAAAGCTAAACCAAAATTGTTAAGCCGTTTCTAGAGAATATATGATGGTAACTTGGCAATAAAACAATTTCGCAGGTTGTGAACGATCTATAAAAGCATATAAATATTACTTACTGTCAGATGATCGAGTCCCTGGTACACAGGGAGAAGATGGAAGATGTCACAGCAGAGTCTTCCCTGGATGATCACACGCAGAGAAGAGCGGCAGCGAGACTGAGGAAAAACAAACAAGAATTGACAACATTAGATCAGCGAAAATATTACTAGTGGGGTCTAAAATACTTGGCTGATACAGAAGCAACATAGCATCATCAAAGCTCTTGGGAACAGCAAGTAGGGCCAAAAAGATCCAAACATTTTAGAGACTGTGCACTAGAACCCTGAAAAAAAGCTTTTAGACTCAAGATTATTATTTCCCCCCCACCCCATTTTCCTTTGTACCCTTTCTTTACTTTATCCCTGGAGGACTTGTGTCACTATCACAGTCTGGGCGCTGCAGCACAGAGCTGCTGGCGTCTGTGTAGCCAACTCAAACCTGAGATCAAAATGGCCTCGTCGCTATTTCTGTGGTAGCTGCTTTCCAAAGAAACATAGAGGGAATTTTAATTAAAAAAAAAAAAAAAGAAAATTGCAAACCCCACAGAATTTGCATGTGAAGCAGGGAAGAATTCCTATTGTTCCTGTTTTACCGGTAGGGAAACTGAGGCACGGACCACTGAAATGATTCTCTAAAAAGAGAGATGGAGGGCTTGAAAAAGACCCAGAACTGTGGTTTACAAGGAAAGCCCATCTCGCCATACCTGAACCTTCCTGTATTCTAAAAACCCAAGATGAAAATTTTGCCTAAGGAGGTGTATTCCTGTAAAGAGCGTCACGTTTAACAAACCAGACTTTTCTGGTACTCTCTGTCAAAAGAGTTTCTGATCCATTTAACAAGGGGAAAAGGCTCTCTCCAATAGACATGAACCTCTCACGCTTGGCATATTCTGACACCTACTCTAACTGTATAGAGGAATATTTGTAGTCACAGCAGGTAAACGAGCTGCGGACAGGGAACACAACTAATTTAATAGCATGAATTATTTACGCATACATTCAGGAAAGCCATCTTGCTACACAGCAGGCCCGGCAGCAGGGATTATTAATTTATAACTCAACTACAGCTACATTAAACAGAACGAGGCTTCCATAAAAACCTAACTGTGGAGACACAGAAAATCTTGCCCAGCCCCTCCAGAAGGTGCACCAGGGTTCCCTAGCAAAGCCTCAGCCATTAGCCAAAAATCCATCACGTCTCTTGGGCAAGGAAACGACATCCACCAGCTTCTAGTTTGCATCCCAACATGCCTCCTTGTCTGCTGTGCCCATAAAAAACGCTGTGTCCTAAACTGGGATTTGCCTTTAAACTTCCAAAATAGCATCAAATTCCTCCCTTTCAGAAGAACAACGCCAACACACCTTCCTCCCCCAGGGAGAAAAACCCTTGAAAAGATAACGGTGAGCATTCCTACTCCTGTATTCTCCCCGCTGGGCTCCACTCAGCAGAGATCCCATAGGAAGGGCAGGGAAAAAGGGCCAATACAAAGGGAAAACAGCAGAAGCGTTTGGGGGCGGGATGCTAGGAATAACAAGATCTGACGAGAAGCTGCAGAGCTTATGGAGGAAAGGAGGGAACGGGAAATACCTGAGCAGAGGAAAGGAGAAGGAAATGGGACACGGAGCACAACAGAGTCAGGATGGAGATTGTGGCTATGGGGAATTTAGGCAAGACGAGCAAAGGAAACTAGGGAGACAGATGGGTCCAATTCCCTCCGGAAAAAGAAATGTAGATGATAAATCTTTAGGGAGAAACCTGGTCAGCAACGAGAAGTTTGAAAATAGGCAATGAGCCAGAGGCACCACTGAGCATGGGACAAGAGGAACTCCACTGGGCAGCTTTAACCGCAGCCTTTTAAAAGTTGGGAGTTTACACAACAGAAACCCACACCATGTTGTGCAATCCCTAGACAGGCTTTTAGAGACACTGTCCCTTGCTTAGCTCCCAGTGAGACGCTTGGTATCCTTAAACCCTGCTTGTGTGCCTTGTACCATCTGCACAGAAATAGAAGCGGCCACTCTACGCATGTTCCCAGCATACTATTTATCCTGATAATCACGCTAACGGTTGAACTGTGTGCATCCTCACGTGCTTTTTTGCCCAATTGATGGCTGGTGCAGCAAATTAATCTTTATACAGTTGGAGCTCAGTTCCTGTTAATGACTAGAAACCCTCCATAAGGTGCTGTGATCAACAGGCAATAATTTCATAAAGCACAACCCCGTGGCAGAGCCGACTCTGCCCTTAACTCTTTGCTAAAGATCACGGGACTGTAAAGGACAGGTGGGATTGCCTGCTCTCGGTGAGTTTGGGTGTTGCTGTCTTCAGGAGAGGTGTTTGGTGCTTCCTGAATGGACATAAACGATCTCAACAGTGGAGGCAGAAAAAGACACCCAAAAGCACTCCAGCCCTACTGAAGAGTAAGGAGAAAGCATGTGTTGGACCCAGAGTAGCAGCTCTTCCTCTGCCTTGCACAGGTCTATTTCTGGCACTTTCGAGAAGCCTGTGTTTGACCTCCTTAGCAATCACTTTGTGGTACCGCATAAATCACCAGCCAGTGACACATCTTGGGTCAGTCCTCCTAAATCCCAAGCCTCCCTCCCAAGCATCCTCATACACCAGCACCTGGCAGACTTTCCCTATAACAAAGGGAGGTGGGGAACCTCTTTACTCCTTATCCCAAATTACAGCCATCCAAGTTATTAACCAAGTGTCACTGTTGTGATTCCCACAGTGGCAATACCTGATCTTCTCATCCGACCCCTGCTGAGGCTACATGGAAGGCTGTGGCTATGGACCAGGACAGTTAGATGGTGGTCACAGAGCCTCAATAAATAAATAAAAATTAAGAAAGAAAAAGAAAACCCAACAAACAACATCAAAACAACAACAAAGAAACTACCTATTAACTTCAAAAACTGTGAAAGCAGAAAGGTTAATGATCCCAGCAGGGTGGAAATTCTCCAGGGATTTCAAGCACCGTGAAAGGCAGCTTCATACTGAATTTGGGAGAGAAAACAAGAAATACGTGCTTTTGAGTGTCTAGAGAAGGACAATGGGACAGACGCAAACAGGAGACAAAGCCTTTGGAAGGTGCTGCCCTTTTGGTACCAAAAAAAAAGAGGAGAAACCCCACAGGTCACTTTATTGCCAGTTATGCCAAGACATGAGCAAGGACCTGCTCTGCCACCCAGTACCTTTCACTAGAAGCGCTGCAGTTTCCCACAGGCATAGGGGATGCTCGCACAGACAGGGATTTTGCAAGCCCAGTAGCCCCCTCACCCAGGCCAAGCCTGCCCCGTGGAGGCACAGGCAAGATCTCATCAGCCCTCTGGGCCAGGCACTTACTTCTCTACCGCACCTGCATAGCCAATAACTAATTATCTATTTTTTGTGTGCTGTCACAGCTGTGGTCAGCAGCTGAGGAAGAGGTCAGAGCTTCACCGAGGGGGCACAGGAGTCATAGGAAGTCCTCAGGATCAGAGAAAGTTCCCCTACAGGCTTATTTTGAAACCTTAGTCACTTTACATGTCTGTGCTGCAGTTCCTCCCTCTTTATAAATGGTTAAAGCAACACCAGCCACTGGCGTGAAATAATTCAAAACACAAAACCATGAAACGTTAGATACAGGTCATATTATTGCTGGATGCTGTGACTGACACGTACTCCAGAGAATATACAGTCTATTAAAGGAGGGGAAGGGGCAAAGGGGGCTTTTGGTCCAGCAAGTCAGTACTGTTATCAATAACCACAGGCACGGAGAAGTTTTAAGACTCTTACATATTTCAATGCAAGGCACAGGGATCACTTAGCAAAGCAAAAAGCACCCATTAACAAAGACACAACATGCATCTGATCGCTGCCTGGTGCTAATGCAAACCTCATTCACACCAACAGTAGGTAACAGGACCAGGCTCTAAAGCACAGCAAGCAATTTAAAGCAACCACTTTAAGAGCATAACCTACTGGTCACCCACCCCACGGCATAGAGCACGGGTACATCCTGCTTCAAGAAGGGCACCATCACCGCATGACAAACTAATTATGCCTCTTCTGAGGGGTAAGACCTCAAAAAAACTCCAGCTTAAGACCTCAGAAAGAAGCCAACTTTCTTTCTGCATAGCAAAATAAAGGCAGCGTACAAATTCCTCCCAGATTTCCTTACCTCCTTTCTCCTGCATGGCTGTTGCTCTTTTTCCTCAAGGAAACAAGGCAAGCTGGGCAGCGGAGAAGTCAAGAAGCCCACCACAAAGACCTCATCACCACACAGCTCCAGCAAAACCAACTGCAACCCATACTTTTCATCACAGAAAGAAAACAAGAAAAATAACTCAACTACCTCTACCACCTCTGCTCTCCCAGCAGCAATCAAGAGCTAAAGAGAGTCCTCCTGAGTGCTCAGGAAGGGTGACAAGGTCCACCTGTGAACAAAGCCACGCTCCTCCTACTTGTCTCTCACTGGTCAGTGGATGGTGTTATGGAGTTCGAGCTCAAATCCACCAAAAATAATTCAGTGGGGGTTTTGAGGACTTACGAAAATACCAACTTAATTCCCAGTGTCTCAAAAATGAGTGAGCTTTTACATGTTTCCTCTTTGTCCACAAAAATACATGCTGAGAACTCGTGTGTTTTCTCTCTTTCTCTCCTATTTTTTGCCTTTTGCAGGAGGCCGGGTGGGAAACAAGCATATTTTACTTCCAAATTCTGGTTCAAGACTGCAATGAAAACTTGGAAATTATTTTTTCATGAAAATGTCCACTTAGGAAAAAGGCAATTCTCTTCTCTTCCAGGAAGAAATGGTTTCATTAAAAAGGAATAAAAAGGTAAAATTGTACTTTCTAACAAGAAGCCGGAGTCTCCTCGTAATTTATCGAGTAGCAACCCCAGCCACGCAAACATACTTTATTATTCTCCCTGGTGCCCACACTTGCAGCAGGCAACATTCCTGACAGTACTTTTGAGTTACCAGCAGTACCTCGGTTAGGAAAAGAATAAAAATCTGCCTGGCATGTAATCTCTGTTCCTGATTTACAGTCAGACTTGCAAGACTTAGCTCAGGTCAAAACTCAGCTCTGTCTCTCTGCCTTATCCAGCAAAGGATGCTGAACTGGGGTCCTGCCCATCGCCCTTCCAGTGGCGCCGTGCCAAAGAGGAATTTGGCTTGGGGAATGGATTTAGCATGTTTCTATTCTCATGGTAGCTCTGCAGAAGGTAGCCGCTATCGGGCCAAGTTTTTTGTCTAGACAGATGCTAGGAGACGGTGAGTAAACCATTCACCATCGCATAACTAACAGAATTCCTATGACAAGCTCGTGCCATTCCCGCTAGGTCACATTGACTCCAGGCTACGGGATTTGAAAGCGTCAGGATACTTTACTGTACCCGTTGGCCCCGGAAATAAAATTGCAGTATTTCTGGGAGAGAGGATGGATGGGAAGGGTGAGGTTAAACCTCAGGAAGTGGCCGATGCATCAGTTCTGCAGCCGCAATGGGTGACACATCAGGGGGGCAAGTGCTGGCCGCCCCTGCTTGTCTCCAGCCGTGAGATCGATAAAACTAGATCCCTAAAGCAGCATTGCCACGTAAGTCCTTGCGTTAATAGCCACAGAGGTGGCCCGTGATTGGCAACACAAGGAGATAAAGCTGAATGTTAATAAGCAGGACTTGGAAACAATCTCTCCCTGCAATCTGCAGCTCTAGTTCATTACTTCTTCAGCTTCAATTAAAGTTCTTACTTAATGTGGTTGGGCACAAAGCCATTTTACCAGAGTTCTGTCACTACCATTGTATTTATAACCGCGATATCAATATGCTCCACCCAAGACTGAAATCCCTTTCTATTTTGAGCCGGGCAAGAAGAGGACAGAGTTCCTGCCCCAAAGAATTTACCATTTAAACAGGCTGCAAGACAGGGAGAAGGGGACTCCGTGGAGTCCGGCAGTACATACCAGCGTCGGAGTCGGGTGGACACAGGGATATGGACTCCTAACTGAATGCATGTTTGCTCCCTCAATTGCTGACCAAAAAAAGCGTTTCCATGAGTTTGCAAGTCCAGAACGTCGTTCAGAGCCCTGTCCCTAAAGCACGAATTTCAGGGGCATCTGTAAGCTTTTAATCAGCTTTTTCTTTACCCCTTTGGTTTGTCAGCGCAGAGCTGACAGCACGATGGTCCTTGCAATGTGCTGCTCTGTCAGCTTCAGAACTGCTGATCTCCCTCACAAGTGATTGAAGTTCTCCCAGCACCTCATTACCAGCCCTCCCAGTGGTCTGCCCCACATCAAAGGGGTTTCCTGAGGCTTTGGCAACAATCTCCCTGCTTCCAAGAGAAAGCTGCTGCAAGCTTTTTTTTTTTTTTTGGTATGAAATGATTTAAGGGAGCTGAAAGAGGATTTACCCACAGATGGAAGGAGCTCCAGTTTTGCATCCTACCATGCGCAGTGGAAGATGATCCCCACCGTCAATGGAGGGGGGAAGGCCCGGAGAAGTCAGCACTTTCAGCCTGAAGAACTGGCTCTAGGAAGATGCTCCATCAGGATGGTGACGCACATATTGGCTCTATCAACACTTCAGAGGTGATAATAAACATGTGGGACCTCTAATCCTGCTTGCAGCGATGGAAGTGCTGGTGCTGGTGTGAAGCTCTGGCAGCCCATGCTTTGGTGTGGACTGATCGTGTTGTCCCACCTAAAGCACATCAATTAGCCAACTATTTGTCCAGGATCTCGAGGGAGATGGAAGTTCAAGCTACTGCACCTCCTCAGAGCCTGATCTTGCTGGAAATGCCCTCCTTGTCCTCACACACAGACGTGCCAATCCCTCCTTTGAATGCAAGACCATCACAGCCTTACAAAGCAGCTTGAGATGGGGAAAAGCTGAGTGCCCGGACCCAAACTGGAGTTCAGGGTGCTTGCGAGACAGTACCGAGCGTGAATGAGCGCAGACCCGTCTGCACTGTGACAGATTCTCATCATCGCTATTCACCTTGGCGCACAAATTTTAAAGGAACGAAGCGAGCCCTTATTTCCCAGCGCTGAAAATGCCTTTAGGCACCACATCCAGAGCGATTTCCCTCACTGGAAGATTTTTGCGTCTAACGTGCCCCTTGTAATAGTCACCATGGTGCACTGGCTGGGGAGCAGAGAGAAAACGTGCACGAGCACGTGTGCGTGATGGAGCCCGTGTGCGTGCACAAGCCGAGCTGAACGCGTCCATACCCCAAATAGCGTGGCAACGGGGAACTGCGCCCTTCACACCCTGCATTCATGGTCATTCCACGCAGCACGTTGCTCTGCAAAACCCAGGAGGGCTGCACACTGCATCTGTCTAACGCCTAGTCAGCGCTGCTCCAGGCAGATAATTAAAGACGGTCTCCAAACCCATAAATCAAAGAGAGAAAGACCTTCAAAAGAGGGACAAAAGGAAGAAAAAAGGACTTAAAAAATATGCCCTGTGCTGTATAATACCGAGACAGGTTCTTTCCAGGCACAATTGTGTTTCAGAAACGGCCTGCTGAGACTCTGCATGTTACTCGGGAATCCAGGTGGGAGGAGGCATTTAATCTCTGGGTGTTTGTGTGGCTTGGAGTGCTTTGCTCTGCTATTAAATCGTAGCCCTTCTTTCCTGCACAGCCTGCCAGGGAGAAAGCAGACGACGGTAGATCCCCAAGGAAAAGCTGTCGAGCTGAGGGGATGTGACTGGCTATGAAAAAATACCAAGGGAGAGCAGCAGGGAGATTTTTCTCCACGGTCCAGATAGACAAGGAGAAAGATTAACCAATAGCAGAGCCCCGTTAATGACTCCCTTCCGAGCATTAACATTTGATCAGCATCAATAAAGTCACAGAGTAGTGACAGAGGGAGGTGTCCCCTTTCATAGCAAGGGAGAAACCGAGGCACGAGAGGGCAAAGGCCCATAAATATGAAAGTATTTCCCAACAAACATCGTAAGTGGACAACTATCTGCTATGGAGCAGTACTATACAAGGGACCTGGACAGGCTGGAGAGGTGGGCCCACCCCAACCTCGTGAAGTTCACCAAGGCCAAGTGCAAGGTCCTGCACCCGGGTCGGGTCAATCCCAAGCACAAATCCAGGGTGGAGAATGGATGGAGAGCAGCCCTGAGGAGAAGGACTTGGGGGTGCTGGTGGATGAGAAGCTCAACATGAGCCGGCACTGTGCGCTGGCAGCCCAGAAACCCCCCACAGCCCGGGCTGCACCCCCACAGCGTGGGCAGCACCAACACTAGTACCGGTCTTTTCTAATGGTTAATCTTGTTTCTTCCAGAGGCTTCTGCTGGCTCTGATCCACCAGAATGACACTCGAGAGCATCCAAAGTCCTGGAAGTCGGATGTTCAGTGCCTGGAGATGGGGTGAGGTGGCTCAGCAGAAGGATGCCTGTTCTGCATTATTAGCAGTACTGTTTAATTAAAGACTGGGATTTTCAGCATCTCAGCTTCCCCATTTACAAGAAACACGCGAATGCATCCAACTACTCACTCAAAGATGACCGAGAAGGGAAATTAAAACATAAGTAATGCTTACAAACTAGCACGCGTTTCTTTTCTGTGTGCACACCCATACAAGGCTCCGTAATTCTGCTTTAGGCTAAAATCAGCTCTTTTTCAGCTGAGCAACACCTGCCCCGTGACATGTAAAGTATAGAAGGGAAGCAGAGGTTCAAGTTTCAAGAATGAGAATGAATGCGGAGAAGACACCAAGCAGCTGCAGGTTAGACGAGGCCTTTTTAAGAATAAAAGCTCCTGCTAGGCAGCGCAGCAGGCAGAATGGCGCGTGGGCCTTTTTTGGGGACAGAGTCTGTGGAGTCTATCTGGAACGAAAGCAGAATTCTTAATGAAACAGAAGTGCAGCGCTCTAAATCTAGAGGCGTTATTAATGCTTTTAAAAGCATGTGCAACTATAGCCACGCAATGTCTGAAATTTCATTCACAGCGTTTGCTCCCATCGGGCCAAAGCTGAAACCCGCGGAAGCCCGGTGGCAAAAATCCCACTGATTTCAACAGACCATGGCTCACTGTTCCTGTCCCTCTCCATCTTTGGTTGCCCAGCCGGTAGATGGCTATGTCTATGAGACAGTCTGCAGTCACTGATACTTGTAATTCTGTTTTACGCTTTAGTCTTTCCGGCAGCAAAGAGGAAAGGTCAGAGCTTGCACGGGAGCTGGGTGAGCGAGACAGCAAAATAAACAGCAGGCCAAGTAATCGAAATGCAAAGGAGATATCTATCTTTTCAATATCAGAGCTGTTAGTCTAATACTCTTTGTTTGCGTTGCAAAACAGGCTTCTCTATTGCACTCCGGCTGCATTTACATCAGATGTGCCATATATCAAATAATGACACAGGCAGGAACTGCGACTTGCCTGGTAAATCGCTTTCTGCTTGTAAAATGCTGATCTCTGCGGGACGTGCATGGAGGAGACCTGTGGATTGAAGGCTGTATTGGAGCCTGCAGTATGACGGGTATACATGAGGGATGGTCATGTCAAACCCTTCCTGCAATTTGTTGTTTAGTCAAAAAAAACCCCAACTCTTGATATATAAATATTTCACCCGAGAAGAACATTCACTCCAAAACCAAGCACGCAGACAGGCTTTCCAGTGCTGAGGGATGATCAAAATGGATTGTCTGGGTGGATGCTTGGGACTCAAGAGCTGCAGCTCCTCCACCAAATAAAGCCCACCAAAATCAAACAGGAATAGAGCTCATGCTTTTCCGTGGGATCATTAATAGCTGATAATTCCTCTTTTATTTTCTATTCCAATTAAGCATGTTATGTGTCGGGCAGGGGTTAAAAACTGTTATTGGCTGTTCTGCATAGAATCGAGAGGTACATTTCTTTCAGTGTTAAAGAACAAATCCCAAACTCACCTGCCCTGCCAAATTCTCCTTCCTCCTCGGAAGGTCAAGAAACTCAGACTGCTGCACTAATAACAAAACCCCAGCTCCCGTCAATCACTGCTGGGTTTATCTGCTGGAGACACCTCTTTCTGCCAAAAGCCGGGTTCTATTTTTACTGAGAAAATGCTTTCACGCCTCAGCTTCCATGTGTGTGCCCACTTCATGTGTTGTTCACACCTAGTTCACTCTTAACACCTCTCAAGGAGCTTGCAGATAGGCGTGCAAGGATTCCTCCTCTGGACGGCCATGTGCTCTGATAGGAAGGGGGAAAACAAATAGGAACCAGAGTTGCTGTCAGCACTTAGGGCTATGGAAGGGGGTCAGGAGAGAAAAGGGGCAAGGGAGTGTGTCTTCACTCCTTCACATTTGCTGTCCAGTTTCTCCTTTCTCTTTTTGTAATCAGTTCGGCGTTAAAGCCACAAAAGAGGAACATCCTCAGCAAGGGCCTGCATCTTTGGGGCTTATTTCATCTAAGCTGTAAGTTTCCTGCAATTTTCCACGCGCAACAACAGTGGGAGCACAACCTTCGTGACCACCAACACATGAGCAACCATCTGAGGAAGTTTAAGTCCCGCAGTCCCAAACTAGCAGTGTAATGACTGAACAAACTTTCCCGCCATGCCAGATGTGCCAAAGATTCACTGCGGCATTGCTTGGAGCACAGGGGGCCAGGCTGTTTCAGCTTATCCTAGAATCTTTAGGATGGCCACACAGGACGTAACATCACTCCCGTCCTTCACCAGTTGCTCCGACTTCAGTAGGACATGTTCAAAGTGTGACTACTAACCCAAGTGTAGTCTTGGAAATATTCCCAAAGCATCCACCTCAGTGACAATTTCCACCTCAGTGACAATTAGGTAAGAAATATGAATCCCCTTGATATCAGTTTAGAGTTTTTCCAGTAAATCCCTACTTAATCTTTGGAACGTGTGCTATTTAAAGAAAGAGGACCAGAAATTTAATTGGGATGGAAATAAATGTACATGCCAAATGTAATTTGACTTTAAAGAACGATCCTAGTATTTAAAACCTATCACTTTTCCCCTTCCACCTCAGTTATTAATAGCATAGGTGCAAATCAGACGCTTTTCCTGAGATGAACCAAGCTAATGGAGGGTCGGCCAACCTGTACCCTGTATGTGGGGCTCTTGAAGGGTATCTGGACGCCTGCATATCAGAACATTGTGTGCAAATGCTTCGCCAATTCCAGCCTGGCTGTGATTTACCACTGCTAAGAATAAACGCTTCCTAAAAATAAACCTGTACTTTCCTGGCTCCTTTCCTTCCTTTGCTTCTTTCTCTCTTTCCTTCTATTTACCTATCTAGGTATCTTCTTTTCTGTGCTTAGTGCGGACGAAATATTAAAAAAGACCTCCCCTTTTCAGCATTATCAGGCTAGGGGCCTCCCAGCACACAAGATTACCTACAGTAAAGTTCAGTTCACTTCCTAAAATTCCTGACACAAGAATAAAACATTTATGAGCCCGGCCTCTGTTTCGC
This sequence comes from Rhinoptilus africanus, assembly GCA_013400135.1. Taxonomy (NCBI): domain Eukaryota; kingdom Metazoa; phylum Chordata; class Aves; order Charadriiformes; family Glareolidae; genus Rhinoptilus; species Rhinoptilus africanus. The sequence continues at coordinate 188,034 of VXBO01005321.1, read as the reverse complement.
AATCATTTTACAAAGACTATCATTTCATCCCTGTAACAATCAGTAGACTATGCAAGAATTGAATTGTTGAATTGATTTGGATCAAGAAAAGGCTGCTTCTTTATGTCAGAATCACAACAGGATTAATTTAGAATCTATTTTCAATTGAAAAACAAATAAAAAACCCAATAGCTCAGAGACTACCAGATACTTGGAGGCAGAGGATGGACAACTACCACAATAGCACGAAGTACAACAGCATAAAGTGCTTTCCTTATTGCTACTTCAAGTCGGACTTGTCTACATCTCTCACTCGCCCTGAAAAGAAGAATAAGATTGGAACAAAAGGCATGAGAAATTTAAGACCATTGTTTCTTGAACTCCCATTTCCCATTCTTCCTAAGGGAAAGTAGGGAGTCAGTGTGAACAATTGTCAAAAATAAGGGTTGATAGTTCTTTCCTCTGCCATGGAGAGTAGGAACAAAATATTCAGCGGTGGCTGACTGGTCATTTTGGAAACCCTATTTGGTGCGCCTCGAGAGAACCTAATTTCCATAAGGCACCAGAGCAGCCTTTCCTAGTTCACTAGAGCATGAATCTCACTCATAATGATTGTGCCCATTTTGTATTCAGATTCTACTCTCCCTCATGCAGAGCGACATCAGCTTAAGTGTTCTCATCTCGTGTCTTTCTTTTCCCACAATTCAAGTTTTTCACATTAGCAGTGATGGGGTGGGAGAAGCCTCTCTGAAATCTATTATTTCATTGAATGTTTCCAACCAGGCTACATCGTTCATGGCCTTTATTTGGATCAATCATGTTAAAAGCTGACGTTGCATTATTTAATCTTTGACAGGTGTAGAATTAAGATGCAGGTTTATTCACTTACAGAAAATGTCAGACTAGAATTAGATGATCACTTTAGGGATTGAACCTAACTACTACGATAGCTGCTTTTTCAAGTAGAAAATGTTTATATTCTTGCCGTGTTTTTCCTCGGCTTCTAGTGGCATGAGAATGGGATTTGTAAGAAGCTGGAGTAACTTTGTTGAAAAATTATCCAGTCCTTTTCTTCAGTGCAAACAACCTACAACTGAATATTCAGTACCAAATTGTACTATACCAGGTTTGGTACTAACATAATAGAAAGCACCCTAGATAGGGTATGCTGCACAGGAATTTTAAGGACTTATGCCTGAGGGAAAGTCAGATTGTCTGCTGCAGTCTTGTCTGGCTTCAGACAGTTCTATAGAGCTGCACTGATTTACAATAGCCCGGACATTTCCTCCTGCCACTTAAGTTTCCCACATAGAAAGCACGGTGCTCTTAAAGCTCAGTTACCAAAAGGACAGCATTCAACAACACGTACTCCAAGGAGATAGATATTTCATGGGAGAGCCCAGGATGTCAATGCAACTTTCCTGCTCTTGATATACTCACCTGGGTCAGGGAAGCATTAGGCCATATCCTCAAATACCATGTAAACATCTAAAAAATAAAAAAAGGCAACTATCTATCTATCTCATGGCCCTGCAGTGTGCTGAATCTCCACTTTACTGGATGAAATACCCACCACTGAAATTTTCATTACCTTATGCATTGCATCATCAGATCATCAACCTGTCCAAGAAACACAACATCCCTCCGAGAGTGGGAGCTGTGATGGGAATGACAACAGCTCTCCAAGGGTCCCACCACTTCATTTTTAACTGGGCCTGAACAACCTGGCCGCTGCTTACCTATCCTCAGGGAGTCATAGACTGGCTGGGGTGGGAAGGGACCTCTGGAGGTCATCTTGTCCAACACCCAGAGCAGGGGGCACAGGTATGCATCCAGGTGGGCTTGGGATGTCTCCAGAGACGGAGACTCCCCCACCTCCCTGGGCAGCCTGGGCCAGGGCTCTGCCACCCTCAAGGGAAAGCAGCTTTTACTTGTGTTGAGATGGAATTTCCTGTGTTCCAGTCTGTGCCTGTTGCCCCCTGTCCCATCCCCAGGCCCCACTGGGAAGAGCCTGGCCCCATCCTCTTGCCCCCCACCCTTTAGCTCTGGCTGAGCCTTGCTGCGATCCCCTCTCAGCCTGCTCTTCTCCAGCTGAACAGCCCCAGGGCTCTCAGCCTTTCCTCAGCACAGAGGGGCTCCAGCCCCTGGGCATCCTCGCAGCCTCCGCTGGGCTCTCTCCAGCAGCTCCCTCTCCTTCTGGAACTGGGGAGCCCAGCACTGGACCCAGTGCTCCAGATGTGGGCTCCCCAGGGCAGAGCCGAGGGGGAGGATGACCTCCCTCCACCTGCTGGCAATGCTCTCTATTCTCCTGAACCTCCACTTTATAAGGACAACGTGCTCTGGTAACGAGCGGGTTAACAAGCAGCTAACGAATTTTTCTCCTCTGTAGCCGAGTTACCCCACAATCAAAGCAACAGCCTGTTTTTCAGCATGGATCTTATCTTCCTACTCGAGAGGTCACAGATTGCCAGCCTTGTTTTAATGAGCTGCGTCCTGTGAATTTCACAGTCACTTCAAGTCTAATAAGGGAACCCACAGGGGTAGTGTTTTCAATTTGCTCCTCTTTCCTGGAGAGTTTCTACCATACATCACACGGAGCAGCTCACAGCTGGTGAAAAAGCAAAGAATTAGCTTGTATTCCCTATGCAGGGCTTTTATAATTCAATATTTATTAAGATTGGGGTCTTCTCCTTTGAAAGGCCAAACAGTTTGTTTTACTATGTGTGGGATATATCACGTTAATATAGTGAACAACTGCTTCCAAGAACTAATTTAGTGACGGTGTTGAAAAGCTCTGCGCACTATAGAAATATTATGAACAGCTAAGAACCCTTAATACTTTGTCTCACCAAGCCTTGTGCATACAAATTAAACATAATTGGAATCCTTGCTCCCACCATCAGAACTAAGGGCTACTTTACAACTGAAAAGACACCTAAACGTCTAATTTTAATTTCAAATTCCCTCTATAAAAGCCCAGCCTGCTTGTTTTCCTGCCTTCTAAGGAAGTCTTATGAAAAATGAGCAAATCTACGCTTTACTTAAATGTGTAAGAATGAACACAGCTATCAGCTGAAGACCATTGCAAAGGAGTTCTCCTTGAATATTCATTAATTCTTCCAGACATTTCATATTTCCCTGTACACACAGTAGCAAAATATTATTGCTCAGTAAATAATACCACTCTCCCTTGAGAAAGTCAGAGATCTCAACTTTCCACCTAAAAGCAATGTGAAATATTCCCTTATTATGGGGTATAGAATATATCAATCTTCATGCTCACACTGAAAATTTTTTATTTGAGATGCTTTCTCTTGGCATTTGGAGATTGAGTTGCTGTATCGAGCAGAATTAAAGTATTTCATTTTAGTGAGATTTGGCATTAGCTTATGCATCGCTACTGTCCATTAGCGTCAGAAATGAGCTATATATTTCCAATAAATGCATAAATACGTTTGTGTACAGATTAATATAGAGTATAAATTCAACGTAAGACACTTCACCGTGAAATATGCCCAGAGAGTCACCAAAAAGATGGAGAGAATTTTAACTTTTTGAGGCAAGGATTTGTTAATTAGCCAGTAAAGCACAGGAGACAACACAGGATCTGAGAGTGAAAAAAGGCTTCTGTTAATCGGTAGGAACCTCCCAAATAAAGAGGAGCTAATGGAAGCGTTTCTTCATCTGTCTTTCACAAATATTCCTGTTGTGATGTCCTTGTGAATAGTCCTTTTACTTGCTTTGCTGCTTAAACTGTTCGAGTTAATTCGATTTTTCAGTTAAATGAGTAACAACAAGAGGTTCCTCATCAAAGGGTGTAGCAAATATGTTAAGCACGGCTGGAAAACCTCGAGGTGTGTCTCTCCATCATACCCAAAGGCTAATTTTTGCACAAAACGGAAAGAGTGCCGGCCACACAAGACGTAGGAGGTGCAGAAGGGTTTTCTGGTGACCAGGGAGACCTTTTGCTCTCCCCCAAGGTACCGAGGGAACTCAGACCTTGCAGGTCAGCAGTGAGGCTCATTTTTCTGTGCCCACTCTATAATTCCCATCAGCTCAAGGAAACGTTATTAACCTTAAACCCAGTTTTAATTTTCCATGTCCTGCTGGAAAAATCTCAAAACGTCCAGAAAGAAAATACTCCCTTGTGTTTCTGGAATGACAGTTTCCATTGTCTAGAGAGCGGGAGAAGAATGTAGCATGGGAGACAAAGAAAAACAGCCTTACGTACACTACAGTGAATAAAAATTAAATGTCAAACTGGACAAGAAAAACTGATGTGGTAACATACAGAGGACAGGATCCATGAGAGACTCCGAGTAATGAAAAGGTCAGGGGAGCCTATAAATAAAGCCTGACACAGACAAGATGTAGGGAAGCAGAAAGCTCATCAGAAGAGTACAACCGCTCAGGCAATTTAATGAATATGTTTTATGTAAATGGAACAATTGCTATTCAGGTACAGAGACTTCCTTACGCTGAACACTACATACAGCCCATGTCAACCGCCAAAACAAGGAATAAGCTGATCACATTCCTTGTGCAGACTGCACCGTGCAGGGACACGGCCCCGTCACAGGGATGGGGGGCGATTCCCTCTTCTGTCAGGTTGTCCCATGGAAACTGGTGGTTTTCTTGGGGATTTGGTTGGCAGACCCCACCTTCTCCACATAAAAGCATGTGAGTCTGCAGATTTTGAAGGTCAGAAATGTCCCATCATAGAGTTTGTGTGATTGTCTGACATTCGGCTTCTCTCTCCCCTGTTTGGGTCTCCGCTCCAATTTGGTCCCCCCTTTCTGGCCACAGTTTTTCCTGGACAAGCCTGTTCTTATCCCCGTCAGTGGCCATGCTGATCAGAGGGAAATCACAGGGAAGATGACCTTTTTTTTAGGGATGACCCCTTCTTTTAAGGGCTATACGATGCCCTGCGACAGTGTCCCACTTCACTGTTTGTTGTGTGAACCCAGGATAAGAAATAACTCCTGCTCCAGTGAAATTGCGGCCATAAAACCGCAGCTCAAAAAATCAACCAGCTTAAAATTCAGGACATGTTCCTGGGCTTTCCTGAACCGGAGCCTAAACAGATACGACAAACAAAGCAACATGTGTAAGCATTGAATTGTAGGGGGGGGTCAGTGTAAGGCAGGGATGAAATGTGAGTTCCCTGAGTCACAGCCCATTGCCTTAGCCATCAATTATGCCGCCTTCTTCAATATTGTATATAATGAAGCCCAGCACTTTGTGCGGGGCTGGCTGTTCGTTTACACCAGCTAGGACCCGTTATTCACTCAGTTTGTTATTACGACTGCCGAGGAGGTGTGCTGCAGGAATAACGGCGAGCCTCGGCCCCGCTGGGCGGACGCGTCAGAGGAGTCCCGCGCCCGGAGCTTGCGATCTGCCTGCGAGAAGGTAGAAAAAAAACCAGGCAGGGGAAGCACAGGGCAGCGAGACAGCTACGATTCGGTAAAACCTGACATTGCGAAATCAAACGTGGACAAAAACTGCCTTTTCTCTGCTGTTGAAAGGTACTTGGAGAGTTGTTCCAACTGCCCCACAGGATCTGGGGTCCTGGTTTTCCTCCCTCCCCTTTCCAGTTGCGGTGCCAGCCGGGCGGTCTGTCTCTTTATTCAGCTTGGCAGCGGAGAGAAGGTTCGCTCTGGGAAGGACGAACCCCTCATGGCCTTCCTTCAAGGGTCCATGGGGCGATGACTCTCTCTGCCTGCACCTGGCATCTGTCTCTCCTCTTTCTATTCTGGGAGGCCGAGAAACAGCTGAGCTCTGCTGCCGTATGCGAGGGAGGCAGATGGGGCGTGAATTCAGTAGCGATTGTACTGCTCATTTGTTTGGCATAAAAATGACGGACACATGATGGAACAACCCAGAAAAAACACGGGGGGAGGGGGTGTGTGTGTGTGAATGCTGAATAGCTTTCACCGTCATTAATTTTTCCTGTTACTGGGAGGTTTTTCTTCTCATTCAGTGATAAATCTGCATAAACGTGGAGGGTTATAGTTGTCATCCTGATTCTCGTCAGGTATTTCAGCTGACAGGCTGCTCTATTTGTATGATTTCTTATAATGCATTTCTCAGACTTTTGGGCAATGGGAACAGACATTTCGGTTTCCCGGCTTCGTTAGCTGCACACGAGGGGATGTATGCGCTACTGGGTATTTGGGTAACAAAGGTAGAAAGGGGGAAGCATTTGCTCCCTTTATGGGATAGAAATACAGATTCACAGAATTTTTTTATGAACCTTTGCCTTTATCAGCATTCAGTTTTGTGAGCTCTAAATCCACGCAGGGTTTGAGAACCCTGATAAAATTTAAAAAGAACTTTTTTTTTTTTTAAGATTAGGTTTTTCTGACATGAACCCCAAAAGCCTTCACTGACGAGGACAATGAGTTTGGTGGTTTCTCAAGCTAGCCCATAGCTGCTGTTTGTGCATACTATAAAAACACAATTTCGTTCAATCTGATGAAACGACCCTTAAGGGAAAATATATTGAAAGGCCGATGGGTCAAAAATATGATGCATTCGCACTCAGAAAATGCCGGCTAGTGCTGCTGAATTTGCACATTGTAACTGCAAAAAGCTTGAAATCCTTCAAATATTTCTGCATGGTCATATGCTGAATGAGGCGCTTTATGAATATTTCAAATACAAGATGAGGCTTGAAAGAATAGAGTTGTTTCAATTTTGAATCACCCTTCCTTAAATAACTTGCCCTATTTGGTGTTAAATTCGACTCGGTTAAACCCAAGAGCCACTCCACAAGCCCTGGGCAATGATGGGACCTCAGGAGCTGGAACCACCTCGCTCTCCCTCCTGCTATTGCTTTGACCAACCATGGCTTCATTCAGGAGACGCTGAGCTCTTGCCACCTTCTTCGGCAAAAAAACCCCCCATTTAGGTGGCTCAGCCGAGGCAATTCCCCTCCTCCTCGCCCGCTGTTATTTCCAGTATTTGAGTGTTAATTTAAAGGCTCAGCCTTTTGCTCTGCAGCGCTACACCTGCCCCCCTCCCCGTATCAGCAGCAGCAATAGTGGCTCTGCCAGGCGTGCGCGAAGCCAGGCTTGTTCTTGCAGGGCTGGAGATACCCAGAGAGTAGGCAATAACGCTGTGCTGCGCTCATCATCTCATCTCCACTTCCAGGCAAGGAGAGGTCATTGGTTTTCTGCTCTGTCCCTGCTTAGAGACGGACTAGGATTCAAATACTTGGTGAATACACATGAAGCTTTACAAGCTTTTCACCGCTTCATGTCCTGGTTCTGATCTCACCAAACCAACCAAAACATAGCATTAATTCTGAGGAGTTACTCCTGATTTTCCAGGCTATTTTTCCACTCATTCGGCTTACCTCACTGAGCTAAATGCTGTATTTGCTCACACCAGTGACCTTCAGTCCTTTCTAAACCGGTGGCATCACTGAAGTCCCTCTAGAATTGTGTTCATATCAGCACATGAAACACAGACCGTGGGGTGTTAATTAGGCTTTATGCTCTGTGGGAAAGTAGTTACACGTTTGTGCTACCTGGTTCTAGCTTTAGCAGGATGCCCAGACACTCCTGTGAGGCAAATAACAAACTTCCTCCAGCAAAACTGCAGAATTAGGCTTTACTTTCAGTACTTATCAGCACTTTCAGTAGTTATCGCTGTCCCACTAGCCTTGAAATGGAAACTGCCGCCACTTCTATGCATGGACTGAAAGCTTGCCTAGTTCCCCTGTAACTTAATTAAGCATCCTCTCCATCATCCACCAAACTGCTGCTTAGCACATGCTGGCAAGATGCCTCTGCTATATTGCAGCAGATACGGCTGGCAATGCACGGAGCTTATCATGGGGTATTAATTACTTGAGCATAAACAACATTCCCTCTTATCTCAGCTTCACGATCCACTGGTTCTAATGGAAATATATTCATAATAACAAGTGAGAGAAAACAACGCGGGGGTAAATTCAAGCCTAAAAAAATGAGTGACAGGTCTGGAAACGAGTGAAAGTGAAAGCCAGGTGAATTAAAATGGAAAGAAAAGGTACATTCCTAACAGGCATGTTGATTAAACCCCGGAACCGACTACCAAGGAAAAAAGGTGGATTTTTCATCTCTAGATATCTTCAGATCAATCTAAGAAACATCCTTTAGTCAAGAGGAATAGTCTTAATAAGCATAAGTATGGAAACTCAAGAGGAAAAAGGACACAAGGTCAACTTGGCCACACAGGAGCGCAAGTGACACTGCAGAAGAACCGCAGGGATAAAAAGCCAGGCCTTGGGAAGCAGCTGATACACCAAAATGACTGGGTTTGTGGGGCTCCCTCCCGCTCCAGTCCCCAAACCCTCCAACAAAATCCAGCAGAATGACAAAGCCTTTGCCGTGAGCAGCTCTCCTTTCCTGCCTCCCTTCACAGCTCATTAACTCTCCTGCACTGGGAAGGTGTTTCCCAACTCTCCTGTCACAAGGAGAAATATCAAGAAATGCAGCTTTTGTTTGCTCAAAACATCTCATTAATGATTGCAGGACGGAAACACACACCTGAAGTTAAATTGCTTTCATGAGTGCGCAGTGCTGGGGGTTGCACTGGGTTTGCACTGGGCAGCCCAAGGTTTTGCTGGATGGTGCTGGAAAACCCATTTCACGGCGCAGGTTTGGCTGCCGGAAGGACACTGAGTACGTGCAGGTCTGTACGGAAGCACCTGGACTCACGATGGATAATAGAGTCCTCAGGTGGGGTTTTAAATCGGGATTCGGGTATGGAAGCTTGTGTGGGGGTGTGTTTGTGAATAACGCTTTGTGTACGCGCACAATTAGCTCCTGAGAGCTAATGTACGCGGCAGGAGAGCTGGCTATTTTATGGACACACACACTTCCACAAGCGTACACTGTTGTGGATGGACGCTGTGGTGAGTTTTGCTTACCGGTGATACATTTATAAGGCGGACGTAATTATTCAATGTTTTGAATATGTATTTTTAGCTTGTTTACCGGGTCCATTATATAAATATGAATGGTTATTTGTGCATGAATAGTGTGTTTACAGGTTCGAAATGTTTCTCGTGGAGTATTAGTTAACATTTTTGAAAGTACGGAGGCTGATGAGTGTATAGTATGTACTGGATATTTATGTGGGTGGAGCTATTTCAACTCACCTAAGAGATGCAAACTTGTATTTAAAGGTTCGTTACAGGAAAGAGTGTCTCTGTTCCTCTATTCCCATGGTTTAGTGTCCCGCACATGCTTGCAGAACGGCAGGGAAACGGACAGAATTTTCAGAGATGACAATTACTCCCTTACTTTCAGAAAACTTCAATGCGCTGACTAAATTCAATCGCTCTTCGGGATAAGGAAAGGAAAAGGAGAAGAGGAGACAGTCCTGGGGGGTGCCTGAAGTGCTTTGGAAAGGGCAGGGCTTGCATTACCAGACCCCACAGAACCGATTGCCGTGCTCGAAAATATGGTTCCTCACCTTTTATATATCAAACGGAAGGTGCACTCAGCGCTGGAGGATACCTTCCTCCGGATCTGCTCCGCTTATTAAAAAGTACAGAGGCTGTTTTTCCTGTTCTATGGAAGTCAGGGAAGTTGTTTTGAGGGAAGTTCTCACACCGGTGCCATTCGAAGCGTCGCTTCAACCAGGTACTTGGGCACAGTTGCAAATTTCAAACACGGACCTAGTCTGTGAAGCCAACAGAATAACCGGCTGCTGAAGGGCTTTGCTCAAGAGGGGAGAAGCAGAGCTCTCGTCTTACTTCTCACGCATTGTAATAGATCTGCACCCCGCCGCGCTGCGCGCCGGCCAGCAGCTCTTCTGCCAGCAATATCTGACAACAACAAAAATACCTGCGCAGCAACAAAAATTCCTAACGCGTAGGGTATACGACTGCTCAGACCTGACAGTAGCAGGAAAGAGCGGGTTTGTGTGACGAACTCTCGAGGGCAACGAGCAGATGAAATAACTTTGGGGGTGTCTGAGGGTGGCCAGCTTCTCTCTGGAAGCCGGGAAGGAGAAGGGTGCAGAGGCAACCTAGTGCCATGTGCCAAGCTCTCCATCTGTGGTGTCACGTACGGGACCCAGCAAGCCCTCTCTCGTGTTGGATTGAGCTGGAGAAGTCAGCTCCTTGGGCAGAGCTTATCTAACATCTCTCTGAGGGGCTGAAATTGCCTCTGACTTGCAGGGCTGAGTTACAGTTTTACTTTCCATTACTACCCCCGACATGAGGAGTTCACTGCAGCTACAAAAATTCTGAAAAACAATTTGGACGCACAATTACTTTGCACAGAGTCTCAGAAAAAGAACAAACCCCTCTAAGAAACCTCTCCCACTTTTCTCCCTGTTTTCTTCCCTCTGTTCCTCTGTGGCTCAGTGTTGAAAAAGAGGAAGCTGAGCAGAAAAACTAAAACGAGAGCTTTTTGAAAAACACCATTCACTCCAAGTCTGCAAGATGCTTTCTCAAACTGACAAGCATTTCAAATAAACTTACTTCACTTTGAAACTTACCGTGTAACATAATGGTAATTCCTATATCCTGGATGCCAAGCTGACTGCTGGCTCGTAACGGGGTTATTAAGCACAACAGAGTCCCATCGTGTTCATTTTTCCACCTCTCTTGGAAAGAAATACAAATTTCTCTTTTACCTGCATTATAACATTAGGTCTCTAATTAAACAGTATCTCTGACCTCTATAGATAGTATTCTCCTCTTTGTTTACATGCTAATTAGAGCATTGCTTTCTCTTTCCGGTTTATCTCGTCTTTGTACTAATATCAAGAGGCAAAACCACAGCGTGCAGCTCAGTCCGCCCCTACTACAGTGTATATTTATTCCATAGATAAACATACAGTCCTTCCTATACGGAAAATAACTCTTGCTTATTATATATTCTTCATTCCATTTTGATAAAGAAGTTATTCTGCAAGTATCTTTTTTTTCCCCCCAGACACTGGAGGGCTAAGGGAGAAGATTTTCCCCAACAAGGCCATTTTTTGGTGTTGTTCAAATTTCTGGAAATTTTTCATCTCACAGACTAGTTTTCGTCACCCTTTTCTGGCCATGACAATCCTCTTTGGGGAAGTATTGTTCTATGCTTACCTCTTCGTAGGGACCAAAATTGTTAACTCAATTTGGTGCTTCACGGGGAACAACAATTTTAATTGAGCTGCAGGACAAAGCCCACCTAAACCACTTCAAGCATTAGATCTCCAGTGATGTTATTGGTTGCACTGATAGGTGGGGTAGTTCTTCTTCTTCCTGAAGAAGAATCAGGAACTGATCCTGATTTTGGACACCGACTAACATGCTTGCACCAGCCTGACCAGATGGCTTCAGTTATGCCAGCGCATGTTCCCATTAGCTATAGGGACATCAGCATCTAGACCTTTATTTCAAATATGTACTTAACAGAAGAGCACAGAGTTTTGCAAACTGTTACTTACCCAGTCTGCCTACTCCGGAGATTCTGTCTGAAATCCCAGAACTCGCAGATACCTGCTTAATTGGTTTTAAAACATCAACTGGAACTGCAACTGGGACACTCAGGAAAAAACCTTCACTGGGGCAAGATCTAAACCTTCTCTGACCATGGACAGCTTAATAATGTGTCAGAGATTCCATGAAAAAGCATACACAAAGGCAAGACTCCAGCTTGAGAAGACAGTCCAAAACAGCGGATACACGTGCTAAAGGTTTGCAGGGCAAGTTGTCCTGTTAATATCAGGCATTCTGCAGGACTGTGATCCCGAAGGAAAACTGCTAAAATCTATTTGTAAAATTCATGAAGACAAAACACTTCACTACATACCAGCGGTTGGGTTTTTTTCCCCTCTTCTTTTAATTTAGCAGTAACAATGTCTACAATACATTGACTCACAAAGTAAGTGAAGGTATGAAACCACATTCTTCATACTGAGATGGGACATTCTGGACTTTTGAAAGACCCTCTCAAGGGGGAAAGAGTTCTGCACGTCCAATGAACACCTTTCCAAACAACCAGTGGTGGGATTTTTGATTTTAACAGTGATCATATTTAGTGAGCTTTGTCCATAGAGATGAAAAATGCTTTGCAAACGAGTGCAGAGCTCAGAACCTCACTGTACAGATAAAAGGGGAGGGAAACTGAGGCACAGTGCTGTGCAGTGGCTTGCCGGGATCAAGCAGCAGGCAGCAGAGACCTGGAGATAAATCTCAGCTCTCTGACTCCCAGTCAATTCCCAACTCGCCAGGCCACAGTCTCCCAGTAAGTGTGTGTGGGTATCTACCGTCCAGCAGTTCGTGTGTTATACAGGCAGGTCTTCCTTCACTTCTCCTGCTGTCCCGTTGGCGCCATTCAATCCCGCTGGCTCCCTGCCTTCTTCCTCTTCTTCTTCTTCCTCTTTTGCTGTCCTGGCTTCTCTTCCTCCGCCCAGGAGGGTGGCACTGGAGAGGTGGCTGAGGAGCTGGCCCTCCCGGCGAGACTCGGCCAGCTCCTTGGCACAGCACACAGGAGTGTTGGTCTCGTACGTGCTATGGAAGCTGTTATAGTCGACTTCGTAAAAATCCTTCTCCAGGGTGAGGACAGGAGTGAAGCGATGTCCCCACAGCACCTCGGTGTCCATGTAGGAGCTGCGAGCCTGGCAAGTCATCCCTGGGTAGAAACAGAGGGATGTTAAACGCAAAGCTTCCTTACATGCTCACCCAACCACTTCTTTCATTTAAAAGCACTTTCGTGTTATCTCCATACCTGATTGCTCTGGGACACAGAAAAGGTCTTCGCTTAATAAGCCTCACAAAAGCCTCTCTCATGAAAAAGCTGAGCACTCAAAGGAAAAGGGCTGGATTCATCGCCGCATCTTCAGACTGTTTCCTGAACCCTGTGCTCATGAGTTTGAGGTCCAAACCTTAGTGGTACCTTGGTACCACTAACCAGCTTCTCTCTGGCCTCACATTGCTCTGTTGAGGTGCTGCTTGCGTGGCTGATACTAATGCCACTTCTGGTGAATGATGCTACAACGACATCCAACCCTGCGGAGGCGCCCCAAATCCTGACCCACGCAGCCCCTAAGTGGAGCGAACCACTGCTCCGCACTCCCACCGCGCCTGACCCCATCCCTCTTCATCCTCAGCAGTATCAGCAATTCCGTCCTGCGCTCAGGTTAAGACACCAAGACTTACAGCCCGAAAGGCAGAGAGGGCCACAACTCCTCATGATTTATATGGCAAAATGACTTTTAAATACCACTGGAGGGTTCAATCCAACTGCACTGGGTTGGCAGACCCATAACCCACGATGACACACGGTCAAGCTCATAAGCATATTGAATTCCCTGTATTAATGGACTGTGGATTGAATGAACAGTCTGAAACTGGTATTTGTCAAGCTGCTTCGCAGCCCCAAGGATCAGAGTTTATTTATTTACTTTGAAAATGTTTCAAGAGAAGCTTTGCAGAGCTGGAAGAAGTGTTCAGCACTGGCGTAACTATGAACAAATTCTCTTGGAATCACCTGCCAACGTCAAGGCTGACTTCTCTTCCAAATATTTGTCTTCTGTTTGTCCTAATTATGTTATTTGTTATGCTATTATCTGATTTTGGAATTAATTCTGGTGAAATTTAGAAAACCTGACCTCACAAAACCTCCCGCTGATCTCTTTTGGAGGGTGAGAGATAGGCCAGACAGGAATACATTCAAAACACGCACTTGATCCAGTTCCTGGCCAATACTTCCAAACCTAACTCCTGCAGCCCAAAGTACACATACAGAAATCCAAAGCAATGCACGGGGGGAAAATACCAGTGTCAAATGCTTCAGGGAGGAGCATATCATGCATTCTCACCACGTGAGCTCAGAGGAATCAGAAAACTCCTTTCCTTAAAAAAAAAAAAAGGGCACCTTCGTGAAAAGACGGATATTTTGTTCTCATAATTGCTACAATCCATTAAAAAACACGCACATGAGCAAGGTATCTGGAAAGCTTTACTTGTCTCTTATTGCTTTCCTTAGTTTAAAGCTCTCAGGTCAGGAGTATATCAGTTGCTTTTGGTTCTTGGAAGGGGAAAAGAGGGACACTGATAAATGCACCACCGAGACGTTTCCAGTTCTGTATCGCAGACCGAAAAGCCAATTTTTCCCCCCCAAAAAAAGATCTGCAGGAGTATTTGCTTCTGGGCAGGAACAACAAGTACCGAGTTAGTCATCGCGTGCTTCCTGGGCCGGAAGGAACCGGGAAGTGCAGAGGCTGCTATGAAAAATACAGTAATGGAAGAAGAAAATTACCCCAAGTGGTTTTGCCTTTGGGAGAAGCTCTGTGGAGGTGCAGCGTCTTTTCAGGAAACTATCAGCTTTCGCTTGAGACATAAAGACCAGCGTGGAAACCACTCCTGACTCTGTGGTGCCACTGCAACGTGCAGCATCTCCTGCCCTGGACCGGTTAATCTTCGCTCCCTTTTATCAGCCAGCAAAGAGCAGCTCAACGCGCCGGCAGCTCGTGGAGTCCTGCTAATTTTGGAGTCCTGCTAATTTCGGAGTCCCGCTACGGTGCTTCTCAGGAGAGCTGTGTCGCTGACACTTAGCACACAGTTGACCTCCCTGGGCAAGGGCTTTTACTGCGGGCCTTCTGAGGGTCAGAAATGCAGGGCTGAAGGGCTAATCCCATTTTCCAATGCTCCCTCCTACTGGGAGGCCAGAATGCTGGACAACCCGCAGCGTGTGCGTGTATGGTAAGGAGACAGTTAAAATAAACCAGCCCTTTTTCCTGGAGACTGAGCTGGTTTTGCACCAGAAATCAGGGAGGACTTCAAGTGTCTCCTCCATGCTCCGAGGGCTTCCGGAGCCCAGCCAGGAGAGCAGGAGAGGAGCCCGCCCAGGCTCACCGTGATGTGCAGGACTGGGTCCTGTGGATGAACGGGATGGCTCTTACCACGGCCTCCCAAGTGCTGCACAAAGGCAGCATGTAGAAATCCCCAAGGCCAGGATGGGGTGTCCCTGCTAAATATGGGGGGCTGAGGCATCCTAAGGGAACTCCTGCCTTATAACCAGGGCCTGAACTAGCTCCTTCCCTGGGGGAGTACCTGACAGTGAACCTGAACTCCAGAGACTCAGTCACAGTTATCTCCTGCTGTAAGTATTCAATTAAAGAAGGAACAATAGAAAGCTTTCAGCAACCAAATACTGCGCACTGCCAGCTTCCTGCAGTAGCTGCTTGCTGTAACCCCAGGGGGACACAGAGCCAGCACAATAAGACAACTTGTAATTGCTCCATAATCCCATTCAAATATTCCTTTTTAGCACATGTGCAGTGGTGTTTTAATTGCGTGGGGACACACTGCTTGGCAACTCCTACATTACCCAGTAAACAACAGCATTGTCTCTGCTTCAAATTCCATTAAGTGCCTGCTTTGCAGGCTGCCCTGTGCTCTCCAGCCTGGTTAATTAATGCATCTGTAATGTCCCTAGCTAATTATTGCCTCTGTAACTGCAAAAAGATGACAGCAGAGGTGTGCAAACAATAAACCTTACTTTTATTAAGAGCACATGATGCAGCACACACTGTGCGCTCTGCCCTCTGCGCTCGGAAAATCTAAGTTTCAGCTCTCTGCAAAAACCAGCGGTTTTATTCCGCAAAGTTTTGCCTCTCCGAGTCCGTGGGACATCCCGGGTGATGGTTACGTCCTGTGCTCATACCCGTCAAGAACCCACCGCCGACGTTGCCTCTGCTGCTCCACCTCGGTGCAGCAGCACTGATTTGGGCCACCCCGAAGCACTGACATTTCAGAGAGCCCAAGAAATTGAGGGAGAGTCCAAACTCAGAATTTCTTGCAAAAATAATCATAGTTTTTATGGCCCTGACAAAGGCTGCTGATCCTTTTCTTAAAGCAGATATAACTACGCATTTTGGGTTCAAATGGTAGAGATATTTGGTATTGCTATAGAGAGGCGGTATTTGGTGACTTGGGCATTTCGCTGCAATAAGCTTCACGCCAAAGGAATATCCTCACGTCCCCTTTGTCGGTCTAAGTAGATGTGCTTCAAAACTTACTTGAAAATAAAGTCATAGAGTTTTTTATTTTTCAAGTGAATCGTATTTTCCGGATAGTAAGACCATTAGAAGTTTAATTTTCTCCTAAACAATCTGGTTTAAAAATGAAAAAAAATAGGTTTAATATAAATTTGTACAATCTGTCAGTTGTGGAAAATGTGAAATGAAATGTGAAATCTTCAGCTCTCAAGGTTTAGTTACAGCTTTCTCATCTCTTAATTCAGCAGCTTAGCCTTCAGTTGCAAACAAAACTCAATTTTAATTGAAACCAGGAAAAAAGTTCGTACAAAGTTATAAGCAGATGCACCAAACTTTCAATAAAGCTGGAACCAGTTCCAGGCTTTTCTGAAAGCTGGAGACCAGAGGACTGTCTCCTGGTTTCAAGTTCTGCAATAAACATTTCAGAGAGTTTTAACCATAATTTCATTATAGCAGAATCCTAAGAAGTGGATTTTTTTTGTCTGTTGGCTGGGGTCATGACATCACAGGATCAATATCCAAGTTTGTGCATGTTCCTGGTTAAGGCAGCCATAGATGGCTTCCTAAATGGCCCGTTTCTGGTTTCCAGTAGATGAAAAGATGCAAAATATATTGCTATGTGTATAAAACCAGGTGTTTCATTACATTCGAGAACAGAGGGAGTCGCTGAGGAAAGACTGGGGTGTAAAAGAGGTGTCAGGGAACTCTACCAATACAGCACTTTTCTGTCATCAAAATCAGTAGGGATCAGGCAGCTTACATTTTATCAAAGACAAAGGCATGTTAATACATGCTGATAAAAAGCAGTTATTTGATGGCTCGCTGGGTGAGGAGTATGGGTTTTCTGCCGCGTACGCAACGGGAGCTGCAGCTTTCGGAGCGATTCAGTGCTCGCAATGCCCCCGATTATGCAAGTGGAGCAGAGGCGCCCGGCTCTGCCGGGGAAAAACGGCGACTGCTCCTCATTTCCAGGTCTTGTATGCCCTTAGGTGACCAGATAAAATCAAACTTCATTATCATAGGCCAAATCTAACTGCATTTGCAGCTGGTTGGTTCTCCAGAGATGCAGCAGCAGGCTCTCTCCAACTGATGGAGGATGCGTATTTGCGTCAGACGTGCCGTCATAGCCAGTACCTTTACTGGCAGTTTAACAGGAGAGGGCAAGGGGACCACAAACCTTCCCCTACCAGCCCAAGAAATCGCCACAGGCTTCAATTTGATCGCTGAATCTTTCAGTACTGCTACACGGCCTGAACTTTCTCAGTGGGTAGAGATATCCCAACCCCTGGGGCTGTCAAGACAACATTTTTCATCAGCCTAAAATTAACTCTCCTCATTTAAATGCCACAGAGCTCAGTGATTATCTGCTGGCAAAATGTCATGTGGATGCTGACTGTAGGTTTGCCATATTTGCTAGGCTCTCCCTGCAGTTCAGACACAGATATTGCTGGGAGGGATTTCGCTCCTCTGTCCTTGTTTTCCTACACTACTGTTGGCAGGGAGACTTTTCCCCTTGTACTGGATGCACTAAAGCAGCCATAATCCATACTCCGCTCCTTCAGCTGAGCTCCACCTACACTACCAGAGTACAGAGAAAGAGCTGATGGACTCAGAGGTACAGTGACACACTGATGTAAATCAGGATGGCAAGGAGTAGCTATAAAAATTTTAAGTTCTAGCACTCTAATTAGGCAACGCGTGTCTTTAGGTTACCATTGGCATTTGGATAGTTATAAAATGTATTAGTCCCTTCGCATTAATTAGACTAAAGAAAACTGTAACCTCCAGAAAGTCAATATTCCTCCAACT
Source organism: Rhinoptilus africanus (assembly GCA_013400135.1). Classification (NCBI taxonomy): domain Eukaryota; kingdom Metazoa; phylum Chordata; class Aves; order Charadriiformes; family Glareolidae; genus Rhinoptilus; species Rhinoptilus africanus. The sequence continues at coordinate 170,256 of VXBO01005321.1, read as the reverse complement.
TGAAAAGGAATATTAGAAGGCAGGAGCATGGTCCTCCAATTATTTGTGCTTGTCTCCTTTAGAGGAGGACATATCTGGGCTTGATTCACTTTGATTTTTATGCCAGAGGAGACTAATAGGATTTTAATTTATCTGAATGCTCTCCGGGCATGCGAAAGCTCCTAGGCACGGGAAATTAAAAAAAAAAA
>VXBO01005321.1:112067-170039 GCA_013400135.1 Rhinoptilus africanus | reverse complement strand
AAAAAAAAAAAAAAAGAAGGACCTTGTGATTTAAAGATCTTGGATGCAATTGCCAGGTCTCTCCCAGGCAGAACCCGAGCCCCAAGCTCACACTGTGTAACTTCAGGGCCCTCACAAAGGTACTTACAGTGACCGCAGGGCAGCTAAGAGGACTACCCTGCACAGGGCTACCTCTGGAGGACAATTCAGCTCATGAAAAGAATGACTTGAGACATCTCTCTCTCCCCTATAATTATATAAACAGTTTCTGTAACAGGTCTGCAAGGCCCTTCTTGCAGAAAAGAAAACTTATTTACATGCAAAATGCAAAACAATACAACAAGACACCCAAAGCAGATGATGAATGCACAAAACCTCTGATCAGTAATTTCACCCTTCCTTTGTTCCTCCATGAAAACCATCATTCATTTCAGGATATCTTATGCTGTGACTACTTCTTTTGGTCCTGTATTTACAGCCAGGAGATTTTCCTGTGTCCTCTGTAAAGGCAGGGAAATTGAAGTGCAAAAAGGCTGCTGTTCGCATATACTCACAGGGACAGGATGAGGTAAATTACTTTTAATGATTCAACCACTTTTTATCACACCAATTCTCAACTAGAAATATATATACCTATCCTTTCCTAAGAGTTTATTAAAACTTTAGTGACTGGACTCATCAGGCATCTGTCTGTCTCTCGTGGCTTATTTCATGACGGTGGGGAAAAGAGGTAACAAAAACCAGTGAGGACCGAGAGTAAAATAGCGAGCAGTGCTGTCTCTGACCAGCCAACAGCATCGCTGAGCACTGCAGGTACAGACTGAGGTCTGCAGGACAGCTACTGATAGATCAGGTTTTGGTTAACTGTCAGCAAACAGCAGCAAAAGGGTAAAGCTGGAAAAGAAGAGAGCCTCTTCAAATTCTCTGCCAGAAAGTCTTGTAGGATACGCAGGCTGTGTCACCTCGGGGGAGTGAAGGCTTGCAGGAAAATAAATAAATAAATTGGACTCTCCCGTGTTCTCTAATTGAATCAGCCAAATCTTTCCTCGTAACCCAGGTGACTCTGCCCGCACATGGAAGGGGGGGTCTGAATCTCCACCGCTCTCCTCCGTGCCGGCAGCCTTTACTCCCCACCTTCCGTTCAGGAGCAGGAGGCCAAGGGCAAGTGGTTTGGCCAACAACAGCCTGGACCTGTTGTGTCACCAGGAGGGCTCTAATTTTGTTATGGCCACTGTGGAGAGCAGAAAGGCAGCGAAAGCAAAACTGTATTCACTTTGCAAACAGATTTTTCCGCCTTCACTTTCTTCCCTTTTATTGCAGGTCAGATTTGGACCAGCTGATTCTTGACAAGTGTCCCTTTCCGATAAGGCAAAAGAGAATTAATTCCCTAAAGTAATCTCTGTGACCAATTCATTAAGTAGGCACCGTGAGTGATTGCTGCTGCTTTCAAGATGCCCAGGAAGCAGCCGGGGAAGTCAGAACACTTGTCATCTCTATTGATTTTGTCTTTAGAGCACTCATTTCACTCAGCAGAGATCACAACGGATCTGCCCAGAAACTCCGTCCCCCTTCGGCACGTTTTAAGCTCTGGTGGAGTCACAGTGTCGCGGACAGACTGAAATATTGACTGGAAGGACCCGAGTCGGTGGGCTTTCTGCCGCAGCTGGCTTCTGGGGTAGGGAGCAGCAGCAGAGCTGTGGAGCCCCGGAGGGCTCTCACTGGAATAATACAACGTTTATTTTCTTTTTCGGCAAAATAAAAACATCGCGCTGGCTGCTGTGCTTCTTGCCTGCTGCCATTCTTCAGTGTGCTGTGATTTATGCTTTTTAAAATTCCACTCAACTTGAAAACAAAACCATGGTTTTAAAACACAATGTTTCACTTTGTGAAAAAAAAAAACCCAAACAACTCGAAGTGTTTAGGAAATTCAAGGCAGCTCGAAAACAAAAACATTGTTTTAAACCACAATGTTTCCTTTTGTAAGACAAACAATGACTTGAAGTGTTTCCACTCCTCAGAATTAATTCTACACTTTTCATTTGGAACTATTTACTGTCTTTGCCTCCCACTGGATCGGAATGAAACTTAAATGTCAGGAAGAAGTTACTTGTTTGAGAAGAGACAATACATTGCATTCGTAATATGTGTGTCGTTGCTTAAAGCTATTGGAAACAGTTATAAAATTGCTGTCCCAAACCTTCAGTGAAAAATATTCATGCTTTTAGTCAAGACTTAAATTTCTTTAGTCATTTTTACGTTGACAATGGCCATTTTGACCTTATGAACAAACAGAGCTGCCTTTGCCCCAGCAGCACAGGATGCATTCCCGCTATGATTTGCTGTTGTCTGTAAAGAGGGAAGAAGTTTCCATTAATTTTAACTCCTGACCACAACTCCGAGAGAGCCCGCAGGACGCGGGTGCCCCTGTGCCCCATGACCAGAGCTATACACCCTGCCCAGCTGCACCCCTCAACACTGCGACGGTGGTGCCTAATTTTTCATAAGGGTTACTAAGGGAAAAAACGCTCTGTTGTGTTTTCATACTGCCCTCAACCTGACCAGGCTGTGACACTCTCACGATTTAAGAGAAATCACGCTGCAAGTAGATGATACCGTTCCCAAAAGCAGATGGGGCTTGAGCAATACCATAGGAAGGAAAGAAGCTAAAGAATTTGCTTGGAGCAAATTTTAAGGTACGGAGGTAGGGATTAATATCCCCCAAACTGCTTTATCAATGTTACAAAGTGTGAGGACAAAGAGGAAAGCACAAACACTGTGCTTCTGCAAGCCCCTCTCACTGNCAGTGACCATATGTCGTTCAGAAAACCATCTCAGCCGCAGAATCACATAACGGCATCACCCGGGGTCCGCTCTGCTCCAAGTTCGATGCAAACTGGCTCTTGAACCTCCAATTTTGGAATTTCACAGCCTGTCTTCTGAGGCCAGAATAATTCATTTCCACAGATGTATGCTCCTTAATACCATTATACACTGGCCTGTGCAATCCCTCGGGGAGAGGAGCCCATTTGTAAAGCAATATTATTCCTATGCCATGCTTTTAATTTTGAGGTTGTTATTGATAATGACTTCCTCTCACACATGTCTAGCAGAGGCTGAGCTTTCTTAAGAGGAAGGCAGTGCAGCAGCTGCTCCAGCAGAATTCGATAGTGTCACTATGTGATGAGGAAAGAGGATTTGGACAAACAAGGAACTGCATTCCTTGCTCAGATTAGGAGGTTCTAGTGTCTAGTAAATGTTTAGGCTACAAAATAAGCTTCCATTACAAATCTTTGCCTTTGACAGTCTTTTCCACCCACCCCTTCTTTCGCCACATCTCTACAACATTCTGCTGGGAAAGAATATTTGCCTAGTAATGCCAAATGAATTCCACTTCCACAGTCCAGTACTCCAGCCTAGGCACGGTGCAATCTATACGCCACCTCCCATCGGCCCTGTTTGGGTAAGTCAGCGATTGCTGTTCACCTAATGACTACGGGGAGATACTGGGAAACCGAATTAGCTCTCCAGAGAGCTGTCTTTATTGAAGAGCAAAGGTCTGGGATGCAGGAATCGGAGAGACTGTTTCCCCTTACATCTGGCTGTTAGGAGACTAAGGACAAATATCAAGAAGGGGACAATATTAATAGTAAGCAAGGGCCAGAATCTGTGAGACAGGGTGCTGGTACCACTGAGTACTCATACCAACCTGAAAACCCTTGCCAGTGTTTCAGAGAGAACCCATGCCCCATCGAGGTGAAAAAATAAATCCAAATACGACCAACAGAAAAAACTTGGGTTCACAGTGCCATCTCATAGCTAAAATCCTTAAACACCAAAGGGCAAAACTACTTCTAAAAGCTTTTTTGCATCTCTGACTCTGTGTTTCCATGTCTCCAGATAGCACGCTGCCAACCCCCGGCTCAGAAAGCCTGCCTGAAGGGAGCATCAGCGTCTCAGGGTGCTAAAACACAGCAGACAGAGCCTGCCAGCTCCTCCTCCAAGCCTAGAATCAATGAATTAGCTCCAGAGTAAAAGCATCCTGCTCCTTAGCCAGACCCCTAGGAGATACACTGCGTCCCCCCTGCGGAAAGGAGCCTGGAGGTCTTTGTGGCCCAGCTTGAGGGGCACGCTGCCACCTCCCTTCTCTACGCTTCGGCAAGCTTGAGGCACACAACTTTTCCAGATTTATTATATACGGACGCCGACTTCTTTCATCGCCTGCCACAAATACACCCATAGGAGGAAATGGGGAATCAGCTGAGCCTGTCTCCTCGTCTAACCATTACACAGCACGGTTTTAAGCTGTTAAACAGCTGCTGGGTTCCAAGAGTCACAAAAGCGGTTTCTGTATTTTCCTCTTCGAGCTCCTTTTGAAAATATATATGTCCCGCATCACGTGCAAGTCATTCAGTTTCAGCACATGCTGTTTTATGGGATATAGTAATACTTGGGCACTTCCTTCACAGCCTCCATTAAAAAGCAACACTACAGCAATACCTAAAATAGCACAGTTACAGTCAATTTTTAATACAGAGGAGAAATGGAGAAAGATTTGCGCCATGGATTTTGATCACAAGAAACAGGACCACAAGAGACCTCATGAATTCTTTTAGTCCATTTTTTTTTCCCCATGGATCAGTTCTAAGTGATTATGGATAGCTTCTCGACCAACCCCTTCATCTGAATCCCGGACTTATAAAAAGAGTGTGAAACACTACAACATGAGCTAAAAGACCCATCTTTTAATTGTTAATTATCTCAGACCACAATATCCCACCTGAATCAGTCACTAGCGAAGGAGAAATCCCAACATGTTCTCAGTCCAGGTGACACTGACAGTAAAATCTTAATGCACTCCATTTTTCCCCTTCCCCCCTCAAAATTGTGACTGATTTTTACAGGCCCTTACCTGTTGCTTCCACCATTCCTTCCAGGATGACCACAATTTCAAACTCCTCCTTCTCCAGTTGGGTGCGGGACATCTCCCAGAAGGGGCTTTTCTCGTTGATTTCATGCGAGATGATAAGAGGTGACACCAGGAACAATCTGTCGTCTCCAGTGTCAAATCCCACGTTGATGTCCGTTTGGTTCAAGGGTATAAACTCTCCTTCTTTGGTCTGTTTGGACTTAATCAGTTTGGCTCTGATGGAAGCCTCAACAATGTGGGAATTGCGGAGGTCTCCAACCCGGAACATGAGACAGAGCTTCTCATCCCTCATGGAAATCACTGCGTTGTTAGAAAACATGAGGGTTTCAGCCCTCTTCTTTGGTTGGCTGATCTTGACAAACATGCATCCCACCATGAATGCATTGACGATGGAGCCCAGAATAGCCTGGATGAGGAGCAGTACGATGCCCTCTGGGCACTTCTCCGTTATGACCCTATAGCCATACCCGATCGTTGTCTCAGTCTCGATAGAAAACAGAAATGCAGAAACAAATCCACTGAGATTTTCAACACAGGGGATCCAGTTCTCATCTTCAAGATGGTCCAGGTCTCCCCGGATATAGGCAATGAGCCACCATATGAACCCAAAAAACAACCAAGTGATGGTATAGACCATAGTGAAGACAAGAAGATTAAAACGCCACTTGAGGTCCACCAGCGTAGTGAAGAGGTCACTAAGATATCGATAGGTTTCTTGGACATTTCCGTGGTGGACGTTGCACTTGCCACTTTTCTCCATGTAACGCTGACGCGGCTTCTTACCTTCTGCTGATATGAGGCGGGTTCGGTCAGTGGCAATGGGGACATCATCCCGAGCCTGTTTGGGAATCTTCTTAGGCTCTCTGGATGTAACTCCGATGTCCATGTCCTGGTTCATGAAGATCCTAGAATCTCCGGCCATGGCTGGTCTGCAGGAGAACAAAGAAATAAAGTGTAAGATATGAGGAAAAGAGCTGAAACAAAAAGCCATTTCGTTTTACTCTCTGAACCATTATGACAGACCAGGACAAGAAACACTGCAAATATTAATGCTACACTGCCAAACTTTGCCCCGTGGTGGTGCAGGGCTGGATACAGGCTGATGCTACATCAGGAAAGCTTTTTGCTATGGCCATGTCTTTCCTCCTAGTATTGTTTTGGGAAACACTTTGAAAGGCTTCAGCACTCCTCTCACAACAGCCACTTGCTAAAGAGAATGCTGCGTTGAACTGCATGTTAAATACTGATTCATAATACATGGTCTCTTCAAACACGAGCCAGCCGCCAGTCACTTTGCTTTAGGCATTACTGGAACCTCAGAAAATACGGCGATGGGCAGGGTCTGGGAGTCGTGAAATAGGTAAACCTTGTTACAGCTGCGGGTTTGGGGGTTATTTTTGGTCCTCAGATTTTTTTCACACCCAAAATTTGCTTGAGATCACAACTAGCAGCAAAGTAAGATACATCGACATACATTTTCAAGAGTGACTGGAGTTTTTTGATGCCTTAGGTTTTGGGTTCGTACCAAGAGAAACCTTAGAAATTAATAGAAAATGCTGAGCACCGCTGTCTACCTACATCTCACACAAGTCTAAATTATGCATGAAGGTTTCCCTTTCAGTCAGCAGAGAAAGGCACCGCTGGGGGTAATTCAGATTTCAGGTGTGCTGAATCACCTTCTGGAAGTACCCACCCCCTCCCCAAATTATTCTGGGAGCCTGGACTCCAAATGTGAAATAGATTTTTAATTTAGCATCTGGAATTACATGTCTGAAGGTGTGATGAATCCAGGCCTCCTGTTAATCAGACAAATCAGAATCCGCCCCTTCACTTTTTATCTGACATTAGACAAAGACACCAGACACCTTTAGAAATGAACTGAGAGATATTAAAAAGCCCACTGCCGACATGCAAAACTACGCTTAACAAGCTACAGATGAATAATACAAAATGATGGCTGCAATGATTTTTGCAGGTTATAACATAACATCCTGTTTACCGAGATGATTAGATACTCCTGTAAAAAAACCCAACCACACATGCTCCGCTGAAAAATGAGAGTCTGGACTCTGAATGAAGGGCACAGACAAAAATCTCCATGAAAGACTACCTAAGAAGCCTTAGGGATATCAAAGATAGAGTAGCAATATTCTCCATGGCGTTCACTCTCTGCATTGTCCTCCGCAAATCCTATTAAAACCTAACTAAATCTATTACTGCTCCCTCTATCTTTAATCTTCTTATGTGTCTGTGAATGAGAAAAGGTGTAGAGATACAATTAAGGGTATCTTGGGAAAGATAATTTTAAGATCGAGCAAAGTAGCTTCATCTTTTCGGTATTAAAAAGCACAAAGGGTGGGCGGGAAGGAAGCAGAGGCAGGATGAATAAATGAAGCAACAAATTTCCACTTCCATTCTGCTGTAGCCAAGTCTGGTTAACAGCAAAGAATTACTCTTAGCCCTTGTATAAGTCACCATCAATCATTACTCCAATGAAGCAGCCAGAGACTGTTGCTGGAACCGTACCCGCTGGCGGCGATCAGCAGGGAGCCCAGCCATCTGTCCGCAGCACGGTCCCAACGCTTCTTCCTGCTGGCAAATTTGCCTGGTTTGAAGGGTTTGGGCCAGGGCTGAGCAGTGCAGCCACGGGAAGGGGTAAATAATCAGGATTAATGATGCTGGGGTGGTAAATCAAGAGGGCTCGGGCCTGCTGCCCCACCGCGTATGATCCTGGACGTGGGATGAATAACCCCAGCCCTATTCCCTTCCTCAAACAGCAACATCAAGGACTTTGGCAGAATACTAATCCCTACCTCTTTTCCTTTCACTTCGGAGGGTAGGGCTCCTGAGAGCTGGCTCATGGTATATTTAGCTCTGTACCTCCACCATTTTCTACTACTTGTCGCGAACTCCAGTCTCCTGGCCCCTGGGGCTGGCTCTCTGCCGCCTCATGGCACGCGTCTATTTACCCGTGTCCAAAGCGGCTGCTGGATGCTGTCAAATTCTAAGGGTACCTACACTGACTCCCACTTCGCATCCCGTGAAAGCGCACGCCGAGTGCAAGTCAGAACAATCACCCACTTTTTTTTTTTTTTTCCTCTTTCATAGGGAAAGAAACATTCCCTTCGCTGACTTAAAGAGAATTGGGTACTGAGAAAACCTCTTCGTTTTCTTCTTACGAATATTACTTTTGATCTTTGTTTGCAATGTTTGATTAATCTAAAATTACTCCATTTGGACTAAAAAGCTTTTGATCAATCTATGTGTAGAAGGGTAAAAACAGGCAAGTGTTTCATGTTTCCAATTTAAAAAGGACTGGTTTAATGACAATTTTGTTATGAAAGTTATATTTGAAGCTGAGTTTCACTGACACTGCGCAAGAGAGAACCATCAATTTCAAGACATTATTCTAGTGTAAGGTTTCATATTTTAGATTCACACCAGAAAGAACAAAAAGATCTTGAAACATATTAAAAAGAACAGAATAGAATAAAAACAATCAAAAGGCCTAAATCCCTAGAAATATCACTCTGGTGAAGCAGGCGAGAGGGACTGCCATTAATGAAAGCAGAGGGAAACCTGCTTTAACTAAAACACTCAAGGGACTGGCAACATCACTTTTCTAATGCTGCTGATCTTTAACAATAGGTCAAGTGAAATCTTTCTGGCAACCTTCAGGAAGACCTCACAAGTGGTCTATTAAAGCTGAAAAATTCCTGCTGTATATGAACTTTGCTGACAGCTTCAGCGGCATTACAATTTCTCCTCAGATTTAATCTTCCACTCTCCCATCGTAGGATAAGCATAACCTCAGAACGTGGTTACTGAAAAGAATTTAGCAAATGAATCTTTGCATTACATTCTTTAAAAGGAATAATACTGGTTATCAGTTTGAGCATGGGTTTGGATGCCTGAAGACTAGCCAGCTTTCTGTTCCAAAGGAGTTCAGTATTTTTTTCTCTAATTCTGAGTAAATCACTGCTTTTCCCTCTGCCTTAATTCCCTAACTGTAAAATTTGTGATAGAGGTATGAATGGTCTGTGAGATCCTAGGCACAAGATCCTTCTAGGAAATTTGCTATCGTTATTTTAACTGCTCTGGGAAACTTTAGCATAAATGACAAGATACTAGAAAAGGAGCACGGTAAGGGTTTGGTTAACTCCTTCATGGTGTGATACACTGCCACTGCTATCAAGCACGCACATCTTGTCCAGATAATGGTAATTATGTGCAAGCATCTCACAGAGACTTAGACTTCAGTTTGTAAATCACGGCTCCCTCCAGCAAAGAGATCTGTGAGATGAAATTGCCTCTTACAGTCACGTGCACCGTCCTGTTTCCTTGGCATTTACCATCTTTGGTTAAACGAGGCCAAGATAATAAAAATGTCACTTTGGTACAAAACTGTTTTCCTTTTGGACAGGCTACTGCAAAAGGAGATGGTGAGTCAGTGTATTATCAACCTTGCAAAGAGGCTTTTTATCAGACTTGCTGTTGCTCAGCTTTTGCCGAGACGACAGACTCGGGGCAGGCGGTGACATTTTGGGCTCTTAGATTTGCAGAAGAAGAGTCGAGCTGGGGTGAGCTAAGTATCTTCAGGAGACACTGGTTTGCAGAGCCATCTACAAGCCCTGCCTGACAGGGCTGATGTACCTCCCGATAGCTCCAGGTCTTCAAGACAGAAATCTGCTAAAGACATCACAAAAGGTAAGCCAAGAAAAGGCCACAAGAAAACTTTTTGCCCCTGCTGACCATGGTGGCTTTTTCAATTTAAATAATCACTGATCTCGCTTAAGGAAATGCAAGTTTCATTGGCGACAGAATTTGCTTCTGGAGAGGTCTAAACTGGCAGGCAGGAGGAGTTTGAAGACGTCAATTTGTCATCAGGTTTGTTTATGTAAAAAAACAGTTCTTTTTTTTTTTATTTTAAACCTGATGCTCATGTTTTCTTGCATTATGAGAATAAACGAGCAACTGTTCTTTGGTAAACCTTCCACACCTTCCCAAATCGGGATTCTACTTAATTCTAATCATCTCTTTTCCCAGCCAAAGAGCCCTATACTTCTCAACAAGCAATCAATACAGCTGTAAATATTCAACAATTCATTACTGAAACACTTGACCTGGTTCCTTTGCTGCCTGTTGGCCCACACCACATAAACCAGAGCCTGGGTTACTGTCCCCAAACTCCTCTGGGACACATTCTCCTTTGGGTTACACTGCTGCAAGGGAATGACATTCTTAATTGATGGACTCTGGAAACATGGGAAAGCTGGTAGAGGACTACAGCAATTTAAAGCAGTAGCACCCAAAGAGAATAAAAGCATCGGTCGCTGAACGCTGAGTGCTGGCGGAAAGATGGAGGAAGAAGAAATATTAGGAAATCTAGCCTTTAACAATCTGAAGAGAAATGGCCATTAGATAGGCGCTGACTGACAGGTGGGGCTTTGATTTCCCCGAGAAAGACATCTCTCCCACTATCCCTTTATTTACTGCCTGTGCACGACTGAGGCGAGACGAGATTACCTTTGGAGGTAATGCATATGCATGCGAGAAAAAGAAAGGCAGGTAGATTTTGTGCAAATCTTGTCATCTTTCAGTTTTCTGACTTATAAATAGAGATTGTTGGTGGCTGCCTCTTTGGAAAGTGCTTGGAGATCCACAGGTGGAGGGAACGATGCAAGAGAGTTATGCTGTTCAAAACCAGGGCAAAACATTTAAGGAAACTGCACAGGAAGGGAGACCCGTGGCACTTCACTAATAAACATGTGGTTCAAAAGCTCCCTCATCCAAATAATTGCTTTTCAAAGCGTAATCTCGCACAGCACTGAAGTAGGAAGATGCCTCTCGTTTCCTCTTTGAGGTTTCATTACGTCGCAGCCCCGCTTTTCTAACATGCTGACAGGCACGATTTTACAAGGGAGTTCCTCTGGGGCCAGAGGAGACACCCACCCACCCACCAGTACACAAACTGGGTGAGCGATGATTGACTAGGCAGCTCCTGAAGAAGCAGGATGACTTTGTGCTTGTTACCAGGCTGGTGACGGTGCCTGTCTGCCTGGGGTTCATTAGGCTCAGAAACAGCGAAACAGAAAGCGTTCAGTCTTTCAAAAGAAAATACCTTGTAAGAAAAATCTCTCTGGGTAAGAAGCCAATATGACACGCAGAAAGACAGAGCATACGGACATTTACACTTTATGCCTATCTGCTAATTGCCTCCCAATCTATCCTTCTCCCCAGCAATGCTGGATAATCACAGTTGTAACATCCCTGAGCCCCTTCATTGTGGGTTGTGAGGTACCAATGTGCCCCCCCACCTCTCCATTCCCAGACTATCAAAACGTTTCAGAGTTCAACACAAGTATCACATGCTTTAAAATATTATTTATTTCTTTAGCCAGACCTGTGGAAGAAGGACGTATTCTATTTCCCATATGTCAAGATGGGGAAGCGAGTCACAAAGACATTTGCTCCTTCCACACTCACACTTGGTGTCTGTGGCAGGGAATTAAACCTAGAGTTTAAAAAAATCCTAAACAAGTGCCTATAATTGCTGCACCATTCTTCTACCCTGCAGCAAATACAGTCCTGATCTGCTCCTGGTGCGTCTAGAGATTACCCCAAGAAGCCTACACAACCTGCTCTATCAGCACAAATAACCTCACAAGGTTATTTCTAATGCCAAGAAATAATGCTTCTGGTCTCTCAAGTAGCTACAGGTTTCAAACAGATTTTTTTCCCCCAACTATGGATTAAAATATTAAAAAATCCCATACATAACACAAGTTTGCAGTGTTAGTAAGAATATTGACTTCAGACCAGACCAATGCCGAAAAGAGTGGAGAAACTAAACTGTGATGAGAATAGAGACTGGGGTGGGGTGTGGGTTTTTTCCAGAAAAAAAAGATGAAAACTAGAAAATGCCTTATTGGACATCATAATGACTCCAGGGTACAGGCTGTAACAATTACAGAACGAGGACTGGAGAACATGGAGTTTCCATAGTTTAAGGGGTATCTACTTCTTGATATATCACAGTTCAAAGGCATAGGGTGGATGGGAGGACAGAATCCATGTAAGTCCCAGTCAGTTACCTTCTACTTCATTGAATTTAAGAAGTTGAGGATGAAAAACCCGTATGTGAAGGATGCAATCACAATATTGTGCTCTTAGGTGTTTTTCTTTAATATTGAACAGTCAAACGATATTTTCTTTCCCAACAAATAAAGCCTGAATATAAGCCAATTTGATCCTTCCACCTCCAAGGAAGTGACTCTGCCTGAGGCACTCTGCAGCCTCTCTGTCTCTGTCCTTTTACCCCAGACTCTATTTTTAGGGGGACCTTATGGCGTCATTGAAAATCTGACCGTTGTCTTTCAACCAACACAACTGAACAAAGAAAAAGAGACACTTTTGTCCTGATAAGATACTCCTGTTTCCCCTGCTACTGGCTGTTGACACAGAGCACACGCTGAATATTGGGGAAAGCAGAACCTCAATTCCAAGAGAAAATCCTGCCCCAAGAGCACTAAACATTCCTGTTCTCCATTGGTTGGATATTTTACCATTATAGCGGCTGAGAATCACTGCAGCTGGCTTAAAATAATAAAATAAAATTGAAGGATGTTAATACCGCTTCACACTTCTCCAGTAATGTGCATCCAAACAGTTCGAAGATTAACTGACCAAATGCAGGCTCTTTCTGCCCCAAGATGCTCATCCGTGCTATCGAACCCACTGCGCAGACAGGAGAAGATGAGTCACGGAGAGACAAACTGACCTACCCAATACCAACTGCCGGTGAAGGGCCAGTGCTCACCCCAGATATCCCAGTGGTTCTCCTGACCTCAAACTGCAGAGAAAGTGGGAAAAGAAATCTCCAGAGATTGGTCTCAGAACGTTAACTCCAAAACTCTCTTTGCCTTTTTCAGACTCTGTAAATAACTGGGCTGGAACTTTCCAGAGGTGAAGAATTGTCTCTCATGGGAACCAGGAATGATCCAACTGAGGAGGAACAGTGGGGGAAAGAACTGAAGCCCAGACGCAAAATAACTCCCTCAACACAACCACAGCCAGACACACTTCCCACGTACTAGAGAAGATAGCTTGCATGGGTCAGAGAACTAGTGAGGGAAGCCAGTTTTGTTTTCCCCCAAGCTACTCTGCTATAAATCCAAGGGAGTTGTCTACTTAAAAGTAAAATGGTGCAGCAGGAGGGACCTGTTGGATTACAGAATCCCTGAAAGTCAGATGGGGGCTTTTTGGGACAGGGTTTCTGCCACTTCTCCATGGGGTCCTGAAACTCTCAGGTCTAACCCAAAGGAGAAAAATGCTGTATAAAAGTTAGTGTTTTACTCCCGACTGATACATGTGCTGATACAAAAAGGAAGACTCTGGGCTTCTTTTTGACGGATGCAGCAGGACATTGGTAAAAAAATGACTCACGCTTTCACCTCCCAGAGCCATAAACACCCCTAGGGATTCCCAGAGTATGAAAAACTGCCTGTCCCCTCCAAGGGGACATGCCACTTCATCGTCTGGAGGCTACGCTGCAAGGGCTCTTTAAACCCTAAGCTGACTAGTAAGTATCCTAATTATAAAAGAATCTAATCTTTGACTCTAGGTGAGGATTATGGAGTCACTCCACGCGTTTCAGGGCTGCTTACTGATCAGTCTCGCCCTGCCCATTGTATTCAGTGATCTCCACTAATCCGGGATCTGAGCAGTTCATCACCTTTAAGGTGTTTTCCTGCATAACACCTGTACTAGATCTGAGAGTGCTTTCGCCCAAGATCAACACCTAATCTCCAGCTTCCCAAAGAGTCCCCCAGCAGCTGCTGAGTTAGACGACAGCACATCTCTAGCTGTCACCCTGGCGGGTTTGGGCACAGAAACCTGGTGTGCAGCTGACTTAATACCCCAGGCTTGCCCTCCCGCCTTCTGGGCTACCGATCCTTTGCAACCAGGAATGAAAATAAATGAACTGGAAAACCAAACAAAAGCAGGTAACTTACTTGCTAAGAGCAGCTCTGCATCAGTCCTGTGCCTTGGCACTTCGGGGACACTGGATGGTGACCTGACCGAGAGGTAGGTAAAACAGCTGCTGGAAAAGTGTCCGATCCATGCCATCACCAGAGAGCCGGCGTTGTCTTCTGATCCCTGGGCTGTCCCCTTCCTTCTTCCCTCTGCCTGTCAGTAGAAAACATTTATGTGGCGCTGAAGATTTAAATGCCCCCGTCCCTGGGTATCCCTGATCTCCCTCGCTGTCAGAGCTGACACGGGGTGCTCCAAACCCTCGCCCTCCACCTCTGCAGCGCTACTTTTGCCTGTCAAATGCCTGCCTTCCCTTGCTCCTGCTCTCTCCCGTACAAATGAATTCTTGGTGGCGTGAGGCTTGGGAAAGGGCTGGGGCAGCGGGGAGGGAGAGGAGAGGACGGCGTGCGGTGGGGAGCATCGTCTGTTCCGACTGAGCAGCGAAGGGAAAGGTGGTGGGAGCGAAAGCGAAGAGGGGAGGGGTTTGAGGCGCTGCTCTGCACAGCAAGGGCTGGCTGGGGAGGGGGGAGAGAGGCGTATTCCCAGCCCTGAGACAACGCCAGGCTCCCCGGTCACCCCACGGTCTTCGCCCTCCCTGCCACATCCCCAATCGTTGGGTGTTTACTTCTCCTCCCCCTGCCTGGCTTCTCCGTTCCCCCATCACTGGGTGGGCTTTCAGATTTTTTAGGGGGTGGGAGCTGCGTTCTTCTTTTCAAATCACTCCAGCAGAAAGCAGTTCCTAAAAAAAGGAGGATGGGGAGAATGCAGAAGCTGCACATTTGGCAGGGAGCACACGTGTAGGTATTCATCAGCACTGGGGAAACCCTCCCTTCCAGGCTGCACCAAGGAATTTGGGAAAAGTGGGGAGAAGGAGGGAGAGCGTGATTCCTCTGACGCGCTTCCAACCATCGAGCTGCTGAAACGGCGTTTCCTGACCGAGTTGTGTCGTTCGCCTGGGATCCAGCTTGTCCCAGGGAACGCTCTAAAGCTCTTCAGTGGTTTGCTGCATTTTTTTGTCTTTCTCTTTTTTAATCATTGATAATACCACACTGTCTCCTTAGCTTAGTAAAATATTTCCTCTGCTGAAAAGCAAATGTCAGGCCAGCTGCATATATGAGCTTGATCTGCCTGGAGACTACAGGTTACCTTGAGCCTTGGTTGCCCTGTTCCCCTAATCCTGTCCCCCTAATTATCTGTTCCAGGACCACACGCATTACAGCCCATCAGAAATGCTTTCACAGAAGATTTTCTGGCCAGGAAAAGAAACCTTGTCAAAGGCAAAGCACTGTTTGGGAATGTGTCAGTATTGCTGGAAACTGAAAGCTATTTTCCCCATGTTCTGCTTTGAATGACTTTCAATTTTTATTTTACTTTATTTTTTTTTTAAAGTTACACTGTCGCTAATGAGATACTTCAGCGCTGGAATGCCATTTTTATTTCTCCGTATGGACATTTTGCAACTTATTATTTGCATTCTTGTTTTGGAACAGGAAAAAAAATGAACCAATGGAACTTCCTGTAGATCAGAAAATCAGATTCCGAACCATCTAGAATATGTAACACCTTATTATGGAAGCTAGCCTGGAAAAATTCTAAGACAAACATGCTAAAGAAAGGGAAATAATCACAGCTTTGAACATCATTAATAGTCACATTGCACAAGATTAAGAAAGCACATCTCCATACACAGAGCACTTTTTACCAGCGTTCTTGTTCCCTGATCTGTACGTGGAGGTTGGATCTGGCCAGATGGGATTGGAATCTGGAGCCAGACCAAGGACTTCGGCCAATTAAAAATCAGTTTTGCAGATGTAATTTTGCTTTTCCGCTTGTTGTTAGTTTATATTTCCCACTTGACTAGAGTACGGGCAATGGGATCAGACCAGCCACTTTGGCTCCTGTTTCACGCGCATTAGGATGGTGCTCCCCTTTCTAGGCTGCGAACAGCACAGAGACCTCAATTCAAATCAGCAGTGAAACTGTTTCCAATGAAAGTAAAAAGCATGGTAATAAACTATTGATTAAATCCTATGAAATTATATTAGACCTTCTGCCTGCTCATAACTGTTAGGAACACTCTTTTCCGCAATATTTATTTCACCTTTTAGGAGTACATCTATGATTATGAAGTGTCCTTATAAAAGTGCTATTTGGGGAGTACATTAACAGTTTTGTTCTGTTTTTTTTTTTTTTAATAATCATTCAAACTTATTTTAAAAGTACTAAATAGTAATTCATACTGTTCAGTATATACATAATTCAAAGCATGAGAGTCAGTACCCCCTAAAATCACAACCAGAGCAGGTTAAGTGCCTGGATGCTGCTTCACCAGCATAAGGACAGTGTCACCTTCATAAAGGCATCAGCTCCGCTTCTTCTTTCCTTTAATCTCTCTTAATAAGATTTAGAATGAATTTTTGTGCTAGGAAAAGCTGTCCAGCCAGCAGCCCTGGAGGAACAGAGCCTCCGCAGGTCTGCAAAGCTAGGGTGACATGGTCAATGTCCGGAGAAGCCTTCCTTCCCACCTCCCTCATCCCGTCCATCTCAAGGATGAACCCAGCCTGGATATGGGCAGGGGTCTCCCACTGCACAGAGAAGCAGGGCTCATGGTACGGTCATTTTTTGCCCACCCTGAGCTACGCCATTGGGAGAACCACCTTGAGCTCCTATGGGAGAAACGGCACTGTGCACCAGGGAAGGTTTGCACTGGATATTAGGAAAACTTTTTACACTGAAAGGGTTATTAAACGCTGGAACAGGCTGCCCGGGGAAGTGGTTGAGGCACCATCCCTGGAGGTTTTTAGAAGATGGGTAGACATAGTGCTTACAGATACGGTTTAGCGATGGTTCCTGTCAGAGTCAGGGTGATGGTTGGACTCGATGATCTGAAAGGTCCCTTCCAACCTGGGCAATTCGATGATCCTATGTAAATCAAAACATTTTGAGCAGACTCCTGTTTCTCCTGCCATGAGCGAAGCTCTGCTAACAGGCACTGCCATCTGCTGGCACCATCTCTTCCCACCGCTTTCCCTAAAACAGGGACAAAAGTGGGGCACAGCGAGGGTTTAAAGCGGGGTCTGGATTTTCACAGCACCCACTAACGTGTGGGGCTCAGAAAGCCCTGTTTCCCCAACACCTCACATGTATTATTCATCTGGGGAAAAAAAAAAGAGACCTGTCCCCTAAAAAGATTTGTCAGTTCACGAGCAGGTATATAATTTTGACGCTCTTCTCCCTCTGCCAGGGCACCGCCAATTCCTGCTGCGATTGCACAGTGCTGTGCTCACACCTCTGGCCAGATGTCAGCTCGGAGGAGAGCCTGGGATGGCAGCCCCCAGCTGCCGACGGTGCCCATAAACACCTCATGAGCCCGCTGGTGTGCCGTGGTGACCTGATGCACCAGTACAAAGCACAGCAAAGGCCAGAGAAAAGAGGGCACTGGAGAGGTACACACTTCAATCAACGTTAAAGGCCTTTCAGGGGCCATTTATTTAATCACCAGAGAGGTAGTACCTTTGGCACGGGTCCGTACGAGCGCATCCATCTTGGTAGACTTTTGTTTCCTTATTCCTACCCCGTAAACTAGTGCAGTGTTTCACATATTATTTCAATAGACGCCTTCCAATTTGTACTGATTAAAGACAAGCTGGACCTAAAAACAGTTTTTCAGCTGGAAACTACCCTTCAGTGAGTCAGTGACATCAACGTGCCCTTGCTAAAGTGGCTAAAAAGCTGTAAACGGCCTCAAAGTTTGAAATATGTTAAAGAACTCCAGGTATCAGCTTGCTGCAGAAGCAGATTTACCACAAAAGGGTAGTTTGGGTATACTCACTGGCTAGCAGCAAGGAAACACAGAAGGATTCCTTCCCTGAGTCAACAATAACAAAAGTTCTGTTGGTGTTTGGGATGGGATTCGCCTTAGGTAATACCGCTTAGGATGTGGTAGTCCAAGTCTAAACAGCCGAGCTATTTCCTTTCCAACTGATGCAGAGAGAGAGGTCGTATCAGAAGGCACCTGAATTAGACCTTTATGTTAGAATGGGGTGTGTGATGTAATTGTAGGAGTGTCTAGATACAAACTTCACTTCAGTGCAACATCTTGATTTTCCTGGGGGTGCTCCCAAGCTCTAACAGCTGGGCTTCACCGTTCAAAGGACGTAGAGGGCCATTTGCAGGGGTGGAATTACAGCAACTGTGGGATGCTTAGCTCCTGGATTTGCAAACAGAACAAGAAGATGTGGAAGAAAAAACTTTAATCTCATTTTGGTATAACTAAACAGCTCTCTGAGGATATTATGCGTATAAAAAGCTTTCATAAAACAAGCAGTTTGGGTTTTTGCTGGTTCCTAGAGAATGCAGCAGGGCAGTGCAATTTTTGAGCTGTCATGAGCCAAATGGGGAGCAACCTCCGTGTTTCCCTGAGGTTTCATTGCACATGAACGAGCCGCCCCCCGACGAGCACAGACTGGCTCATGACATTTGTTACCCAAAGGGACAGTCTTCAATCTGAGCACCCCTGACAGAATCCGTAGCTTGCTCTGAAATCGGTGGAGGCTGATTTCAGCTTTGCACGCATTGAGAGGAGAGGGAGCAACAGTGCCTTCAGGGAGCGTTTTAATTTGTTGTGCAATTTGATCTCCGGAACGAGAGATGTCTCTTCCCGTTTGTCAACCATTAACCTACCATCCCACCAGAAGGAAAGGAGAGTTGTAAGGATTGTCTCATCCACCTCCACTCTTCCCTGGTGCACTTGACCGAACAGGAGCTGAGTTTTCAGGTTTCTTGATGTGACAGTCACCCACTCCGTCTTGACTTCCTTTTGTGTTCTGGGGCTGATTCAAACCCCAAGCTCAAAATGAAACTCGGGAAGTGGGAGCAGAGGCAGACAAGGGGAAGGAAAAGTTTCCGTGATAAACCCAAACTCCCCCGCCTCTGCGGAGGAGTCTGCTCGCCATTGCCTTTGATACGCTAATGAGGAGCTAATGCTAACCCAAGGAAAGAGGCGGCTCTTCCCCCAGCTAGATGGGCTACTGCCTAGCGCTGATTTGTGCCAGCCAACACACATCCCACCTCCTGGCTATCTTTTAACTTCTGGATTGCCCACAAGTGTGTTAGTTCAGTTCTTAGTGAGCCGCTGTTATAATGAACGCTAATTAAGGCCTTGTTTTTGCAGGTGCAGCAGCAGAATCTGGGGCTGAAGGGTACCCAGGGGCTGAAGTACCCACTGAGGCCTGTGGTAGCCGCTGGGCTAGAAAATGCTGGCGAAAGGCACTGCTCCAGTGCATGTGAGCCTGCACCCGCGGGACATCTCCTCTGTGAATGAAATACCACCCCAGCTCCCAGGGCACCTGCCTGCGAGCTCAGAAACAGCAACAAAACCGCAGTAGTCATAGCACACTGCTAATAACGGCCAATTGATGAAAACAGTTCCCTTGCTTGGCTGCCAGAGTTCAAAAACGTTTCTGACCAAAGCAAATGCCTCGGTTCTTTCAGGTGGGAATCTCATTGCATTAGCTTCCCTCCTAAAAACGTGCAGGGAAGGCGCACACAGGACGTAACCCGAAGGTCCAGTCTATTTCTCAAACTCAGCCAGCGAGTAGCCCCTTATCTCACCACTAGCTTGGGCTTTTCCCAGCAACGGTAGGAGACACACAAGAGGCAGAGCCAGCAACTCCTTCATTTAACTGTGAGGAACCTACCAGGGTATTTAGTCGGTTCCAAAGGATTCCACAAACATCTTTGCATGAGAGTGTAACAGACTAAATTTTGCCTGTGGGCACCAGTAGAAGCTCAACCGCAGCCCAGCGCACGCACTTGAAGTCCTGGGTTGTCACCCTCCATGAAACAACGATCCACTGCACGACACAGAAGCGTAAACCAGTCACTTCCAGCATATTCCCTGGGTACTTCGCAGAAAGCACAATCTACAGGGCAAAAATAATCATATCCTGAAGACAGATTTTTAGGCAATGCACATCAGCGTGTCTAGTTTATTTAACTGGCATATTTCAATACTATTTGCCATCCACTTTTAGGAATTAAAAGCAACTCGGGGTTTGTCATAGCAGGTCTCGCACGTCATTGCCCCGAGTTCACTTCGGGATTCTTTTCGGCACCACCCTGGCTGCAGAAAATGTGACCCCCACTGTCTCTAATGAAGTCTTTTTATTACCGTTCAATCTCGCGTGTGGGTGCCTGGCAGCAAACTAGCAGCCCTGGGGACAAAAGGCCTCTATTCAGCCACGGGTACGGTGGGGACAGCCTGCTCCCAGCGCTGCCCTCCCAGTGTCCCCGACAGGGCAGCTCCGGAGCCAGGAGGGGTCTGTAAGAGCGGCCAACAGCACCGCCACCGCAGACAGATTAGCTGGTAATACCAGGGCAATTAACCCTTGGCTTCTCTATTTCAGTTCACGCTGGCGGTGGTGGGGCTCAGAGCCTTGTCCCTTAGGATCTGACCGACGGCACCAGGGATTTAAAGCTTCGGTCATGGTTAACCTGGGCAAGGATTGAACTAGAGGATCTAGAGGTGAAAAATCAAATCGCATTTAAAATTCACAACACACGCGGCTCTGAGATTTAGTAAAAGACTGAACTTGCGCTAGAAGGGTAGTGGGAGGGTCCATAAAAGAACCAAGCCGTGAATTCCTGCTGCTGTAACAGAGCAGCCTCGCGGCTCCTGACCCTACGTGACTGCAGCAGACCCTGCCCACACACTCCTTCCCCTTCTGCCAAGGGAATTGTTTGTTTTGCCCAAATTCCAGCGCTTAAACTGGGTAGTGGATCTCCTCCGCAATTAACCTTTATTCTTTTACATGCAACAGACCTTCAAGCCAATTCCTGAGATGCATCTTACTACAACAACTTCTAGGGAGGTCTTTAAGTACAGAGCCAACTGTTCATTTCCTCCCCAAAGTGTCTGTCTCCACTAAGTAATCTGCACGGATTGGTTAAATTCAAGAACTTTGTTTATTAGAAAATCCCAGTAACAGTTAGGTAACTTCTGAGCTCCTGGATTTCCACATATTTACTAACATTAGGAAGTTTTTCAGCAGGTTTTCAGTCATTTGGGAGCTTAAGAGAACCATTTCTAGAATTTTTTTTTTTTCCAGACCTTGCAGCAGCATTCAATATTTATAAGGAATTCCCTGCCTTGGTAGCAACAACTGGCAGTTACGAAAAATAAAGTACACTATAAAATGCATTAATATTTTAAGTCTGCCGAAGACTGCGAGATGAAGATATTTCCAGCTTTTGCCTGACTGGGTGATATTTAGTTCAAGCAAAAAACTGACAAAAGAAAACAGAAAGGAGAGGGAACTTGCAACAGCTACAGTAAAAGATTTTTCTTTGTTTACACAATAAATCAGACACAGAATCAGGAAAAGAACCAGTCTCCTGGTTTCTAATGAGGGAAAGAACCAGTCTTACGGCTTCTACTCCAGCTACTTACTCAGGGAACCACACTCTCTATTACGCTGTGGGATTCTGCAGAACATGAATAAAACCTTTCCCCCATGCTCCAAATAAAACATTGAGATTGTGCTGAATCTAGGCTTTTCCACAAAAAACGCGAATAACTCATTGTTTAATGATGCAACGGAGAGAAAAGATAAATCCCGATCCCACTGTAATAAAGTGTGTTTTTATGAAGACTCCTGTATGCTCGCTGCCTGACGGTACTGGACACGATCCAGCTCTGTTTATAGTGCCTGCATGTCTGCGTCCCTGACTCCTGGCGCATCTGTGCGTTTTGTTCTTGGCATATTTGTGTCTATGGAGCCAGCTGACCTTGAAACTCTCATCAGAGGGGGGAAAATAAATAACGAAATCAGCAGCCAGAAAGCTACCACCCCCCATATATTTCACGGTTATTATCAGAATGTTTTCGCTGTGTTCAATTTGCACAGAGATGACATTCAATAATGCTGAAAATATTCTTACTGTCCCTCGAGAGGCCTGTTCGGAGGAAAACCAAAGGAAATTAAAGACCTATCAAGCAATCCCCCGATAGAGGTTCATAAATATAAAACTAGGCAGTGACTGGCTAGAGCACTAAGGACAAAATGTGCTAAAACTCTGTGACTCGGGTCCCTCCGCTCCTGCCTCCCCCATATTCCCTGCTCTGCGAGGAGGTGGGGTAGCTTCCCCACCGCTCGTTATTGCTGCAAATTCACATAAAATAGATATGATGAAGCATTAGCTGTGGGACTAACACGCCATCGCGCGCCGCTTCTGTGACAGCAAGGCTTTGCAGCCCTCTCTGAAAATACACACTGTCTGTAAGCACCCTGTTGTGCCTGGGACACAAACTGCAGAATTACTTTTGGGAAAGCCTTAATTTGGAGCCCTTCCTTAAAGCGTTTCCCATCCTCCTGAATAACGAATAGATGGCTTTTGCCGTGACCTGCTGCATGAAGCCGTGATGCTGATGAGCGAGGACGACCCTTCAGGCAGTCCGGAGAAAGAGCCTGCGCTGCTGAGAGACAAACTGGGTCCTCTGTGATATTCAGAGTCAAACTTCTCGGGAAGTGCGTTGAATTCAATTACACTACCACGCTCACCAGAGCGCTCCCTTACGTGCTGTAATTTGTGCAGCAAAACTAAAGTTGCAGCAAAACCTGTCGGATTTACCCCGCAGTCATTCAGCGAAACTTTCCTTTCTGGTTGGATTTGCCTGGGGCTCGTTCCTTCCCCACTGGATGCACCAACTCAAAATTTCACATCGGCCTAGTGCTAAAATTGTACAAGAAAAGAGGCTTCGCCCAAATGGGTGAAGCTTACTTTACTTTTCTGTTAGCTGTGAAATTTGCCCACTGTTTGGTATATCTGAGCCCAAGATTAAGGAGACCCATGTAATCTCAGGCCATTATAAACTTTCTCAGCATGCAGTGCAACCACAGAAATGACTCAGATGACTCTCCGAGTCACGCTGCGCTCTGTTGTCAGAGCAGACATAAGGAATTATTGACTAGATTTCCCAGAATGTACCAGGGTAGATGAGGCATAACACCAGAATTGTAGAAATATGATGCCATACGGACATGGTCTTTGTTCTGGTGAGGCTTCTTTCAGTTCCCCAGGCTTTTCTATGTCATAACGTTTTCTAGCAAAATGACTGGGTTATGGCATCCCGGCACTTAAATTGCCTTGGGCTGTGGTGTTTCCACACTAACGACACCACTGGAACCTGCAGGTTCCCTCCTGTCCCATTCACAGAGAACTGATTCATTTGTGCCGACAGCTCGCACACACCTTGTCGTACAGCAAAGTTATTGGAACTGAATTGCCAGAAAGGCTACGATCATTGCTTTGGGTGATTTATCAGGGACATATTCAGCACTCTGACTCAATGCTAAGAAAATTCCCCCATGTACACCTAGACCAGACGTTGTTCTCATCCAAACTATGTTAAATCTGAGATAAAACTACTAAAGCCAACAGACATGTAGTGCTACTATCACCTTGTTTCAACCCAGAACTACACTCCTCTCTGTGTCCACCCCATCTCCAAAAAAATCAGCAAAACAACCACAGCCGGACAAAATATTCAGCCTCTCTGCAGTCACTGTTTCTCTGTGCAAAATGATTCTGGCCTAGAAGAAAAGGTGGACTAATTTTTTTTTTTATTGCTGACACTGGCCCTAATTTAAAAAGGAAGATGGAGCTCTGCGATCCTCAGGTAGGTATAGCGTGAAAATGCTAACAAAAGTGCTTTCTGCCAAAAGCTTAACCTTCCCCCCAACCTTTCTTTCATCTTTTTAAGAGCTTTTCCCATCCCATTCGGATCCAGCATGATCCGCCGCAGTCCCTGCACAGGCCAGGAGAGGGTGGTGGGCAGCCACACTGGTTTTTTACTCTTCTGACCATTCCCAGGTCACGCATCTCTCCGAAACATTACTTAACTATTCAGCCTATTCACAAGGAAGTACCAACAGGTAAGCAAGAAACAGAAGCTTTACTGAAATAAGACCTTTCCCCATAGCTCTTGTATGGAAATGATACGTTCCAATTTTAAGCACTTTCCCTTTCTATGACGACTATATACGAGTTTACAGTTTTAGAAATTATTTATGAGTTACTGTCCAGGACAAGCATGTTTTTGGCACATCTACCATTTGCAGCAAAGGCCGTGCATCGCTGAGGTTCATCTCGGTGTGGGTGATGGCGACCTAGAGAAAATCTTGCTATAAGAGATGAAGATGCCTACCCGGGAATAAATCAAGCTCCTCTTCAGAAAGCACCTCATGGCTCTGTGGAACTAGACGTGACAAAAACACATTGTAAAGGGGAAACATGAGCGCAAAGAGACTTCTGTATATGGACACATTGTGAGAGGAAGGACAGAGGACTGTCTTCAGCTACCTACTCTAGTCATTGAATCTGTTATGGCATTATCAGGTCAAGAGAGATAAGAAGCCAACCTTATTCAGAGTTGGCTAAATTCCTGCTTCCTATTCCAGCACTAAGGTAGAGGCTCTAAAGCCAGCTGCCTCTTGAAGGAAGCTGCCTATCACCCAGAGCAACTTGTCCAAAACTTAACCAGGAACAGTGCAGCCAGAGCCGTGCTCACTTACAGACCATGTTTTTTCCAGCCTGCATATGAAGCCCTACATACAAGAAGGCACACCACTGACCGTTTTCATTGCTCACACAAAACCAGCAGGCTACAGCTGATACTTCAGGCTGCTTTCTATTACCACGTGCGGTAGCAGCTCTCTATCAAGCCTGTTCTTACTGCCCTCCCGAGTGACTCATTTTGATGGGTTCACTCATCTGTAAAACAGTCATTCTTTACACGGCTGTTCCTAATGTCCTGACCTTCAGAAGCAAGGCCCAGGGTTTTTGCACGATCCTCTAGTGAATGGACTTCTGCGAAGAGAGCATGTAGCCAAAGTACCTGCAGTTCTTTGCTGGGGGGGAAAAAACCCCAGAATGCTTCATATTCTTTTCATTTGATAACAGCAGCTGCACACAAAATCAATGGCAACTTTCACGGGCACAACGTGAGACTGTCAGCCCCTAGAAACCAGGACAAATTTACCACCCAGCTCTGCTATTACTAGTGGTGAAGGGTGAGCCGCGGCTTTACCAGCAGGAGGGCAGGAGCTGCAGGGGCTGTAGGTCCGTTAGCACTGCCTACATGGCATATGCACTCCTTCAGTCACGCTTGCGGCTGCTCAGATGTACAACCTCGGCTCCTGGGACCAGAGGCATTGCCCACGTTTCACAAGGCTCCACAGGACTGCGACCTAAACTCAGAAAATAATCAATGATAACCCTTTTCCCAGTGAAAGAACGGAACAAAGAGCATAATACATGTAAAGAGGATGTACTGATTTCTGCTCTACCCTGTCCTATGTCTGTGTTGCCTCTGGGACCATATTCCTACTCTTGGGAAATAACTAAATAAACAATCACTCCGCACAACTTGCTCACTTCCTCACTCCGCCTAACACCACGGGCTCCATCCAGCCCGTTAGCTGCAAAGGGAATTCAACAGAGCTCTCATTCTTTCAAGCACTGTGCTCTCAGCTTTCCTCACGACTCCCGTGAGAGATCAGTGCCTGACTTCAGCGGGTCAGCATATCAAACCAGGCTTTCTACCTTGCTTTGCCTTTCTCTGCCTTGGTTATCATCTGTGAAAAATAGGATGATGACTGTTTGCTGTATCTTTCTCTCCCTCCCCTGCATTCTGAAACAGAGAGTGAATTTCATTTATTAATGCCGATAGAGTCCATGGAGACTTGCAGATAAAAAGGCTCAATGTGAAGCAGAATATAATGTTCTCCCTTGCAGAAAGCTTATGCTTTACTATTTCTTTTCAAAGTACCTGCTGACATTGCTAGGCAACTGGGACATTGTCCAAAATAAAATCAGTAATAATAATCAAAGAAACAAAACCAGAGTCTAACAGTCTATAAAATACAGCTGAGGGCTGTCCGATTAACAGCCAACGGATGGAATGAATTCCTGAACCTGGAAGAAAGAGCGGGCTAAAATGGCCAGTTTTCAGTTGACCAAAAAAAGTAACTTTAGAGATACAGCCCAAGGGGGACACGACCACTATCCAGAAGGTCCTGCCGCAGAGGAGACCAGAGCCATGGTAATATCTGGGAGCTTTTGAGGAGCAGCAAGATCAACTTGTCAAGGATTGTCAAGGGACCTTAGAGAATGGCAATACCAGGGATAGTCCCTGTTGTGCAAAGAATAATGCAGTGTTGTGCCTGTACAGAACTCTTCCCTTCTTCATCTGCAAAGTACAAAGGCTGGAAAAAACTGAGGCACAGACAACAGACTCGCCTACAAATCATATTGGGTTCTCCAGAACCCTGTTCTTTGTTCTCTAGAACTAAAGTTCACATTCGATTCTCCAGAGGCTGAATTTTGCTGGTGATATTTAACACAGCCCCAGAAAGACAACTGCGAGTGAGTACAATGTACCCTAACTTTCTTATTCCTGCTGGGACAGCAGCAGCCTGGCAGACAGGAGACAGTCCCCACTCAGGTGTGCCTGGTTCCTCGGCGTGTGCCACCCCACTCCTCATCAACCTACCAGTTTGCTCAAGCAAGCGGGACACCACGTGCCCCAGAAAAAGCCTTTGGTTAGACACATCTCTGCTCACAGCAAACCGGGGGCCAATAGCCTCAGGGGCTCTCAAAGGTTGATGTAGGGACAGCCAGCATTGAGATCGGCATTTTGGAAACATCTTGTGCCCTTGAGAACAATTTACGCTCCCATAAATACCTTTTCAGAGCTTACAGAAGCATGCTTATTTGGAAAACAAGGAGAGAGGAAACACACAGAGGATGAAACAAAGTGCAATCCCATTTCAAGGCTTCGCACCATTTCATCAATTGCAGCTCAAAAAAAACCCCCTTGTTAGAGCACAGTGTGCACCTGAGACATCTGTGCTCCTCCTTCTACCAAATCAATAAATGTCACCGAGTTGCATCTAGTTACCCCTTTTAATACCATCATATATAGCAGAGGGATGAGAGCTCTAACGTCTAACGCAGACGCCTGATGCTACTTGACAAACCTAAATGAAGATCTAAAACCAAAACTTCAATAGGTGTTAACTGGTGACAGTCGTTGTTCAATGACTTCAAATGCTTTCCTACATATAGTGTTTTAAACTTATTTCCCAGCTTCAAGCAGGAAAAAAGATTTCAGAGACCCCCAAGTCAGATGCCCGTGCCGTTGCTCAGAGCAATCACTGGGTTTGTCGCATCGCACGCTCACATTTTTCATCACGGATTGCTTTCCCTAGGAGCGCCAAAGGGGCGAGGTAACAAGGACGCAGCTGCCAATATAAGAATATGGTGCTTTCTACCAATGCAACTCTTATTTTCCCCTCTGTATGCTCGCTCAACTTTTTCAAGGAGGATTCAGTGACCAGAAAAAGGGAAGCCGCTCATGATTTGACCTCCCTCGCTGCGTTCTGCGCGGGTGGTTACACACGCTCTACCCAGCGAAGGCGTGCTCAGCGACGCTTCGCTCACCGACCAGCCGCCCCGTGTCCTCTCTGCTCCCCAGCAGCCGAACACCCAGTTACTAAAACCGGGAAGGAAAGAAGTGCCTTTGTTGCCGTCCACCCATGCCCTACATTTTCAGGGGAAGTAAGGACTTCTCTGGCACTAACCTCCTCTGCCAAGCAGCTGAATTACACGTAAATACAAATAATGAGCTTTACTCCTTCCAGTGAGAAGCTGGCGTAATATTCTCCATGAACAGAGTTTCATAAACCTCATTTCCCCACGTGGCATTACCAGCAGAGGTGTTCTAACCTTGCAGGCTTGCCAGGGGGCTGGGGGAATTCTAGGCCACGCTGTTTCAGGAAATCTTTATTGCAGCTATGCTGTTCTAGCACGTCAATTTAAAGCCGGTGCTAAATTCTTGTCGTCAATTCACTGTGCTTTCTGAAATGTCACAGAAAAAGCCAGTATGTGAACAGGCCTAAAAGACACCAAACAACTTCTTGGTGGGCAGCCAAGTTTCTCTCTCCTGCTATGAAGTCACAAGTAGTGATTTCCCCTCTCCCAAGCCCACCTGCTCTGCAAAGAAGAGAGCAGATAATACAAGGTCTCTGTTGCTGTTCAACCCCTGACCATGACTTCAAGGAGTTAAATAACACAGGTCTCTGCCTTTCTGGATTTCCACATACATTGCCAAGCCAGCAGTACAGCCAGTTTTGTTATTGAATTTAAATAGCCTATGCATTTAAATTTGTCATTACAGTCCGTGGAGGAGGCCGAGGGCTTCAACTACCTGCTCTAAGAACAAGGAAGGCTGAAGTGATTAGGAACCTTTCACTTTCAGTAGTAGCAATGCTTGAAGGTGCTGGAAGGGATGAGGGATACAGTCAGCTTCATCTGTTATACTGCTCTTCCATTTCAGACACTTGCCGTCCTACAGATTTACACTTTCTTCAAGCTTATCTGCATGCTGGCACGCGTAGCTATCTATTTAAAGAAGGGTGTCAGGGACACTCCCTGCTAAAAGGAACAAAACCCCAGTTCTCATGTTTCTCTCTGGGATCTGATGGTGCTTGTTCAGAGAGAAGAAAGTTTTGGGAATTAATCACAACTCTACGTACATCCAAGTGAATATTCAGTCTCCTGTTGACTGCCATACGCGGTGCCACACCGTTATCTAGAACATCCTCAGCGTTTCACTCGTGCAAAATGAGACATAACTGGAAGGACAGAATCATCTCTCCTGGGACTCAGAATAAAACTGCAATGGATTTTAAATCCCTCCCCATGGTAAGCACAAAGTAAATAAGTACTGGGAGGCTGCCAGCCGAGCTACACCGAGGTTAATGAATAAACAACCGCCTGCAGTACTGACTTGCCTTCTATACTTAAAATATGTATCTTTGGTTACATCTTAAGGAGACCTCCTCTTCTATAAATAATCATCCCAAAAGATAAAGGCATTAAATCTTTCTTCCTTTGACAAAACTAAAGATTATCAACACTTACACAGAAAACCTGCTATTA
Organism: Rhinoptilus africanus; assembly: GCA_013400135.1. NCBI lineage: Eukaryota > Metazoa > Chordata > Aves > Charadriiformes > Glareolidae > Rhinoptilus > Rhinoptilus africanus. The sequence goes on along the minus strand of VXBO01005321.1, from coordinate 141,097 downwards.
GGCAAAAAGTCTTTTCATAGAGGACTTGCTTTTTATAGAAAATGTTGACTTTATTGTGGAAAACAGAACACTGAAGAAGAAAAAAAAAAGAAAAAATTGCAAATACCATTTTCAGAATATCGCTTGCTGTATCTCAGTCACACCTTGTTTCCCCCATTTCTTTATGGGAGACGCTCTCAAAGCATACCTTTCCAGGAAAACAACGAAGAAAGCTCAGAAAAGGGGAGATCACTGTGAATTAGGAGAGCTGCTGGCATACCGACATCACTTCTGAAAATGGGATTTAATTGCTCAGTTGTGGATGCATTTTTGGAAACGTTAACTTAGGTGAATAAAGTAATTGGTTGAACAAACAAAAGAGTTGAAATTTCCAAGAGTATTTTGGGTGATTTTGAATGTCCAGCATGAAAGACAATAAAGAGAAGTCATTTTGCAGTGTAATTTGTGGGAATCTCTGCCATTGAAAGGGTCTCAGACAGAGCACCTCGGAGTCATTTGTCTCTTGTGAAAATCTAGGTCATTTACTTCCCTCCTCCCGCTCGGCTTTTTCTGTGCCAAATATAGAAAGAATTTTCTGGCTTCAGACTGAATAAAGTTGTTAATTACACTCTTTCCTAAAAACCTGCAATTGAAATTCACTTGGGGAATTTATGAAAGCTGTGGAAATCTATTCTTTTTTATGATATTCTTTTGACATGTCTTAGAGGAAAAAGAAAGCAAGCCCATTTGCTTTTAATTTCTCAGTTTTGAGGATAATATTTAACAGAAGTAAATCCCTTTAAGGGCTCAACTATGCTCTTTGAAGCTAGTGGAAAAAAATCCCATTGAGTTTCGTTGCAGAAGAACTGGATGATGCTTTGAAAAATTATGTTAAAGAATCCGCAGTATGTTGCGTGATGCAAGAAAATTAATTTGTGCCATCGTGAACTACCAATAGGCGAAAAAGGACAGGATTCTGGCATGTACTAGGCACAGTATAGAAATAACCAGATTATTTCAGAGTGTACCACATCAATCAGCTCCTGGTAAAAGTATCTGGAGCAATTCCGCTGACAACTCCTGGTGCTATAAAAGCCTATATGGGTTGGTATCACTAACAGCATACCTGCCTCACAGGATGGATTAACATGCTTTGGAGATGAAAAGTGTTGCTTGAGTATTATCAAATTTATTATTAATGACAGAGCTAATAAAACAATGGGATGGATAATGACAGAGCTTAATTCCTTCTATCAGCGCTTTTTGTTTCCAGAACACTCTGGAGCAAACGTTTGTGTCACTGAGACACAAAGCTCCTGGTGGCTTCAACTGCATGAACAGATCTGGCTCTGCCAAAGCATTAAATAACTTTTTTAGACATACAAATGCTATTCCCAACCTCCTCTAAGACTCAGAGGATCCTGCCTGCAGGATGTCCTCCACCTGTCCCTGGCAGGTGGCTAAAATCACTGGCTTCTTATTGCTTATAACCAAGGGAAGATCAGCTTCCAGTCTGGGCATTTTAATGTTGAGGGTAGAACTCCTTTATTTACAGTAGGCCCCCAAAAGATAGGGATATAAACTGCCCCTGCCATCTAAGTCCTCTCTTTACTGGTGGAGAAGGATGAGCACCTCTACGAGGCAACGCATCCTTAGATGCCTGCCTTAGAGTGAGAAGAAATGCCTTCTGAACATGAGAGGGAACCAGAAGAATTAGCTTCATTAGACACCTAATATTTGTCTGCCTGCAGTTAAGTGGGATGATTCCAGTCTTACATCACTCAATCCCTTATCAACAGGTTGCAAAGGCTCTACCAAAGGACTGAGAAATACGTGAGGCACATTTTTTTAAGCTCCAAGACGACAGCAATGCAGAGAGAGTAACAGCAATGAGTTAAGTCCTGCAGTCAGTCCTCTGCAAAGAGTTCAGGTGGACTGTGACTTTCAGCCGAAGCAGGAATTTGGGCAAGGGCACACGCGTCTAATATAGCACAGACCAAATAAATCAAACTGCAGAGGGTTCTGCAGAACATGGGAGGTACCAAGAGGCACCTGGCTCTTTCCAAACCCACACTGCCCATGCAAAGACAAGGCCTGACCCTCACAAGTAGTCATTACACTTCTGTTGTGCTTGTCCTGGTGGGATGGGACAAGAGACCTAGATGTTGGTGACAGTAGGAGGAACGTCAGCTCCTTCTGGTAATATTGCACTACTTTCCCCAACTTTAGCAGCTCAACACCACTTCTGCTGTGTCTTTTATCCATCCAGCAGCCATTCCCACTGCCTTTCACATACAGCATATGAACCCAGCCACAATGTTAATGAGCCATTGCATATAGATGAGCTGGCAACCAGTCCGAGCTGACACAGCCACGCATAAAAGCCAAAGAAGGCCTTGGGCTCTCTTCCTTTGATACAGAAGCTGTTGGATCAAGGTACTGTGGGGACTGCGTGGTCTAGGGGACACGAAGCTGGGCAGCTTTCTCTCCTACCTCCCTTCTGCAGTCACCTTTACTGCTTAAGACACAAGGTAAGAGGCTCAGTGCCATACTGTTTTCTTGATAGCCGACTGAGAAAATCCATGATATTTCCCGATAGATTGTCCCTTCTGTTTCCTTGCACAAAATCATCACAAAATTGACTGCTTCCTACTGCAAGGGAACCAGGTAGTCCTTTTTTGTGGAACAGGATGTTTGGATTCTAGTCTGTTTATTCACTGGCTTACCTTTCCTTGGGCAACCCTCTCGGATAATTCCCAGCTTCAGCTTCTGCTCCTATAAAACAGGCTACCGAGGCTTAAGAACACATTGTCAAAGAAAATCTCTGCCTCTGCCATAGTCACCTTGGATATGGAAGGCAGAAGACGTCACTTCAGGCATTACTCTTCTCTGGGAACACCGAATGGTATTTCCAACAGTGACTCGGGGCTGGAAGGGCCTTAAAGTATGGCTATGCAAAGAATCGCGGGTGGGATAAGCTGGTACGAGTTTGCAGCATATGAGCTGTTGTGTGGTAACTGCCAGTGCTGTCTCCATGTCACAGCTACTTAAAGGCTAGGCACGTATACCCAGACAGTTAGGAAGCAGTAGTAACGATTTTCACAGCTATACCTGCAGTTCAAGGTGTTTCAGTTTCACAGCAGTAACACACACACAGCAAATCCTCGCATTCAGATGCACTGAGATGCTCAGAGGCTACAGTAACGAGATTCTCAAAACTACTGTTGAAAAAAAAAAGTAACCACCCTTAAATTATCTTCCATTTTGGGCATGACAACGTGTAGTGCATGGTTCACTTCCTTAATCTCACAGTCAATTACTTTTCTCAACCCATATAAACATCAGCGGGGAAAAAGGAAAATCTGCATTTGTGTTTGCATTAAATTTAAAAATCAGGGCATATCACTTAAGGGTTGACTTGACAGAAAATGGTAATTAAAAGTGTTCCAGCTGACAGTGCCCCTTTAATGAATTATTAGTAATGTTCTCTGAGAACATCTGATGAAAGACACCAGAAGAGTTCTTACTTAAACAAACCAATTTTCTGCATGATGCAACTTCACTGCACAAGAGGGGGAAAAAAAAATCTCCATTATTGCATCAAATTACAAAAATAACAAAGCAATGGTTTGAATGATCAGGAAGTAACAGGTGCCCCTTCTGTACTGTTTGCTGCTGTAGAACAGCCTTTTTCCATAGGTGCTTATCTAATAACTGCCACTACTTTCTTAAATTCTGTTAAAAAAAGCCCAGTAAGGTGTAGCGTAAGAGAGTTTTGGTCTTCAGCTTCTAACCGTTAAGAAGCATTATACATGTATATACCAGAGCGACTGGCCAGCTCAGTTCTAATGCAGATAGAGCAATGCCCAGGGACTGATCCTTTCAGCTAAAACCTAATCATGCCAGAGGATTCTGAGCAGTGGTACACGCATTGCACAAACCTCCAAACAGGCTGGTGCTGGGCAGTGTCAGCAGCAGCAAACACACCCTCCTGCTATGCACAGTCTTATAGGTGCCTCCGTGTAAGAGCCTCGGCACACGTCGATACATCTGATTAGACATAATTTGCTGCTGTACATACCAGCACAGTCGGGGCTGCCGGATCCCGACCCCGTTTTGCTGACAGGGCAGCTGAACAAAGTACACGGGCGAGGAGGAGGATGCTCGAGATGGGTGAGCAGGGGCCACTGGAGGCTCGGGCTAGGCTCTCAGCTTGAAAAGCAGGAGGCAAGCAGCTGGGGGATGGTACATGAGGACTTGGAAACACAGCCCTGTTTAGTGGGAGCAGCGTGTGGAATGGGGAAGGAGGAGGGCAAAGGGCATTAAGCCCTAATCATGGATTTGTATTTGGGTGTGAAGGAGATGGGGGCTGGGAGGTAGGGTAGTGAGGCAGGTGATAGACAGAGGCTCTCATGCCTCATTTCCTTTCTCCGAGTTCCTTGCTGGTTTCCAGCTCCATCCAGATCTGTTGTTTGTCCTTGACCGTTTCAGGAGAAATGTAAGAAAGAGCAGCTTTGGGAATTCACATTTCTTGGCAAAAGTTCTGTGGAGCCACTCCAATATCTGGTAAGCAGTGATATTCTGGGGTAACTGGGTTGTTCGTGAAGGGGAGGTGGTCACGGTGAAAAAACTTTCCAGCCACGGAGTTGAGAGCATCCCACACCCGAAAGCTACTCTTGCCTTTCACCTGTAATCAGCAACTCGCCTTAACACTCGATAACTAAGGTACATCCTTAAGTCTCTGGACTACAGTGGGAATGAGGGAGTTTGACACAGGAATGTAGATTTACCTTCCAAGCCAAGTTGCTACGGAAGTGCTAGTTGTCGATTCCCTCGGCAGCGCAATCCACCAAAAGGTGCACTAGCACTGTATACCTGAGGCTCTATTTCTTGTCCATGAAAGAGGACTGTAGTTCAGCCTGCATACTGCAGAAAAGGAGCTTTAGAGTTCAGATTCAGAGGGTTTTTTGTTAGCCCACCCTGAATATCCTCACAAGTCATTTCTACGGAACAGGTAACTCGGACCACATTCAGGCTGTGGGTGGCCGATGAGTTTGCACAGTCCATACTGAGTGCTCACAGAGGTAAGATGGTTTTGTTCATTTCTTGATTTCACAACTCGGGGTTTTGACATGTAAACGTGCTTTCTCTGCAGTATTCCATGATAAATGCAAAGTAATTCAAGTTGGCTTATACTTTAATAAACTCTCTCAACTACCTTCTGTGCTATAGGGAGAAATGTGCACAGAGTAACCATGGAACAGGTATCAAACAGCAAGATATTGTTTGAAGCCCTAGGAATTTCTGTCCCAAAGAGAAATAAACAGTTATACAAGAGACTTGCATCACAGACACAGCTACTGCGATCTGAATGGACACCCTGTATGCGAATGCTTGCTATTAGCAAGAGAGAAAACAAGGAAATTGACCTATCTCCCTTTATTCATCTAAAATTTGGAGGTTCTATCTAATCTTGTCACCAACCTGGTGGCAGGCAGGTAGATGAGATGCTGTGAAGAACAGCTCTTCCAGTCCTCAAATACTCTCTAACTCTTAAATTAGCTGCCTGGGCTTTGCTAACATTGAGGGGTAACGTGAGGTGAGAGTAAATCCTTCACAGGCTTTACACCACTTTACTAGGACTCAGGAAATCTCAAATCACATCCTGAGGTCTGCTACATAATTGAATTCTGCATGAACTAGAGCAACCGATACAAGATTTTAAAAAGCTTGTTAATAACTGAGGTAAAAGCCTCACTTTTGGAAGTAACTTAGTCCTGTGTCCAAATTAGGCACTCAACAGAAGCAGAAACTTAACTCAAAATAGGAGTCTTGGTACCTAGAGCTGCTTGTGTAACTGGCGACACAGTTAAGGTCAAGAGGAGTAACTGGATGGAAGAAATTCACCTTGAGATACCAGTTTCTGATGAATCTGAGGCACCTCAGCTACTAACGTGGGCACTTCAATAAGATCCCTCAGGTTGATAGAATGAATTAACACCGTAGAAAATTCCAGCAAGACTTAAGCTCCTAAATAAATGGAGGAAAAAGCAAGATGCCTGTGCAGGTTAAACTGTATTTCCCACTGGAAACGAGATGGTAGGTTATTTGTAAAGGCCATCTAAGAATGCAACATTCTTCTCACTTTTCTGTCTGGAATATGAAGACCTCCTGCAGGAAAAGCTTTAGATAATAATAAGAGGCAGAAAGAGCCACCGGGCACTTGGTGATAGTGTAATTTAAATACAAAGGCTTGCACAGTGTGGGAACTCATAATAAGTCTAAACTTAAGACTTACATTTGCAAAAGTATCTGCAAATCAGCTTAATATTTGTCCATCTCAAAAAGCCGTAGTATATTCCCCTCTGTTTCACGCCTTGCTGAGATCATTAAGATATTATGCATGCAGAAGCTTTTCTTCTTCTTAGATAACAAACAACTTTCTGCTAAGATAGCAGTTGGGCATCTCTCATTTATATTTTCCTAAAATCTGAGCACTGTTACATTTCTGACTACTGCAAAGTGATGCCGTGTTGCCAGTCCACAGTGACACATTCAAGAGGTCTCAAAGCTTTTCGCAATCATTGAACTTAACCACACAACACCCTAAGTTTTGCTTCCATCTTATGATTAGATGGGGAAACAGACACAAAGGGGAAAGTATTTTTCCCATAGTACACACAAAAAAATCATGTGAAAAGACAGGAACTGAGCTCAGATATTTGGACTCTCTGGGGAATGCTTTACCACTTGACTATGCATCCTGGGTCCTGCAGCCCCAAACCTTCTTATTAGGGTAGATTAGTTTGTTTATAGTTTGAGACACAATATACTCACTAAGTGAAGTCTTTGCTGCAAAATAGTAAGGAATAGACTGTGCTGAATACTGGTCTCTGACCTTGGCAATAAGTTGATTTAATTGGATTTGATTTTTCAAATGTAACATCTCAAGTCAGCCATAAACTCCGGAATTAGCATATCACATCTTGACGCAGGAGAGATTTTAAAGTAGCATAAGGAGATGAAGCCCATGCCCAATGAATTTCAAATTACACTGAGGAGGAACTCAGCCATATGCATGTCAAACTAAAATTGTGCAGGATCTGAGTGCATCAGGCAGCAGTTATTAATGGCTTACATTTGCTATTAAGAATGCAAAGTAGCTGTTTTGCACCCAGTTTGTTCATACATCTCTTCACATCAATGACCCATGTGATGGGTCAATAATTCACTCAATGCATACTGAAAGCCAAGAATGTCTTGCAAGTCAATTACACTTATATAAATAATGAGGAACAGAAAAGTAACTGAAGGATTGGAAGAGAAAAGGCCCTGCTGGTGAAATACTGCATACCCCAGGGATAGCAGACCATGTTCCTGTATTTAGATTTGCAGCTGGCATTCTCCAATACCTTCAAAGGGGACCATGCATGTCCCTGAAGGCCGAAATTAGCCTTTAAAGGGGCAATTTTGAGTTTTAGTATTTCAGGGAATAATCAGGTACCCATGTAACTAAGAGCTATTTGCTTCCTGCAGGAGATGTGGAAAAAAAAAAAAAAAGTAGGACATTAGGCAAATAGCTGCCTACTGAGATTTGGTTCTTAAAATTTGCTCCTGAAATTTGTTTAGCTTTCACGGCACTCAGTTGTAATATATCACAGGAACGTTTTAACCAATCTACGAGGCACGAGCAGACTAAATCAGACGGACAGAATTTGATTCCTCAGACCTTGTATGAAAGAGCACCAAATGCCTTTAATACCTCTGACTTCAGCTGGAAATCTCTGAAATCAGGCTTTTTCACAACTAACATCTTGGGACCACAACCTGGCTTTTAAAAGCCATGGCAGGGGCTGCAGGCTATGCTATACATCCCTGGACCGGTGAGCAGAAAAAGGAGTATGGATGATCAACAGGCAGCAGATGTTGTGCTTCAACAGAAGCTCAGCATGTCAGGCAGAGAGACACGTGAAGGACCTCCTGTAGGAGACAGCCCATATTATCCAAAACAGTACAAGGAAATGTGCATCTGTTCAGGAATGCAGCGAATCCTTTCCCTTTTTAGTAACTCTATGGGTATTACAGCATTGAGGGTGGTTCTTTATACTTCTGAGGTAAAAAGCAAGTTCAAGAAAATTAGGTCCAAAATACCTATTAATGGAGAGCAAGTCTGGAACGATACTCCTTTCAACACATCTGCCGGAAAACTTCTGAATGACAGATAGGACACAGTCAATCAGAGGAACTTAATACATGCTCACGAAGGAAATGGTCTGTTAAGATTCGTGTCTAAGAGAAACTATGATCCTCGGCACAGAAATCCAAGAAATCAGGACAACTCAATTGCCAAACAATGCCAAATCGAGGCAACTAGCAGAGAACCAGCAATCAGAGAGAAAAATAGCAAGAGAACTAATAGTAGCAAAGACCTCTATGAACTAGATGTGTGGGATTCACTTATGAGAGTACTAGTTATTTAAGGATGAGAGGTGCTAAGTATTAAGCGGTACAGAACTTATGCTGCAATGTAGCACGGCTTTAATCTCTGGCAGCTGAGACACGCAAAGATGGAAAGCTACGCAGAGCTCAGTGATATAAACTATCCAAGGAGAGCGCTACACATGTACACACGCTTTCACCTTGAGAGAAAGCCTCCCTCACTTTGTTCTTCATCTTAAGAAAGTAATAGAATAAAGCATGAAAGAACTGCCTTCTATATGTAAAAAAATAGCAATAATTTGTATTTACAGCACACCACTGCTACTGAACGATATCAAAATACTTTATAAGCGACAGCTGTGTTCAGGGATCATTTTGGCTACTCCTGAAGGCACACACTGCTCTAACAGGGCAGGGCAGTCCAAAAGCTGCTTTGTAATAAAATAACACTCTACCTCATGAAAAACCATTATCAAAATTAAAATAGCCTCACAGTCCCATGTAAAGTAGCGGACTTCTTTTTATTTCCTTGGCAGACAGGGAACATGAGTTAGAAAGCAATGGAAACAGTCTGAGACCACAGAGTCAGGACGACAGCTCAGCACCGGCCTGTTCCCAGACAAATGAATCCAACCTCCTCTTCACAGTCTTAACCATTTCAGGTGAAGCTGCAGAATGTAGCTACCGTCTATCACGGCATCTGATACATCTCCAGTTCTTTTTTGTCTCGCCATCCCACCGCCTGAGAAACACTCAGGGCTGGGGTTCCCAATGGGAACCCGGCAAAGTAGGGATTCTGATTTGGCTTATCAAGACCAAGGTGACAGTCCTAGCCACGCTGCTACGGTTGGCTTGTTGGCAACAAACCAGCACAGCAGGTGTTTTGCCAGTTTAGAAATCAAAGTCGCCTGGATAACCGCAAGAGACTGGGCTACTGAAATCACAGCCTAGCTGAAGGCAAGGACCACAACAGGACAGTGCTCTCAACACTGCGTGAAAACATTCCCATGCTGCTGACCGGGATAACCCCCCGCCGCGCTGCTCACCCTGCCGCTATGAGCAGGCGAAAGGCTGCTGCAGAGTGCAATTCGTACCATGAGTTACAGACATCAATGAGCTCAGCACAGCCGATATCTCAAAAAGAGGCAGCGGCAGAATTCAAAGGAACTCCCCAGTATAACGGAGGTGAGGTGCCCTCTGGCCTTTCCCTCCTCTCTTCCTCAGGTTCAGGCAGAGGGAGCGTTACAGACCTGACAAATAGTAGGTCAAATCCTGTCTCTACGGCTGGCTGCACATACAGCACACGGCTAGACAGCAGGGCCAGCAAGGCTGTTGTAGTCTGTTCTGAGTGGTCTCTTCCCGCATCTCTCCTCTGGAGCTGGCAATTCCCTCTGCTGTGAACTACTGGAAGAAGACTTTGTACCACAGCAACATCTGCTTTTTGCAGAGAGCGCAACTTCACACTTTGCTCCTGCGTTGTGTTGAGTAAGGAAGAATCTTTTCCCAACCACATGGCAAGCTGCTGCAACAGTGCTAGGTGTTTTCTTGAACAGCGCTGAGTGTTTGCGATCTTCCCCGCACCCAGAGCTGGGTCCTTTTCAGGGTGGTACGAATCCACCATGGGTTTAAATTTACTGGCACTTGGGAAAGAAAGAGTGTATGGGAACGGAAGCTTTGATGCGAGAAGGTACCGAGATACCTCAAGATTAGATGCCGAAGCAGGGTCAGAGCTGTCAGAGTGTTCACCAGTGGTTTTTCCTTAGGTGACGGCTGTATTCCGGCTGCGTTGCCCGAGTCAGCTGCCTCTCAGCCTTTTTTGCCGCCCGGTGCTAGTGACTGAGACTTGACATTGCCAATCTCTAGAAACAAATTGTGAGTTAATGATTCAACCCCTTAAATACTTCAGCAAAGAACAACAAAATGAGAGAATGCGAATTGGCTCACATGACTCTGCTCATTTTCCCTGTGACTTTTATGGTTGGTGTTTCTGCGGTATTGACCCCCCCCAGCCCCCACCTGACTGCAGGGGAGTTTTTTGCTTATAGACAGCTTCTGCTCTCAGTCACACAGGGGAGAACTTACTGCCCTCTGCCTTTATCATCCTTAGAGTGCCATGCCTTTTTCCGGCAACAGAGAGGAAACGTAACTAGACAAAACCCGCCTTTCTCCTTTAGAAAGTTTCAACAAAATGTTTTATTGTCAAAACTTCTCGGTAAATCAAAATAATTCTCTTAAAGTACAATACAAAACTAGCGTAATGCTGTTGGGAGTTAAATCCTTTTTTTTTTTTTTTCCTCTTGCAACCACAAGAGCACATCACATACAAGTCCACAGCAATGAGGATTATTTTGGATGTGGTTTTTTGACCAAAGAAAGAATCCCAAAATATATCGTTTACTTGAGAAATAATTTCTCCCAGAGAGCCACTTCCTATTGAATATTTAATATTTTCAGTGGAAACCTAACTGTCTGAAAATAGAAATAGTTCTGTTGGGAAATCCTGCTGTGCAGTAAAGACAGCTTAGCTCCCAGATCTCTGTATCCAGAGGCAGGATACCCAGCACGGCTGCCTGCCTCGTGACGCACCCTGAAGGTGAAGCGGATCATTTGCTGCCTGGGAATTCTCTGTCGCAGTAGAAGGTGCTATGGGATGTACAGTCCAGCCGTGGAATTAGCCTGGCACTGCAAAAACATCAAATAATGAAGTTTTCCTTAGTGCCTGTGAAGCAATCAGTGCTGGAAAGTGCTGGCAAATGTTTTTGTGGAGATAGAGCTATTTTACAAGTGCCATGTTTCTAGGAAGCGGCAGAAAGGGAGCGACTGTGGGCCAGCACTGGCCTCTTGCCTGCCTGGCACACAGGGCAGGAAGAAATGCTCCTTCCATAAATTAACCAAAACCTTAACTTTGTTTACATGAGACCTGTCATTTGCTCTCCAGTCACCTCAAGTCTTTAGAGTCTTTCCCCTAGTAAATGCAGTCATGGGTTAATCTTATGTGCAGCGCTAATTACAATATTATTAATTGCTAACAATGACAGTAATGGCTTTATTGCTGTAAATCCTTTATTTATACACCTGAATTACGTTATTTAACCTTTGAGGACCCCAAACACCCCTGAGCTTTCAGAAAACATGATTTGCTTGAGCCTCCACTGCTGCAGTGCCTGATCTTTCACTTATTCATTTGCCTGTGTTCTCCTGAATGAATTATTTCTTCTGGTCAGCTTTGTGAGGGGAAACTGCAGCCTCGCTTTTCAAACCACATACACGTGGCGTAGCACAAGCAACATTCCTGAGTGCAATTAGCTACTGTTTGTTATCACTGAAACCTTATTAGAAGCATTACTCCGTGCACTCAAGTAACACAAGGGCTGCTCAGCAGCAGAACACATCAGGCAGCAAACTCTGTAAAACATACACAAAGCATAACGAGGAGGGAGATCCCATTTCCAGGCAGAGGCTCGGGATCCCCTGCTCTCGGCTGGCCAGGTATTACAGCAGACCTTGCTCAAGTGACTTAGTCCCTTCAGTAACCAAGAGCTCCTGCAGAGTCCATATATCCCGTGTATGTCAGAGCATCCCTGTTTCCTTCCCTTAAAAAAATCAGGACTTGGGGAAGCAAGGGAGGGGACAGGACACATCCTTGTTATAGCACTGCCAGGGTGGCTGAAACAACCCTGGTTCAGCCCATTTAAAAGACAAGGATGAACCCTCCCTCCCCTCTGACTACAGTGGAGAGTTCGGCACTTGAAAGGAATTCTTCATCCACATAAATCTGGCTAGGTCATACCTATGGGTTCACAGTCATCTGAGGTGAAAGCTCTCTCTTCTAAAGTTGTTTCACATTCGCAGTGGATATCAGAACGCTAATGCACATCCCCCAGGTAGGCAGGCACCGCTTTGGCTCTCCTGCTGGAAAATGGCCGTCACTGCAATGGAAAAGGGCAGCTCTAACATCTTACAGTCATTCTACTGAGCAGGAGAGAGGGCAAGGCCAGGGATAAGATCCTTTGGGGTATCCGTTAGAAATTCCAGTTGGACTTTAGGTTGGCAAAATGCAGCCACTTGGACAGAAGCTGTGACGAGGCTCCCAGATTAGCACACTGAAGGATCATATTTTCCAGATGGAACTGGCATTTCAGTCAACACTTTGGAGGCATAGCCACTGTGTTCAGCCCTTCTCGGGCATTGCCGGCCCCAAGAAGAAAGCTGCCTGTGCCATCCTGTCAGTACCAGCACATCTGGTCCCTTTGCTAACCTGTCCATCAAAAAGATAAAGCAGGCAAAGGATGGTGTAAGCCAGTTTCTTTTTAGACATACCCCTAGGGCTAACTGGCTGCTTTAGGTGAGCTTACATTCTTGCTGTACTTACAATTAACTCAGAGGGTCAGCTCTCTCCAAAGGTCTCGGTGGTAAGGCAGCCACCATGAGACTAAGAGTTATAGCTTGCTTTTCTAATAAAAAAGGATTTTATAAGGTATTAGGAATTGGATATTTCACATAATTTGTTCAGAGAAAGTTCAACAAAAGGAAAAACACAGAAAGGACTGAAAGAAGATCTGAGTTTTGAAAAGACCTGAACAGGACCAAAAAATATAATCCTTTAACTCTGTATTCCCCCTTTCTTCTTCCTAAGCTTCTTGGAACTTCATCTGAATCCCTAACAAAGATGTATTTCTAACAAAAGCTGCGGGTTCAGTGGGCTGCTTTTCATTTATGCTGTCTCCCCCTAATGATTCAGTTCTCACCAACTTTGCTCTTACATTCACTGCTGCGAGGGAAGAAATACATGTGAAGCCTGCCGTACCAGAGCTTCAGTGAAATAGCAGGTGGCAGAACTTTGTTCTTCTCAGGCCCCTATCAAACCTTAAACACCTTCCCCTTCCTTCACTCGCTGATCTCCTCAAGTGCTGCACGTGGCTGAGATTAAAGCCATTTCCCTGGATTAATGTGCCGCACACACGGCGTTGCACGAAGGATTTACCCAGAGAACAATTAAAGCGCCTGGTCATTATCCCCTACACTCAACATTTTTCAAAACAAAACAATTGAAAGCAAGTAAGAGCAAAGAGGACCAGCCTGTTACGTTTCTGGCTCAGCAGAGAAACTCCAGCTGGTCCGTAGCAATCAGGAACTCTAACAATTGTTGTTACCTACTTGCAGGAATGCAGAGAAAGGTAGAAACGCATCTGTTAAGAACTAGCTTTCTGGGCACTTATAAATTTTCTGGGTAGAGGGACTGACAGGTTAGTTCGGAAAGATCAGGAATTGGGGAACAGAAATCCAAAAGTTTCGGCTCAGCCTGGTGATCACTGCGAAACACGAGGCTGCAACAGGGAAGTGGGAACTCCTTGTTTTCATAGCTCACCTTGACATGGCATCTTTATTCATTGAGTAGTTTCAGTGGTAAATGCCCCATCGTTTAAGATCACAAGCAGCGCAGCGCACCTTCTAGAAACGTATTATGCCTGGGGACAGCTGCAACTTCGCTAATTCCTGCAGCAGGGAATTTCATGTGCCAGACAGGCAGCAAGGCCGTGTTTATTTGGGCCCAACAGGAAACATACCCTGGTAAATATTAGCTAAGACATAGTTGGGTTGGCTTTGCTGATTTAAACTGAAAGAACTTGAAGTGCCATACTCTGAAACTCACTTTACACAATCTCCTCTGGACAGACTGCGATATACTCGCAGCACGCTCGCACAGGAGGGAATTTTTCTCCTGGAGAAGCAAATCAACACACTTCAGTTGTGCGTGGGAGCAAGAAAGATTTGTTGAAGGGAGAATTCCTTTGTCAAACCACCTGAAGAAGGGTGTAATTCTTCTGCCTCTTTGATCTGCTTGGGGGTAGCTCAAGCAGGGCTTCTAAAACAGCCTCCTGAGAGGGCATGGAAGATTTAAAGAGGCAGGAAAGGAGTGGTAAAGTTGGGGATCTATTTTCAAGGTTCCAGTTCGATGGCCACGCTCATTAGCTTGCTCTCATCTCTTCTGTCATTATTGCCTGTGGAATTGTGCGTCCAGACTCTTGGTCCAATTTCCAAAGACTTCTGATGAAGGCTGAATCAGACCTAGTAAAATCGTAGTAACAATTTATCACAAGCCCTAGCGTGAGAAGATGGGTAGATTAGAAACCAGAATTTTCTTTCAGATTTCTCCTCTTTGTGGCCATTTACTAGGCTACGGAGCAAGCCTGCTGTAGCTCACCTCTGCCAAAGGCACACGTGTGCAGCTCATGAAGGACAGGCTGTGGCATCCCAGCATCTCTCACACTGTCTGTTTCTGGTAATGACTGTCAATATTCACGTTATTATTGCAGAAAAGGACAAAATGAGTGCCAGTGACAGCTGAAGCTGCACTTTTTTGCCCATTAAAGAGGGGTGTTAGAAGTTAAATACTGGAAAAGTTCTTTGAATAGTGTGTTGCACAGGAATATTTTGGTTTTGCTCAAGCTATGCATTAACACGAACATAGCAAAAGTGCGTCAGAAAAAGAAAACTTGAGATTTGTTTCAAAAGTGACCTCATTCCCCCTTTCCTCAGATACGTGCTTAAAGTTTAACCATTGTCAGCTGCACTCACAACCAATAAATTCAACACCAAATGTTTTAAACAGTGAAAAGCTACATTACAACAAAAGTGACCTTTGTGGTTTTTTCATCCTAGTTTTAATGAGCAGAGGAGAAAGGCGAGTTCAGCCTCAGTGCAGAAAGAAGGAAACTGTATGAGACAGAAGCTGATTCATTCTCAGGGCTGTTGATACAAAGACATCAAACCATAGAATTTACTTCTGGCTTTACAAAATGTAATTAATTTGTACTTAGACTCCATCATGGATAATATTTTCCCTTTGCTACTGATTATCATATCTAAAGGTTTTCTCTGCCCCCCAAACTACATCTAATGGGAAGGTTTAGCCAACTAAAACATTAGGCAGCTTCTCTAAGTCAATCTAGATGCCTACAGAGGAAGTGAAAGAAAGACTTTGCCAAAGAGCCATTTGTTCCTTCCTAAAACAATTGCGGTGCCAAGACAAGTGGACCCTCAGCAGGTGCATAGATTTCCTTTACTTGTCTATTAGCCATACAATTGGCATAGGCAATTATCTTCTATTTAAATGACTCAAGTTAAATGAGGCAAATTTCACACTAATCAGCTGCCATCAGTATATCTAATCCACAACATGCCTATGGATTATCCCCATATATATATGGGGTTACAGCAAACTCTTACAAAGCCCCAGCATCTCCTAATCTGAGATGCACTCTTCACGTCCAGGTCCTTCTAAAGAAACATCACCCACCGCCCCTGCAGGTCCCCAAAACAGTCGGGTCTCTGTGGGTTTAAGCTGAAGCATTTTGCCCCCAAGAAACATGATTACAGGACACAGTTAAATTTAGCTACATGAGAAGAATTTTGTTTAACAAAGGCATAAAAAAAAAGAAAAGGCTCACAAGGGTGCGCTTTCAGGGTGGGTTAAGCACTGCACACTAATCAAACACATCTTCTCTGGCAAGGAAACACATATTATGCTTGAAGGGTGATGAACTCTGAAATTGATTATTCCTTCAAAGAACATTCCTAAGTTTTGGGTCAAAATCAGACCCTAGATGTGTCTCTGAACATAGCAGGCAATCTGTCTCTACAGTGGATCAACCTCTCCCCAGGCCTTGCGCGTCTGCGTAACTCCAAGAATGGGAATTTTCCAAGTGTAGGTTGATCCAAATTCCAGTCTGAGCACATCTGTAGTATTTTCTGCATCAATGACTCTTACTCCCTGGATCTCCTGTCAACACGGCCAATCTTAAAGGACAAAATTAACAGGGAGGCAGAGGTACTTTCCTTTAAGAGTGGATTTCAGATTCTCATTCTGTAGTCTTAGCATTACCTTTGTGTTGAGTAAACATCCAATTGTCCTGCTGTTGAAATTTAGTCTTTTATTCTCACCTAAAAGTCCTCTTTGAGATGTTTTTGCAATTCCAGAGTCTGAAATTCACACCCTCAAACTCCATCTGTAGCTATGCTAGACATAACTTCATATCTGGCTTAATTACGCCTTCGGCATCTGCTCCCATTTCTTCCTAAATTTGCTATCCACATCGCACCCAGAGTCTCCTAATGCCAACGTACACACACACATTGGCATGGAAGGGCAGAAAGACCTCCTCAAACCCCAGCCATTCCCCACGTGTTTTCCCAATGTATGTCCACAATGAAGTTACCTGCCTCTCTATGCCTCCACTTATTCAACTAAGCAGAGGACAATATTAACATTTGACTGATTCAAAGTTTACCAAGCAAGCCAAAATGATTATTTATTGCTGGAATGCTCCTTAGGCAAGAAACTGTTAGTTTCCTCATATGCTTACTGGAACTTTTCCCCATCAGCTGAGGGAAAATATGCAAATTAGATCACTTTAAACAAGCGTCTTGAGACTTTGTCAGAATTTCCTTCTCGCCTGCAGGTATAAGTGAAACCTGCATTACCCATAACGTTTATTATTTCTTACTCTCCAGAACACTATCAGCAGAGGGAATGTTCAACTACCTCCGGAAACGCTTTACCAGCCACATCAGAGAACGCAGCCGACGAAGAGCAAGGCTTGTCTCTAAAGACGGAAGGTGCAACATAGAGTTTGGCAATGTAGAACAGTCAAGGTTTGTCTTTTTGATTGATATATGGACAACTATCCTGGATCTCAGGTGGAGATACAAAATGACTATCTTCATTTCAGCATTCTTAGGGAGCTGGTTTCTATTTGGTCTCCTCTGGTATGTTGTGGCATACATACACAAAGATCTTCCAGAATTCAATCCTTCCATAAATCACACCCCCTGCGTTGAGAACATCAACGGCCTGACTTCAGCTTTCCTGTTCTCCTTGGAGACACAGGTAACCATCGGTTATGGCTTCAGATGTGTCACAGAACAATGTGCCACTGCCATTTTCCTGCTCATCTTCCAGTCTATCCTGGGAGTAATCATCAATTCTTTCATGTGTGGTGCCATCTTGGCCAAGATATCGAGGTCCAAGAACCGAGCTAAGACTATCACCTTCAGCAAGAATGCTGTCATCAGCAAGCGTGGTGGCAAGCTCTGCCTCCTTATTCGGGTGGCAAACCTCAGGAAAAGTCTGCTGATTGGGAGCCACATCTACGGAAAGCTTCTGAAGACCACCATCACTCCAGAAGGAGAAACAATCATTTTGGACCAAGTCAACATAGAATTTGTAGTTGATGCTGGCAATGAGAATCTCTTCTTCATTTCCCCGTTAACTATTTATCACATCATAGATAAGAACAGCCCATTCTTCCACATGGCAGCAGAAACCATTCTGCAGCAAGATTTTGAACTGGTGGTTTTTTTAGATGGCACTGTTGAAGCCACTAGCGCTACCTGTCAAGTGAGGACATCCTATATCCCCGAAGAGGTGCTCTGGGGTTATCGCTTTGCTCCCATCGTATCCAAGACCAAAGAAGGGAAATACAGAGTAGACTTCCAGAACTTCAGCAAGACAGTAGCTGTGGAGACTCCCCACTGTGCCTTCTGCCTCTACAATGAGAAGGAAGCTAAAGCCAAAGAGAAGAAAGGTTATGACAATCCTGGTTTTGTCTTGTCAGAAGTTAGTGAAACCAGTGACACAAAAATGTAGTTCCAGATATTCATGGGACTGTATCTTTTTTATAATGAATTCAATCCCACGAGAGGATTAATAACTTAGCACAATAAAAAAGAAACTCAGGTTTCTTTTTACTCTAAACCAGCATTTATCTTCTCAAAAACCTAAAATCAAAGAGGAACAGAATGACAGTGATCTCCAGAAGACTATTAAATTACACTATTCCATAGAACTTATGTTTTTATACCTATGGGACATTTAATGAAGCTGCTACGTTGGATTGTCCAATGCACTTAAGTTCCCAGAGGCATGCAAGTCTTAAAAAGTCTGAAAAGACGGAGGGAAACATCAGGCCATGTTCAAGATACACAGTTGTTGGGAAGAGAAGATGAGAAGGGGAGACAAGGCAAAGCTAAAGAAACCCAAGGGACTTAGGAGCCAAAACCTAAAACTTACTAACTAAATAAATCCATGTTTCTGGTTGCCAGAGTCCTCTATGAAAGCAGACGCTCTGGCTCCAGAACACTTAAGCACTTGTGAACATTCTGAAACAATTCCTTCTTTCTTTGAGGCTGGTACATCTACAGAAATGGAGCATTAAGGGATGGTGCGTGCTCAGGAAGCTAGAAAAGACAAAGCTTGGCCCATCCTCCTGCATCTAGAACTCTACACCACATTTTCTTGCCTGTGCAAACCTTTGATTCCTTTCAGGGAAAAATAGACAAATGGAAATGAAAAGTGAAAACCACAAGGAGGAGCAAAGAACCACTATGGCAGAAGAGGAATTTTGCAGCCTATTCCTAACCATCTCGCCCCTCAGATACTCTTCACTTCTCCAGGAGCTGGCTACCTGTGAAATTAGGAAACATCGGAAGACAACTGTCCAGAAAGAAGGTGAGCCACAGTGGGGAGATGAAGAACACATTCACTGCTACCTGGCAGAAGAGCCACCCACTGGGAGGAGAGAGGAAATTCCCATCTCTAGATGTAGCCTTCAAGAAAATCCACAATGCAAACACAGATTATCATCTCCTTTGAAGCATGAAGGTCTTGTTAAGACAAAAACATGGCAAAGGAGCCTCCCATCAACAGTGAGCTTCAGATTTACTTCCAAACCGTTCCGCTCACCACAGCAGAACGTGCATCCCTACAGGAAACAAGTTCTGCTCAGTGGTAGCTAAGTAGTGGCAAACATTTTCCGGGTATGATTTTTGACACTGACGTTTCAAATGCAACAAGAAGCTTCAATAACTTTTCGGTGAATTTCTGTTTCCCCACAGCCTTTTTTGTTTCCCCAACTAGCTCTTTTGCCGAGAGTTCAAGCGGCAGACCAAAGAGAGAGGTTTTTTGGGAACTCTTCCCGGTGATGTAATTCAGCTCATCCGTTTTCAGCACTGTGGTACAATGTGAGCATCTTTTAAAAAGCTGCTGGACTGAGCCGTTCTAAAAGAAGGGGAGAATTAAGCAGGTCAAATGACGACAAGGCAAAGGTATTTTGCAAATGAACAGGATGCGAGTCTGCAAATCAAACTCTGGGAGCCAAGAGTGTTCGGGTCCCAGTCCCAGCGTGGTATCAACTCCTCTGTTGGTTCAGAAGAAATCACTTTAGTATCTATCTCAGATTTGCCACGTGTAACGCGGGACATAAAGTACTTACACTGTACAAAGAGCAATGTTATGAACAATCATGTCACTAAAGCACTTTAAAAGCCAATTCTCAGCTGTCTGAGTCTTTCTTCAATGCACCACCTTTTACACCCTCCTTCACTTCAATCAGAAAGGTCAGCACCCAAAGTTCTGTTCTCATCGCACACCAGAAGGACTGAAATTGGCCGCACCATGGCTAGAACTATGGAATGTGAGAACCACCAGCCCAAACCTTCAAGGTAATTCACAGATATTGTCCAATATTTTAAGCGTGGTGGTTTTGCAACCTTGCAAAATAGCATTGCCAACCATAAAAGTGTTTTTACAGTCCAAATCATGACAGCCTCTGAGCCCCTCCAACCATTAGCGCATCTCAGACTGCCTGTTTGGAAAGAAAATTGTTTTATCCTCCGCTCTGAGTGGCACACCAAAGCCCCACAAACAGCGAGTGATTAGTGGCCACCCAGAGAAATCTAGGAGAGAGAAGGGACATGAAATGAAGTCTCAAGAGTCCCAGGCTTGTCTGAACCAAAAGGCTACTGTGCTGCTCTCTCCTTCCATTGCTGCTGCTGCGATTCCTGTAGGCCTTCCTGTACAGCTGCCGCCTGTGTCATTGCCCTGGAAAGCAGCGCTGTCAGTATCCGAGGTTTACAAGTTACACCCCTTACCCCTGGGAGAAGAGATGCACCAAGAGGCCCTTAATACACATAGAAAGATAGTCTTCACTGTACACTGTTCAGTCTGTTCTAACAGTTACACCTGCCTCAAAAGCTCACTACGCTGCCCCCAGGAAGGGGAAGGCGACTGTTACAGAGCGGGGACCGGCTACTGCAGGAACAGGGAAGCCACGAGGGGGACATATCCAAGTTGACAGGGCCATGGCTGAGCTATCAAGCTTAGAGGGTGACCGTACCGGGACCTAAATGGGAATCTAGGAATGAAACCCTCCTCCCATGAGCCTGCCGCTGATTGTCACTTCAGGAAACGCCTGCCAGTCCCCGGCAGGCAGCGGTGCACCGGGCAGGAGACAGAGCTGCCATCAGAGCCCAGCAGCAGCAGAACGACGAGTGGAATTTCCTCTCTCTGTCCGGAGAGGGCTGTTTGTCACCAGAGAGATAAAGGCCCAGCGCAGGGGAAAAAGGGTTATCGGGAGACACGCCGCACGCAGTGCCACTCAGGACAGACTCCATAGGAAATCTATTTTAGGGACTGTCACCCCTACTGCCATTAAAAGAAAGTTCAGTTAAGAGGATGAAAATAAATGGAATCTTCCTGAGCAGAAGGGGCTGGAGGGAACCACAGACCCGATACTGGGAAACAAAGGCCGGTTTCTTTACACGTGACACACTTCCATTTTTACATCTCCACAGCACTCTTCTCAAGCCTGATGGTTCTCTCCTTCCCTGTCCACCCAGTCTGCAGGCTGCCCGTGCTGCCGCAGCAACAATTAGTCCTTTCCACAAAGCGGAACGTGCCACGGAGGCCAACAGCCTCGTCAGGACAAAGCAAAGGACTGAAGAGAAAGTCCTGTCTCTTCAGGAGAACGCATCGAACCATGTACTTAATGCTGGGCTAATGCCTAAAGGATTTAGCTGTGAAAGCCTTAGCCAAGCAGCGAGGCTTGGGAATAACGCGTCTGCACTAAACTTAATTTATCTTCTCAATTCACAAACAACATGTTTCTTCTACTGTATTTATTTTAAACATTCATTCAAGCTGTGCATAATATTTCAATCATTTTGAAATAGATTTACCCTCCTGCTGGCAAATGAATAAGGCATCCTGCTGACTGCTGGAGAAAGGGCCATGAATCAAAATAACTGCTTTTAGTAAACTGACGCGTGCTAGTTAGCTGTCGCTACACACTCTTTGGTAGAGGCTGGTGACAAGAGACCCCTAAACAATAATAATAATAATAAAGAAAGGAACCCTGGCAAACGGTGTAGATACTGGTACTGACCGGCATTGCTGGAACGTGGCAGACCACTGCTAACCAGCTCCCTGGGTAACGCCTGCATGTGCACGCTTCCTTGGAAACTCAACTACTCACCCATAAACAAGTCAGCAGCGCGCAAAGCCCCAACACAAGTGAGAGCAGCTGAGGTGTCATATCCTCTTTCCTCCCCCCAGGCAGCAAGCTGATGTGGTTAGACTCATGCGAATTCAGCTGGGAAGAGCCTTTATTTCCCCTTCCCTTTCATTTTGCCCCCTTCAATTCACCCCCGCCTGTGAACTGTCATGGTGCTGGCCCAATTCCTGTTCCCCACGCAAGCCGGGAGAATCCGCAGCACAACACAAGGGATGCGAGCAGAGCCCTTGCCGTGGCAGGGACAGGGGAAGCCGAGCAAGTTCCTCAACCCTTTGGTAAATCTGTGCCTACGGCTTCTTGCTGCAGCCTGGGGAGATTCTGTGACACCACCATCACTGGCCCTAAATCACATAAATCCCCGCAACAATGTCACTGGAACAAGAGCGAGGAAGGCTAAAGCCCCCTCTCCCCAGCTGCTAGAACACGCAATATGTTTCCTGAGGCCGAGCTGACATTCCTGTGGTGGAAGCATCTGCCTGGGGAAGCTTATGACAAACAAACTCACTGCTGCACGAGACAGATATAAATTCCCTCTGCTCCAGGGAGCTGGACAAGTCGGGGAGGCTGGAAATGAGACAGTCCCACTCTGCATCTCAATTCGCGCACCGCTAGCCAAATTCAAGAGCAGAAAGTGTTGAAGACCTCGCTCTTCTGGGCGACCACATCCCGAGCGAGCTCTGCGGGGGCAAAGCTGCTCTGTTGACAACCCCCCCCAAGGCAGGTGGGATGCCGGAGACCACGCAGGGATGCTGGCAGAGGGATGCGAGCGACGCCCCGAGTGTCTTCTGTCCTGCTGCCGCTGGATGGCACAGCTTACCTCCAGATCAGCCCCACAGCCCCCTCCATCGCCCTGCCGGCACCAGCCCCGCGCTTGGCATCGGCAGCGCAGCAAGGGTAACTCTGCGAGCTATGGCAAGCTCCAAAGCCCAAAAGCAAGAACTTATCGGGACCGTTCCTTGGGTTATTACACAAAGTTTAATGCACGTAGGGACTTATTTTTGGCACGAGCTCTGCTAGTGGGATATATTTAGCCACTTCACAGAAGTGTTGGGAGACTTAATTCACTGCCATGGATGCAGAGGTGATGTGTAAGTGGAGGGTCGGGGGCTGTAAACATCACGGCTGCAGTGGCACCTAAAGCACCCCTAACAGAGCCTGCAGCAGGTGGGGGCGGTGGGGGGGTAGGAACAGCGAGGCTGGGTCTGGGGAGACCTATAGTCCATATGCAACTCTGCTCCGTAACTTCAAGCAAGTCACCGCTCCCTGCTGACAGCCTCAGTTTCCCTGGCTGTTAAAAAAAGCAACGGCAGAGGCCACCTCGGGAAGGCTTTGAGTTCTAGCTCTATGTTAGTTTTGCAGCGGTGCCCAAAAGCACCTCTTCGGCTGCAGCCTCGGCTCTGCTTTGGAAGTGTGCCTGGTACACCACGGAGCCCACAGAAACCCACGCAAAGAATTCACCGCCACCGTAGCCATGTTTGTAAAACCATTCTATCACTTGACAGCATCTAGAAATCCAAACTACCACCCTTTGTGCTCCTGTGCCAGGAGCTTTGCAAACACCGCCAAAGGATCCTGAGCCTATTAATCCCTACAGGGCTGCTCCTCCAAAACACTAAGAGGGCAGACCCCCAGCCCAGAGCCTCCTGAGCTTTCCCCACATTCCCAACCACGGGCAGACTCAGCCCTGCAGGTCTTGAGGGTGACAGAAAACCTAAGGATGGGGTTCAGGTTACTCTAGGTACCATCTGCCAACACTCACAGCACAACCCCCTCCCACATCCCACAGGAACACTTGGAAAACAGACCTTGTGCTCCTCAAGGGCTGGAGACGCTGTTCATCCCCACACAGGACGCACCAGCAGCAGCCAGCACAGGTCCGTAGCAGAGGAGTCTCCTTTGGCTTGCACACAGGGCTTTGCAGCAGCAGGGAAGGTAAAGCAGATCCAGCATCAGACTTCGCAGCTCCAGGAGACAGAAAGTTAAGGAAAAGCCAAAGCAAATACCAAGTTTGCAGCAGTTCCTGGAAAGGAAGAAGCAAGCTCTTGTGTTGAAGTAGCCACGCATCAAACTGCCAGAGTCCCTGGGTCATTCCTCCCCCTTCAGCAACTACAACTTCAAATGAGAAACACAGAGCTTCATCCTTTTCTGCCTGTTCCTGGGCAAAGAGCAGCTACGTCCTCCCCTCTCAGAAAACCACCCCAGACAAAAAAACCCTCCCTGCTGCTTTGCTGCAGCCGTTTGTGCTGATTGAAGCAGCAGCTCAGGTGCAAACACTTGGCTGTGCCATCCCCGACAGCCCTGCTTGCCTGGTGCCTCCTCAGGGGCAGCTCCTTCCCCTGCGCAGGTGCAGAACTGATGGGGAATAGTCCTGTGGTGGCCTCAAAGATGCTTTTTTCCCCCTGTATTTCTCTTTAGCGTGTTTACTCTTGGTGTCTGCTTGCTACTCTTAGAGCCTGAAGAGCTGAATTTTGCCAAGGATCTCTAATTCTCTCCTAATATGATAAAAGAATCTGAGCTTTATGTGCTCTGTAGATGAAAAGGTCATAACACACAAACTAAATTATATGGTATGTGTCATTCTTTGTATGACCTCAGTTGAGGGTCTCGTAATTCTTTTCTAATATGACAGCAAAGCCTGAGCTTTATTTGCAACGAGTTCTGCTTTTACAGATGACAATCATAATGCCTATGTTAGGCTAGGTGTTGTGCAGAAGTATACAAATAGGGTCTCTGAAGTGAATTTATGAACCCCAGCCCCCGATGTGCCTCTAGACTACAGCTCTAATTAACACCAAATGCAGCAACACTCGGTTTGATGTGGGAGAACCGACTTTGTTAGGAAGCAGGCTGAAGTCTAAGAAACTAATTTCACAGAGGTCATTAAAAATACTGTGTGAGCACAGCAAAGCAGCCTGTAAAAATCCTATTATTGTAATAGTATCATAAAGTGAAGCTGGCTCCTTTAACCCAGAATTTCCAGACCGATAGCTCTTGTCTCCTGACAGTAGGGGTGGGAAACAGCAGCTGGGTTCATCAGGGCTTTTATGACAAAGCTTCAGGTGCAGCCACTTACTGTCCTTGTGAACAGTAAGAATGCACATGAAATATTACCGCATAAATCCAGCTCCACACCAAATATTGGCACCAACAGAAGTTATGGCAAATTTCCCATGTAGTTAACGTCTCGTTAGGAGTGGAGTGCGCTTGTGGGGCGGTAGCATGAGAAATACTTCCTTCTCTTTGCTAACGGGAAGGTCTTGGCATGGGGAAATCCCTCTCCCTTGCAACAGTATTAGATGCACGTTAGAAATCTGCAGCTGTTTGGAAATTCATCCTCGGGGCTGAACGACAATTCTTAGGTATATAAAAGCAGTGAGCCACTGGTGTGCGCAGAGGATGGGTTCTGGCATAGGAAGATTATAGGTAGGAGTAACCTCAGATGCTGACACAAGGAGGATTTGGCATCTCCTCACAGCGCATCTAACCAGTGCTTAAGCTGGGAGCTCCATCCTCTCGACTCTAAGCAGTGATTCAGTGGGGATAAAAAGCCTTCCTCAAGGTATAGTTGAGATAGGTTCTAAACGCGATGTCTGTAATTAAGCAGTAAGAATACCTTCCCCTTCTCCCTTTCTCTGATGTGCGGACACTGGGGCGGGTACATCTCAAACAGAAACAAGCTGTCACAGAGAGCCCAGCTAAAGGAGCTGGAGCTCAGAGACTGTAAAGCCATCACCCATTAATATACAACCTATTTACAGAAGGTGCAATGTAAAGCTAACTCCAGTTTGGCGTATTTTAGCTGGATCCCATTGTGTTTGAGCTTGGGTAGTGGAACAGAAGTACTGGGTGAACACTAAACCCCTAGAAATTAAACAGCTAATTTACCACTGATTTCGATGGGAGCTGGGTTTCCTGGTGAGGTTTGAATTCTGAACTTCGATGCAGAGAAGATTTGCTGCTGTCCCTGTTGACTCACAGCTCCCAACCATGTGATCCCAACCAGCTGCTTGGCAAACTTTCTGATTTAAGCCTGAAATACTTGAATTCCATCTGCCTCGATCTCCTGGGAAAAGCAAAAAGTAGCATTAGTACTGTCAAATTCCTTGTTTATTTTCTCTCAGCGCCTCCCAGAAAGTTGGGTTGGGAGGGGAGATCCCCCTGTTTTCATCCCTGGAGTTTCCAGCATGGCAAAGTCAGGCTGGTATCGGGGGGGACAAATGGGCTACGCCGATATTTTATGTTATCACTTGTTCTTTACCTGAGGAATGTAAACTATTAAGATCTTACGAAAATGCTAAAAGGTGCCTGGGAAGTGCCCCGCCAGTCGGAGGCTGTCTGGCACACTGGTGTGAGACCTCTTTACTCCAACATCTCTTTATTCCACGGGAATGCAGCCTGCAGTGGGCGGCAAACTCTGCCTAAAGATAAATATTAGCATATACTGGCAAAGCATAGTATCAGTAAGTACGCTGAGGAGAAGGACGGAAGGATCTGAGCTGTGGATGCTGCTGATCACCTTCCATCTCAGTCTGGGCTCCTTTGAGATGTGCAAGTTGGACAGATGCTTCTAAATCACTGGTTGTTTTCGAAAGCCTTTTTTTCCACCAAGGGTCCCGCTGGCCAAATTTTGCTATCAAAGACATCTTTGCCCTCTGATGACCTTCAGATTCTGCCTTTATAACACAGTTGAAATCGGGTTCTAAACTCGATGTCCGTAATTAAGCAGTAAGAATACCTTCTTGTTCTCCCTTTCTCTGACACGCTGACACTGAGGCAGGTACATCTCAGTGCATGTTTTTGTGCAAACTCCGTCTTCCAGTTTTCCTATTCCCGGCAACTGGGCAGGCGCACTGTGTTAAAAGAAAATACTTGATATTTCTATTGACGATGCATAGCCAGAATGGATCTGGGATTGCACTAAAGGAAAAAACGATAGAGGTAAGCAAAGGACCACTCCCTCTTATGACTAAACTCAGCGACTCTGGTTGAAGAGACACAGGGAACATGGTAACGCGGTGGCTGCACACACTAACTGGCTCTTTTTCAGAGCCCAGGCTTGCTAATCAAGCTGATGAAAGCTATTGTACTAGAAACTGAGCAACAAAAGGTTGTGTGTGGAGGAAGGAAATGGTGTACTGGTGCGGTTATGTATTTATAAGGGTTTATCAAATCGTCAGAAAGATCAAGCTATCTCTCAGGACCACCGTGTGTCTGCAAAAGTACAGGAAGTGCCTTTGCCTGACCTTTACACACAATCAGAAGATTCCTTGGCAGTGCTTGTTTTTGCAGCCTCTTACTCCATCTCAGGAATGCTTTGGAGCACTGGCTTTCCCTGGGGTTTGGGGATAGGTGAGAAACATGAGCGGCAGGCAGGCTGGTAATACATACAGCATTGCACATATACACTCTGTCACTGACTTCTCAAGCACCCTGAAAGAGCAAACAGACAGAGGTGTCTATGAGGTCGGTTACAGCTCTCGCAGAGAGGCTGCGTGTCCCGGCACTTGGCACCGTGCTGTGACCCCATGGCTGGGGCACCGGGCAAGGCTCTGCCCCCAGCTCTGCCACCGTCCTCGTGCGAGACACTTCACCTCCTCCAGCTTTGGCTACTCTCTCTCTCTCTCTCTCTCTCCATGGACAAAAGATGGAGCCGAGGTTTCCGATTTAGACACTAAATTGGGTCTGATAAACACTGGCTCCAAATTCTCTAGAATGAAAAGTCCATAATGTTTTATAGTGATAAGGATTAAGTTTGCCACTACTACGGAGCTGCTTTGTTTTCCTTTTCGGCTAAATATAATTTAGAGGCAGAGTTCGTGCTGTATCTGCAGGTATGAGAAGGGAGGGAGAGAGTGGGACGATAGGATGCCTTTAGAGAAGAAAACCACCATTTATTTTGTCACATTTGTCATACAACAGTTTCATTGTAACACTTAATACATTTCTTAAAAAACACCAAGATTACTTGCAAAATTATATATATTTTAATATCCAAAAAGTACATTGCATATATATAGTAGCAAAAGCCCCCTTTTCCATGGGTAATTTCTTCATACTTAAATTTTGCGATTATTGCAGTAATGTTACTTATAAACATCTCGAAAGCACTAAGACCTAAACTGATTAACTTGATCTTACTTTTCCGTTTCGTTTAATAAGGGCATCAGTGCTTCTGTTTAAAGTTAGGAGCAGACTCTAACATTCCGGTTTCAGGCTCTCATCCTGCAATGGGATGCACATGGACCAAATCTTGCACCCACACAGAGTCCCAGAGGTTATGTCTAGACTAGATATTTGTGATCCTGTTAATTGGTTGCCAGTTAATACAAGTCAGCTAATAGGTTGTACATGTAAGTCTCAGCCCTGCTATAGACATCTGTTCTAAGACACAAATGCCTGTGGTTTACTCCTCTGTTTATGGCACCAAACCGCCATTTGTGGATCATCAAATTAACACGTCCAAAATTAGAGATGGCTGAGAATTTCTGAAGGTTTAAAATTTCAGTGAAAACCCCCAGAGAAAGTTCTCAAAAAGATGTTATGAGAAGTATTTGATAATTTTCTCTATGAAGTGGTTAACATCTTTCCAAAGTTCAAGGTTTTGGTGAAAAATAGTCACAAAATATTCAAATAAATGCTTTCAAAATATTCATAAAAATGCTGGTGCATGTTTTCAATCAGCTTCAATGCAAACACGTTAGCTAAGTGGAGTTAATTTGCAGACAACTATGGCAAGGCAAATACAAGAAGAAACTCTACTCTAGACAAACCCAGGGAAAGCCGGAGGATTTCTGTCTACTTTTGGGGTCACATATGGATCCAGTTGCAGGACCAAGGCTGTCTCCAACAGATACATTACTCATGTCTTATTTTTTAACTTTTTTAGCAAAAAGTACAAAGCTACAGCCCAAATGTACAGATTTGAAAAGATGTACAAATTACATTTAAAAAAAAAAAAACAAAAACAACCCACAAACAACTGAGCTGATAGTAAAAAACAAACCTGCATTTGTGACCGAGGTCAACTCGTTTTATTTACTCTTTCTTTTAAAACTGTGAGATATAGGGAAAAATAACTCTGCATAATTTATACAGTATTTTGCCTTCTGATTTGTTGACCACTTTGGACGACGGTCTGACAAACGCACAGCGTTCGCGAATCGGTAGCATTTAGCGATCCCTAAAACTCTGGCAGAGCTCAAGGGCCTGCTGTTATTTATTTTACTTCACTTTTGCTTTCAAGGAATGTCCGTGCTTGAC
>VXBO01005321.1:37118-110015 GCA_013400135.1 Rhinoptilus africanus | reverse complement strand
CAAAGAAAACGCAGAGTACTGGCCCAAAGAAGCATCCATCTCCCAGTTCAAGACACAAGAGGCAAAGTTATGAAAGTAAAAGGTTTGATCCAGGAATAACCAATATCCAGTTTTCATTCTTCCCGAGAAAGGCCACGATTATCCATTAAGGCTCCCCCCAAAAAACCATAAAAAACCCAGAAGAAAAAGTCCAGCCAGACTGATAAAGGCCACTTGAAGATAAAAGCATCTAGTAATAGCTGCCCAAGTGTGGCGATACGTGGGCGTTGGGATGGCGAGGGACATTGGGGTTTGGATAAATGCTTCCTGCAGGGGAGGTCCAATAAGGCGAGGCTGCTCCAAAGAAGCTGGACGATGTGACAGGCATAGAAGAAGGGTGCGGGGGTACAAAGTTCACCTTCTGCT
This sequence comes from Rhinoptilus africanus, assembly GCA_013400135.1. Lineage (NCBI taxonomy): Eukaryota > Metazoa > Chordata > Aves > Charadriiformes > Glareolidae > Rhinoptilus > Rhinoptilus africanus. The sequence goes on along the minus strand of VXBO01005321.1, from coordinate 109,610 downwards.
GGTGGGCATGGTAAGACGGCACGTAGGAGAGATCTGATGGATACTTGTACATTGACGATTCAGTGGGATGAGGCTGAAGAGCCTGGGCAATACCATGAAAGTCAAATTTGTAGGCATACCTTTTGCCGTGCACTTTGGTCATAATGTTCTTATCGTAGTAGTATCGGAGGGCTCGGCTCAGCTTGTCATAATTCATGTTGGGCTTGCTTTTGCGTTCTCCCCAGCGGCGGGCCACTTCATCAGGGTCCGTCATCTTGAATTCCCCATTGGTCCCTTCCCACGTGATACAGCTGGCATTGGAACTGTCCGACAGCAACTCCAGGAGGAACTGCCACAGTTGGATCTGCCCGCTCCCTGCGAGAAGCAAGCCAAAGAGGAAAGGAAATGACATGGTGTTTCCTGCTTAAAAGCAAAGACAAAGGCAGGAAACAGAAGGACTATCTCGATCTTTACTGGGAACCGCTCCTGCAAGCCTTAGAAAGTCGTATGTAGGAATGGATAAACTGTTCCCAGCAAACAAGTTAGTCAATCCTTTGTTCTGTTCATGAGTTTGAGGTCAGATTAGATTTCATAAGGGTCGCCTTTGGCCTTAAAATCTTCGGGCTACTCATAAACAGGCTTTTTCCCGAGCATGCTGTTCTGCAAAATTTTTCACTGAACAGTTAACACGGTATATTTCATGTCTTAATTGCTTACTGTTTACCATGGATATTGTTTCAGATGCCTACAGTTTTCTTTCCAGTTGGTGACCTGAGTTCATAAGATTATTTCTTCCCCAGCCTAGATGACTCCTGCTTGTATTGGGTGTGGTTACACTAATAGCAAAGAGCCTTATGAGGATGTTTCCTTACAAGCATTCACTGTATACAAGTTTGTTTAGTTCAAGCAAGATTTACTCCAGGACTTCTTCCCCAAAGTCGGGGGTTGTTTTCTGCAGACGACCTGCTGGGGACAGTTACTAAACTGTGACTTTTGGAGATATTTCGAGCCTTCCATTCAGCTAAGCCATCGCAGACAGTGACAAACTAACCTGGACTGCAAATCTGAGAGAGCAGCATTGAAGTCCCTGATAGAACTCTTCTTAAGGAATGCTGGGTTTGGGTAAGAACATCCAGGAAGGTGATTTTGTCCTGACAAAGAGGATGTTGCACCACTTTCCCCTCACTTTTCTGGAAGGCTTTTTGCAAAAGCACTTGTGAGAGCACACCTGCTGAGGTCAATGGCTCTCACAGCCTGTCCCTGTGTTAGAGGACAACAGCTACTCATCCAGTATGGACTGGAGCAGCAGATCAGAAGGAAAGCAAGCCCCTTTGATAACGATGGTCTGCAATGTAAAGATGAACTCACCTGGATTGGCAAGACGGCTACTAGTGGGCCCCAGGACTTGATAGGGATCTAAAAAAAACACCAACAAAAGCTATTTTAAAGAATGCTTCATCAAAAAGAAACAAGCGTCCATTGCTTTTTATTCTAGAAACCAGTCGAAATTTTCCCTTTCTTTTTTTACTCATACAGCCTCTTCTCTTAGGGCCTGGAACAGAGTCGATGTGTTCCTTATTTTTTTTGTAGCTAACAACCACCAATTATATATGCAATCAGAAATGGCACAATGCTTCTTTGGTTTCAGACTTGCTTGCTTTCAAAGATCGTAATCTCTTTGGACATACCCTACACTTATGTGTCAACTAGAAAACATGAAATGTGAGAAAAGAAGTGTGGGATAGTAGAGCAGTAACAAATCAGGAGCATATCTATTTCTCCTAATACAAAAAGAGCGGGACAGCAGATGAGATTTTCAAATTCACTTGTTAGCACTCCAGCCCGCTTCCCTCTGAGGTCAGTGAAATGTTCACCCAACTCTCCCTTCCTGAAGCAAGCAGCACGTTAGACAAATGGGAGTAACAGGAGTTTTGTCACCGGCTCCAATGAGGCTGAGTGTTTCTTGAAAACCCCACAGTGCATTTATTAGGAATGAATTCCTTCCCTTTTTGTGGGGCCTCCTCAGCCCTAATCTCTACACTTCTCCTTTGCTCCTCTCTGGTTTTGGTGATTTGGATCTATAGCATTTGCTCGTGGATTGAATCAATGCCAAAAGAACCAACCCCCTGAAAAAGAAAGAAAGGGATAGAAAGCAGCTGTGCAAAGCAGAGAAGGTGGTATTTAGCTTTTCAAAGGCCCCTTGGGAAACTAGCAGGAAACACTACTGCTTGCTGCCCAACAGGGTTTGCTTTTCTTATTTGGTTTTCTTTGACGCAGGGGAAGCCCTGTTCATTCTGTTTGGAGATCCGCAGCGGAGGTGAAGAGGTAACACGCAGACACTGCCCCGCTGCAGCCCCAACAGCTCTGCGCCCCTCACCGCCTGGAGACCTGTAACGCGGCACGACGCGACGCTGCACAGCGGATGCAAGCGATGCTGGGCACTGCACATGGCTCAGCTGAAACAAGGATGTTTCTTTTGAATGGGGAAGGACAAGGCAGTAAAACAGAAATGGTTTGGAACAATCGCTGTCACTGCTTGGTCACAGTTGACTCATTATTCTGAGACTTCTCTGTGAGGCTCTGCCTGTTTGTCCCGTGCCCGGAGTTGGTACTGACACATTTGTTCACCCACTCTGGTACGGACCTAATTAATGAGCAAAAGCATCAGGGACAAAATCAGCAGTTACCTGGCTGGGGCCGTTGCTGTTCTGTTGTCTTATTCACATTTTGCGTCCCTGCAACAGGAGGGCCTGTAAAAACAGAGAAAGATCTTCTACGTACTAGAACGCAAGAGGAGGAATGAACAGAGAACAAGTACAAGATCCATTGAGCAGGAGTAATAGCGACTGGGATGGGAAAACTTTTCTAACCCTAAGAGCTGATATGGCACTGAAATGGCACTATAAAATCAAAAGGTTTCACTAGACATGAATAATTTCACTGTGAAATGAAAATTGGCAGATAAGGCAAGAAAAAATATTATGCAGGTACTTTATTAATTTTATTTTATTGCAAGTTAATTTCCATTCTAGTTTACTTCCATGTTTTGAACAGAAAATTGGGTTTTTTTAAATGCATAAATTCTGACCTTCTTCCATGTTGGAACTTTTTTCAGTAGTTTTTGGAAATGGGACTCCTTTTTTTAAACCAACCTGGTATTTCTGACAAGATGTCACCCAGAGTGTACTGTGAATTCAGAGACACTACAACACCAGTAAGAAACAAGAACAGTTGCGTGAGCAGGGCTCATGCAGCAGGGGCCCTAGCTGCCTGTTAGACTTTGTGTGGAATCTTACTTTTCGAAAAGTAGTCAGAATCTCTCAGAACCTACCCAAGCTCTCTGTGTCTGTCCCTAAAAAAAATACACTGGACTATGGGCAGGTCATGGAGTCTATTTACGAAGACCCTTTCATCAAATCCTGAAAGTATCAGAGGTTCTAATTGCTATTTCTAATTTCTATTTCTATTTCTTTTCATAACAAAATTCTAGCTCTTATCTTACAGACTACCCCCAAATCTTCTGCCGTTCCAATGCTCACAACACGAGCCAGCCATGCCTGTCTTCTAGCACAGTCTCATTTTGATCTTCTGTTGCGGAATTTGTGATTCCCGTGGGGATAACTTACTTTTGGTGAGGCTAGAATTCATATGACTGCCCCATCCTGCTCTCCTGACTGCATCATAGGAGGGATCTAATGACAAAAGACAACAGGCACAGAGGGGTTGAAATCAACTCTTCCCAGAAAAAACTTGCAAGAACCTGGCTTTGTACCTTGGTCCCAACTGGCCTGGTATTAAGCAGATCTATTATTTTTCTTCTCCTGTTTCTCCTGTGCTCCCTTGGCTCTCTCACAAAGGCAACAGGGTGCAAATACAGCCGTTTGGACTCGCTTTTTGGGCAATACTCGAGCCTGATACCTTCTGATCATGAAGGATAGTCATTGCACTCAATGGAGTTCAGAGCGCGACTCCTCCCACCCAAAAGGAGACCCCCTCTCTGATCCCAAGATGACAGACAACCACGGGCAGAAAAGGAGGATGAGATGAACCCTTTTGTGATTTCACAGAAAATAAATGGCAACTTTAAAACCCAGGGAGGCCAAGGACTTGACACGCACAATAAGGAAGCTATTTTAAGGAGCGGAAAAAGGGAAAAAAGCATCCTCTCCAGCGCAATTCAAAACACAGCCCTGACCAGCCCGCTGGAGAGGAGCGAGCACAGCCTCGTGCCCTGTTGGGCTGCACAGCGCAGCGGGGCTGCGCAGCTCCCTGCGGAAACATCCCAGGCACTTGCACATTCCTCCCGGCGCTGGGAAAGCCGCTGCAGCTTTGAAATTACAGCCTTCTAGTTATTGGCATGAAAAGAAAAACAGAGAAGGGACGGGAGAGGGAAGGGGAGGGGAGGAGAGGGAGAGAGAGAGGAGGAGGGAAGAGAGCGGAATGGGGGAAAACAGCTCATGTAATCTGCCTCTTCTTATTTTTATTTTACTTATTTGTTTTTTCCCTTTTTGCTAAAAACCACAAACCCCACTGCAAATAGATGAGACTGAAAAACAAACCGCTAGGGTTTCAGCCGGGTACAAAGCGTGTGATGGGACATCTCTGGAGGAGGGAGGCGGCAGCACCAGCCATGCTGTCCCCCGAAGGGAGCCCTCTCCCCACTCCCATGGCCAGGCAAGCAGCGGCAGGGCTGGAAATTGGCCCCCAGCCTGGCGCTGCCAGGGAGTTTTCTCCCCAAGCTCGGTTCTCAGCAGCTGTCATTGTTTTAAATAATCTGCTGGTTGCACGGGGGGCATTTTCCTCGCTGGAAAGCCGTCGTGCAAACGCTAACCTCATCTGCACGCAGCCGGAGCTGGGGCTGCCACGCTATCAGTGAGTGAAATCAGGAGAGCAGAGATGAGGTCAGAAGGAACTACTGGCTTTTCCCATGTCCTCTTTGCAGCCAGTCTCTGACTTTCATTTCTCCCCTGGGATATCCTTCAGAAGGATTACAGCTAGAGCTATTAGAGCAGTGTTTTGGGAAATATTTTGTAAAAACCATGAGTTCTGCATTAAGAAAGAAAGGCAAAACCTCAGAAATTTCCACCGATCGAGATGCTAATGTACGTTTCGGTTAACTCAATCCGAAACAGTTTTGCCATTGTGTAATTTTAATGGAAATGTTACTTACGTGGGGATCCTGTTAAAAAGAAAGGTAGCAATTAATTCTCCAACAGAAGAATCCATTTAAAATTGGGGGGAAAAATGCCTTTCCAAAAAGTAGCAGAACTCATTGAAAATTTTCAATTTTCTCTGATTCTTTTTGGGTCAGATAATTGACTGAAGTGAATCAACGGCTACAAATGGGTTGGTTGATTCAGATGCATCAGCATGTTTCGAGGAAACAAATAGGCCATCACCTGGATAGATGATCATCCTTCTCCTCCTCTTCCTGCAGTCGGAGAAACTTTGTCACAGAGGAGGAGCCTGCTTTGCTCACAGTGTCACAGAAAGGGTGTAAAATGTATCTCCTGAGGGGTTTTTTAACCAATAAGTGACACTATTCCCATCAGATGTGCTGGGCCTGTATTGCTGTGGCTCCTTGGGCTTTACAGGATCAAGGCTTGGTTCTCCAGATAAGTTTGGCTAAGCCTGCTCAAAACTGTAATTCAGAATGGCTTTCCTTGTAGAGTACGTTTTAGGTTGCAAAATGCCAGCTTGGAAGGACGGTGTGCATGTGACATCCAGGGTTAGAGTACCTCACAGTAGTCCCTTTGCCTCATTTTTCCCTATGGATTAAGGAGTACAGTGTGGGCATTTAGAGGGACAGCTGCACCTGTGTTGTTAGGATGAGATGTAGCTCTGAGCACGACTTTGCAGTGGTAAGAAGGGTTAAATGCGACAGTTACCCATGCAGGCATTCCTATTGAATGCAAGCTTCCAGTTCTTTCTCTCCCTCTCAAAAAAAAAAAAATTCCAAATCCACTAAGCTATTTTTGTTTTGTTTTTACAAAAATCCGTGCAACGTGAAAGAACCACACCAGCCCTCCCGGCTTCCAGTCCCAGACTCTAAAGCTGAACGTGTTTAAAACAAAATGGAAAAGGCAGAGCCAGGGAACATATCCAGAGACTCGAGTTTCTGCAAAAACAGTATCGTTCCCAGGACCTGACGCCCAGTGGCTCGAAAAGATCCTACAGAACTCCAGCCAGACGGTTAGTTACAGGGAGAGTCTTATCTGTCATTAAACCCACTTGGATTTTACACCAAAACTTGCCGCGCTATGGAAATGCAATTAAAAGACTTCAGCTGAGGTCATCTTCTGGTGTAAATCGGCAAATAGCTACAGTGAAGTTTGGGGCAAATTTATACCAGCAAAGGATCAGGTCCCCGAGTCTGTTTTAGACTTAAAAGACCCAGTGGAACAACAGTCCTATGACAAATGTGTGTTCAATACAAAATGGAATTAAAGAGCAGAAAATAAATCATAGATGCTTTCAAGAAATGTCATTCTGCAGCTGTCTGGTTTATGTCCAGAAATTCCCCAGAATGAATGCATACTCTATTATGAGTAAGGTAAAGGATATTAATAATGCTTTGCACTTTCACAGCACCTTTCAACTAAGGATCTCACAGCTTTGCAAACATTCACACTCACAGCGCGCCTGGGAAGAAGGTTAAATATAATTTTATTTATTTACATGCATAAATGCACTTTCCTCAGGCTTTAGCTGCCTTTTCCAGATGAAGTGGCTTTCCCAGAAATCAGGCTGTGTGGAACATGCTGCGAAGCGTTGGTCTTTGGACGCTTTCTAACCTTGGTCTGTGCTTTCTCACCCCGAACCTCCCTCGGCTCCTACCTCACCACCCTCCATGCCATTTGGAAGTTCTCATCCTCTGCTGTGCAATTCCCATTTCAAAGTCTATCGATTCCTCTGGAATTATATGTAAATCAGAAATAACACAGTAGTGAAACAGCCTGCTAGGCTACGCATAAGGCTGAGAAAAGGCTTAGAACACGGCAACGTTAGCAAGATCAAGACTGGGCATTAGGGAGGCAGTTCTGTAAAGTTCAAGAGATGAGCTAAATTATCCAAATCTCTGCAGTTTCATCTTTTCAGACTGTCTAGTGCAACAAAGGAAGGACTTAATGTGGGGAAGAAACTGAGGATTGTGTCCCTGGTTGAGCCTGTGGGCCATGGAGGAGGAGAACGGTCGCAGGCTGTGCTGTGTAAGCGTAGGAGGGATGGCATTGCCGCCGGAAAGATAAGGCAGGCTCCACCGAACCACTAGCCCACCTTTACAGACAGCCTCCCCCCCATCTCACAGCTTGAGTGCTCCTTCGCTCCTGTTTCCCATACCTCTGGATCATATTTAGTCTAAACAGACTAATAGGCTCGAGTACTGCTGGGGGCAGATGGATAGACATACACAGACTCAATTTCCCTTGGAAACTGGGCTTAAACTCCCCAGGCAGATTTCCACATCACAGCAAAGACCATCCCAGATGCCCAGCAGTCCTTTCAGCTTGAATGCAGGCCAATGAACAAGCCATTAGGGAATCTGTGTTTAAGATATGATGTATTAGAGAGCAAACCCTTTCTGATAAGCTTTAAAAAGTTCTTACAAAAGAAAAAAAAAATGGTGGTGTATAAATCTGAGAGCTTGGGATGGAGGGGAGAAGCAAGGGGGGGATTTCAACTGAACAATAGGCTCACAGTCCCTGTGCTTCCTGAGCTGCTGGGTAAGTGCTGACAGCCCCTTCATCCTGCTTGCTCCGTAGGAGCTTTTTCAGCCACACCACATTCAGGCACTATTTTTTGCTACCAGCCTTGATAAGTAAAGCTTTACAGGAGAATAATGGGCACTGGGCTGGTAATATCCTCATTTTTCAGGCCTTTTTGTTCTATGAGGGATTCAGTGGGGCTGGGTCATTTATGGACTAAATGCTTTATAGGCACTATAGGGGAATCTTATTTGAAATGCTGGCATAGTGCCCTTAATTGCAAGCAAGGCTGGGAAGGAATAGCATGGCGTATTTATCATATTCATGGTATCACTGGCAGCAGTGGCAGCTCTTTTCCAGCCAGGCACTGTCTGCTCTATGAGCTGCTGGGGCTCACCATCAAGGTGCAGAGTGGCCGGTCTGAGCGTCAGCTCCCTGTGTCAGAGCCGTGGGCAGTGTCACACCTGGGTTAACTCTTGTAGAAGGTGTCCGGGGAAACACACGTGCAGCAAACTTACGGGGGTGTCCAGATTCCCCAGCGTGGGAGGTGCTAAGCAATAGAGAGAGCCCACCGATCTCTGCCTAATGACGCTGAAAACTCTGAGATTAGGTGCCTAATTAAGCTGATTACCTCTGAGGTTTCCATCCAGCCAAAGGGTGGAAAGTGGCTTGTCCTAAGCCATGGGGACAGAACCAGGAAGAAAATAAAGGTAAGTTTCCCAAGTCTCAGTGAATTTTCTGCCTCCATTCCCTTTCAAAATGCACTAGCAGCCTGACCAAGTCTGCCTTGCTGACTCAGGTGAATAACAACAGTAATGATTGCAGTCATTTACTGTCTTCTGTTGGATTCCTTACCACAGCATCTCGAGGTGCTTTACAAAGACAAGTTGAATGACCTCAGTTCACATGACAGAAAGCCCTCCAAACATGATATAGAGAAGGAACTGCTCCTGAATACCCTGTCTTACTTGGTTAGGGAGAACAGGCACTATTATTTCCAGATAGGATTTGGCCTTACAGATTTCAATGAAGGAAAGCAGGTGAAGGAGAAGGCTGCAAATTCAAAGCAGGCTATGGGATCCATGGGCTTCTCCATGCAGAACGCAATCTGGTTTTTGCAGTGAGTCCTTCTGCTTTGGTAGGAAGAAAGGATCCTGGCTTGGTGGCTGGAATTTAAATTAGCTTCTTCAAATGGGGAAAGCAGAACCAGGTGTCCTTGGGGATCTAGACTTGTGATTAACCTAAGTGGTCTCTTGGGGTGTATTTTGCGGCAACTACTTTACAGGCAGAGAGAGAAAGGAGGGCACAGGACCTCACCGCTTTTCCTCCCAAAGGGAGGTTGTGTGTGGTGGCACTATTCTGGTATCTTGGAAAAGTCCCAACGTAGGCGCATGGGAACAAAAAACACTACTGCTGCAAACCAAACATGTAAGCAAGGTCTGCCAAGCTGCTGAGCGTCCAGCCCTCACACTCCAGTCATTTCACCTCCTGGAGATCGCATTGAAGAGGTGGGGTTGTGTTTAAAGCCAGTTGGAGAGAAGAAACCTAGACTGTGGGTTTCTGCAGGGGCAAGGAAGCCAAAAACACCTCCAACTCCTCCTAGAAACATTAGATGCATTGTTTTAAATGATGGCAGCAAACATAAAGGTTGTAGAGTCTGTGAAGCTCTTCCCAGGCCCACTCTGGCTCCAAGTATATGTACTAAATGCTCAATACATACGGTGCAAAACCTTACAATGGAGGCTGCAAGAGGTTTGCTTAGATGCAGTCTTTCATAGCCCAAAGCTGTGAAGGCTCTGGATGCTGACGTTTGTCCGTAGCAGGTTTGCCAGTGTGTGGCAGAGGTGGTGGAACAGGACTAGAAAGCAGAGCAGAGAATGAGGAGTCCTCTGGCCTTTTCAAACGGCTACAAGAGGTGGCTCGTGCAAGTCAGCAATTAGCTTCCCGTAACATTTGGCCCTATGGCACACACCCAGCTGCGAGTTACCTGTGTGCCATATCTGTGTACACCGAGGCCTCAAAATCCCACTCACAGTATCATTTGCTTTGCAATGAATTACGTTTCAATTTACTCTTTCTGCTAATTAAAACGATTACTTTGCACATATGCCATATGTCATGCTGTCTGTCATTCACAGCCAGTATTACTATGACTGCTCTCATGATCACATAAGACTTTCCAGTGCCTTCCAGCACCAAACTAATTTGTTTCTGCTTCAAGACCACGATGTCCTGCTCCTAGTGCTAAAGAATCACCAGTACAGGGATCATATGTGGAATTAAGTAATTCTAAGTCTCACCACTAAGAGGAAGCAACTAGCTGAGTGCAGAATAATTTTCAAAGTAGCTTCTGTTCTACATTACCAGACTATTTGGTTATTTCATGATTAAAAAAAAAAATATTATCAAACATCTCTACCTTGCTATTAACCTGTTTTACAGATAAGAAACTGGCCTGGAGACCAAAGTCCAGGTCTGGAAGAACACTGTGTTTTGACCGAAGCCAACTCAAACCAAATGAGAAGGGACTGATGGCTGGATTTACATAAGAAATCTGTTACAGAGCATGGACATGAAGAACAGGTTCAACTTGAGGAATCTCTGAAAGTAGCTGAGAGCCCAGTTATGCATTGCTATCCTTCCAGAAATACAGACCGGAGCAATCAAACTTTTCCGATTTAACTCTTATTCTAGATCCAGTGTTGGATTAAAGTACTGTGGCTGAAGCCCATTTATTTCCAGCATCAACCAGGATCTGGAGCTTAACAGAGTGCATGCACAGAACTATGATTCAGGATTTTCAAAGGGGACTTATTCAGCTTGCACAGACAGGGCAAGGACCTTCGGAAGCAGCTCATTCCAGCTTGAGATGTGTGATCCCTCTTCCTAATTTGACTTAGCCTGGCAAGGTGACATGAAGGAGCTCCTACGCACCACAGCTCTAGAGCCTGGAGCTCAGCTCCCCCACTCAGAGGAGGGCTCTGGCCTCCAAAATTTGGAGTCACTCCCTGTTTGCTTTGAGCCATAAGTGACAGCCCCCAGTTGTGCGAATGTGGCTAGAAAAACATCCCAGAGGCGTGCAGCGGTGGAACTTCCTGATTCATGTCTGAGTTACCCTGGCCAATGCTTACAAAGACACATTATGAAGAAAAGGAGGAAGTAATGAGAAATTTTTTGTTGTTGTTGTTGCTTTTTTTAATATCAGCAGCAGAAGTCCCAATGCACAGTGCATAAAGACTGAAGCATGTGTCCTAAGAATCCCTCCCAGAGCCAGCTCTGAAAGAGCAGCGACTTTCCAGTCCACCTACACGTTACTGAGCTGCGCCGGGCTGCAGACACAGACAGCCACATGCAGACAGGTATGTTACTAAGCAGAAACATAGGTAGACAATTGCATATTCTGAAAAGCACATTTCTGAGCACCCTCCACACACGTATATTCATCCAAAATACACATATGAGCATGCACAAGTATGCAAAAGGCAGGGCACATGGTTTACCCCCCAGCACCCAGGGAGGTAAAACCAAACAGTTACCGTGCCTGCAGTTTGCCCTTATTAAAAAAGGCACAAATGCAGAAGTAAAGAAAAAGAAACGCATATTCACGTCAAAAAAAGCTAGACGCAGCAATACACACACGAGAGAAAAGGGAAGGGAAGACACACATGCACAGACATTGCGGCTCACGTTTTTACAGCATTTGCCCATTTAACTCAGTATCAGGAAACAAATTTGCTCTCGTTTTAGGAAAGAGCCAAAGCACTTCCAAGAGCTTTTCAGGGGAGGGACTGCTCCCCAGCAAACGCCTAACACCCCCCCGCCATGTGCAATAACATTGCTTCCAGTGCACCCTAGGCAAAAAAATAATAGCTCTTTTGCTGGGAGAAAAGGAAGGATAATGGTTACTTAGAAAGTGCTCCAGACAAGCTGTCAAGTTGAATTCAGAGAACTGGAGTCTACTCTGGGACAGCGCTGGCTCAGGGTGATCCCTTGTGAGTTGGGTTTCCTGCCTGCTACAGCTTAAAGACAACGATTCTTTGTTTCCAGTTTTTCTGGTGAAAAAACACACGCCTGCCTCCGAAGAGGGTCAGGGAGAAAGCAGACAAAACACTAACTCTGGAATTTCAAAGGAAAACAATTAGAAAAAAAAGAAAGAAAAAAGAAAAATCCAAGAGTGCTAGCTACTGTCTCTCCTGAAATCATAAATCCCTGGTTTGGCCACACAGTTGCAATAAGAGAAGCACCAAAAAAGCCTCTCCTTTTTCTGCTGCGGAGCTAAAAATGGGATATTTCATCACCAGGCACACAAATATCATCGACAAATGTTTTCGCATGTACAGACAATTAAGAGGGCATAAAGCTGCAACTGCTTTTTCTCTGCCATGAGTAAGACCGGAGGGTTTATAACCTTTGCTGTGAACAAGGGGCCTTACTGAAACACTCCAAAGAAGAGTTGATTGAAACCGGTCAATATTTTTCACATGACAACCTTTTAGACCTGAAAAATGGCCTTTTCAAGAGGAGATTTTTATGCAGGAATTTGAGTACTATTTTCCTGTGGGAACCGTGCTTATCCAGTCACGCTGCCTGTGGTCTCTTTGCCCTCTCTCTCCAGTCCCCAAAACCTTTTGAATGTGTCACCCAAAATTGTCACCGAATTTGACAAGATGAGTTTTAAAGAGTTTCAATCAATCTAAAGGAAACTGATGGGGAAAGAGGAGAGAACTGCGGCCCTGACGGCAAGAAAAGCAGCTGCATGGACTCATTTTTTTCTTAGGTAGCAGGGAATCCCTGTGAGAGAGATCTTATTGATGCTCCAACATCAGGACACCCTTCCTCAGGGGCTCACATTGAACACGGGTACAAACCCATGGGAAATCACGCTGTGTGAGTTTCAGAGCTCACTGATGTGTTTATCTTCTTAAATGTGCCAACAACTGAACAAAACATGCAAGCAAACACACCTTATACCCAAACATCCTTATTGTTCACACAAACACTTCTATAATGCCAACATAAACACGTAATAGCCACAGACTGAATCATTAGAATTAGTCTCCTACAGCCATATTCATGTCGTCACATACCAATTTCTTCGCTCTTTGAAAATGCAGGTAGCACATCAGTTTTTCCTGTGTTCTGCTTGAATTTAGGTTGGATTTATGAGACTTTGGGCTAGTGCAGGCTTACCACTATTCTAACCTACCTGTATTGCCTTAGGCTGAGCCTGACGTATGCAGAGGGCAGTGCTGGAGGATAAAGACCCATGCTGAATCCAGCCTTTTAATCCAGATCATACATAACCTGTAATCTGGAGGCAAACTGCCACGCCAAATCGCTCCACTAAATTCTCACATGTGATGAGTCTGTGTAGCTCTTATCCACCAACCCTGCCTTCATCCTGCTCTGGCACCTCGCTGCATGAACACCCACCTCTCTGCCTATCAGCGCATAGGACAAAGCACCACGTACACAACACCAGATACTCCCACGTGCCTGTTTAGGCACGTGTAATTTTACATGTCAGCACACCATGATTCTGCCTCTTTGGAAACTGTCCTGCTAAGAGATCCGCACCTGGCTTCAAATCCTGCACAGCATTTAGGCTTCTCTATTAAACACCTGAGTTATGCAGACCCCAACATACGTAAAGTAAGCATGGACTTTTAAAAATGTGTTGGATTGAGGCCAGAATGCTCACAACCATACGGGACACAGCCCTTTGGCCTCCCAAATTTTGTTGTATGTGAATATACTTTCCATTTCCCTATGGAAACCTACACGATTCTGATGGCGAGCCGTGTAAAATCTCCATGGACTTAGGCAGATAATGTGGTTTCAGATTCTTCTCCCGTGTCTCCAGTACCTACAGTAGGTAAGTCACTGCTCCAAACAGTCACGGAAAATGAAGCAGACCATCTCTCCGGTGGAGCACTGAGAATGGGACACAAATCTTTCCATTCAGCAACGAGAGCAACCTCATTTCATTTTCCAGAAAATCGCTCTCTAGCCAAAAAATACTGCTGATTTTCATTAGAGCAATTTATTTCTCACAGGCAGCTGAAGACAATTTGTACCAATGACGCTAAATACCATACTTTTGAGTGTTTATGAGGCTGAGAAGCAAAGAAGCTCAGGCAACAAGAGTCCTTTGAACGTGTCAAGGTTTCTACCTATCTGGTCTGAGAACAAAACACATATGCTCGGTGCACCAGCTGTAGAAGTTTACGGTATCTGTTTCTGCTGTGAGAGCAGTTTGGCTCTCCTAAAGCAGTGCTGCAGGTTCTTCTCTGTGCAGAGCTGGCATTGCGGAAGAGAAGTGAGAGGGCAGAAAATAGAAGGGAAAAAGGGAGTAAAGCCTGCAGCTGCAACCAGCCAAGGCAGCTGTGTCTCCAGAGCCACAGCACGGAATCCAGGCCTGTGACAGCAGCGCTGCCCTTGCCAGCCTGGAGTCAAGTGGTGCCCTGTGCTCCCTGGAGACACCGAGCATCCCTGCTGTGTCCGTAACAAGTCCGGGAGAGAGCAGAGCCGTACACTGCATCTGTAACATCTGCATCCGTCGGTGTTGCAGCTGTACCTTTTTTGCCATGTAGGTTCCTCTTTACACTACGTGGATGGAATATGTTGCATAAACGTAGTGTAAGTGTGTGCAAAAAACATGCATTTCTCACTGGAATCCACATAAGCAGGTTATTTGCATTAGCTATGTGATCTTAGAGAACGTGTAAGAAAAATTACAGGGAGAAGAAGAAAGTAGTATTTTTTTCCTATCTCTGACATGTATTGTACTATTTCATCACCTCCTCCTGCTTTTGAATCCCCACAGGAAGGTGGTTAGAAAAATTTGTTTGTTTTTATTCACAGGCACAGAGAGAAGAAATATTGACAGGATTCAAGGTGCAGTAACATAAAGAAAAATGTTTCATCTTTTGATGAAACAAGTTGAGCAGACCAGAAAATACTTATTAAAAAATCATTATTTTTAACCGGAAATTCCTTTTCCAAAAGAATACCATCATCTGGAAGTGAAACCATTAAAAAGCCTTAAAAGGAAGCAAGGAAAATCTTGTTGCCAAACAGACTAGCCCAAAGCTGAGGAATTCCAGGCCCAGCTTTATGTCCATCATGAGTTTCTTTTGTGATATTGGACAAGACACTTCACTCTGCTCCCCCAATTTCTTATCTGTCAGCCTGTCATGTTCACCTGGCTCTTACCCTGTCATCTTATCTCACAAACAGGAGCTGGAGCACTGATCAGTTACTGTAGCTTGACGTGGGTCGGCTTATCATTGAACAGTATTCAGACATCAAATGAACGCGGAGGAAATGGATGCATTGTAGGAAGAAATGGAAGAGGAATAGATGGGATTTCAGCATTTCTAGGCTAGTTCTTGATTTTTATTTGACTGCCCCATGGGTGTTTTTAGTCCTTTATTGACACACGATGAAAGTACCATGTAAAGTTAAAAACGCCTAGCTGACAGAAATCAAATGCAAACTTCTGTCAGCTGCACTAAAGAAACACACTTGAGGGCAGTAAAAATGGAGGGGGAGGAACATTTTTTTCCCCTCAAATTTCTTTCTGCCTGAATGACTCTGGGCCCAACTTGCAAAGATAAAGGGTATAAAAAATTCAGAGGAGTGCAATTCTACACAGAGCATTTCTCTTTAATAAAAAAATTGCAGCTTTCTTCCCTTTATTTTTAGCAACCACCTGGCCCGAGACAGAAAAAGCAGAGTCCTGGATGTGCATGCATGTTTATGGGGGAAATTGTGGAAGAGCACGTGCATGTGTGTCTGCTTTATTCAAAGAGGAGCAAGCATAGCTTTTATAAATTTTAAATAGCGTCATAATAGCAAAATAGTGTAAATTTTAGCATCAAAGTAGTCAGTCACAAAAAAGCCTGAATGGCTTTGTCTCTGTAACATACCGTGTTTTATCAACTAAAGCCTGTCTCATAAAGAGAGGACGGCATGCCAGGGAACAGATGGCTCAAGTGGATAGTTATATGCTGGACAGTAGAAGCTGCTGGAAAAACCAGCGCTGATGTTGTCTCCAGGGTCCAAGACAGATGTTAAGAGACGAAATGCAGCGTGGTGCAATGAGAAAGGAGTGCTGGCTCTAAGAGCAGCATTGGTCAATGAAGCAGCCAGACACACCACTCAGGTCCTTGTTAAATGCATGATCTCAGTTTGCTGTAACCTTTCAGTGAAATGGGTTTTTTTCTCTCTCTCTCTCCAGCTGCTTAAATAAAAGACTTTCTGCCTTTCCGCATTGTTCTTTGAAATGCAAACTTGAAGCCACATTCTCCTAAAAAGCATAGAAATGTTTACATATGAGGTGAGGAAACTGTCTGGGCACGAGAGCAGACTGCTTCCGGGTGGGTTATCTCATACGGCAGATGTGAGATTTCACACTTTTCCCAGAAGCTGTTCAAATGGAGGAGCTGAACACAGTTCAGTGAACAAAACCAATGTTCCTGCAGTTACACCAAGGAAAAGGAAGACCAAACTCAAGGCTCCTAGTCTTACATGGTAAATCATAGAGCACAGGACCAGATTTTTGGTCCTCAACACCCAATTTAGCCTTTAGCAATTCCACTGTCCGACTGTGACTTACTGTCATATATAGGTAAGGGATGTGCATCATACCCATCACACCAACTCTCGTAATTTCATCATGAATAAGAATCCAGTTTTTCATTAAAACTTAGAAAAGGGAATAGAACTGTAGCTGCAGAAGAAAATCTGAAAAACCTGACTGAAGGATATGCAAACAACTGAAAAGCCTGAAGGAGCCCCAAGTGTGTTATTAACTTTTAAACTTCAAGATATCTAAGCTCTATCTACATAATCGGAATTGCTAATAGATTAAAAATTTGGGGTTATTTGAAAAAGAAAATGAAAATGTTCCAAAATGAAAGTGTCAAAAAGATACCCTTGGTCTTCCCTGCTGGTTGAAACTAGCTGACAGATTTGTGAACGGTTTTGGAAGACCTGAGTGGCCTTTATTCAGTAATGGAATTTATTGTGAGAAAATTTTATCCTTTCAGCTATGAACTGAACTGAGAAACGGTGGCTCAGTCCTTGCTATATATCTGAGATTTCAAACTGTTTCCCATAAAGAACAGAAAATACGCCATCAATTCATCAACTCAGCAATATACAAGTGTGAAAATGACAGATATACATTTTATGCCACAGTGTCAGCTGGACTAACGGAGATGTGATTTTCAGCATGGATGGGGCTGCAAATTGTGAATTGTTCTATTTTAACATGCTGTGTGTGCACAGCAGATCAGAACATTTTCATGCCGAGGGTATTATATAAAAGGACTAGTTTTAACCTAATCAAAAACATCGTGAGAGCACAGGAAGACAGGACAAAAGACTGACCTTCTTTGGTGGCGAGACGCGAGGAAGCTTCTGTGTGGGATGGAGTATTGTAGACCAGCAGTGAGCTACCTATAATGAAAAGAAAAGGAGTTATTGTGGTTTGAATGCGCTCCGCCAGTGGGGAACCATGCAGGCAGGTAGGAAATGCTATCACTAGGATCTAAAAACCAAATTTTTCAGACAATTAGGCATATTTCCTATGATGGATAATAAGTTCTTTTAAAAGCTTGGTATACATCTGCTGTAGGTCACACGTGCTACTCCTTTTCCACTTGCAAACCAAAATACAGACATTTGCCTCCTTCACTGAGCACCTTGATGTCCTCCATTGAAAACTGATATAAAGGGGAGAGATTGTATAGTACATTTATACAGGTACAATATCTATCAAGGCAGAGCCTCTAGAAATTACTACGGCACAGACTGTATTACAGGATAAGGAAGAAGCTTTTCTCTGTCTAGCTGCGGTAGAGAAATTTCCCGTTTGAGGAACATACAGTAGAAGGGACATGAATTGCAGTGTCAGGATCTGAACATTTTTAGAGTGTCACATGCTTGGTTGTGGCCCAACAGCTGCAAAAATCTCACTGATATTCCAGCATCTCCCATGCTTTGCGGAATTTGAAAGTAGCTTTCTGGGTCCAGAGTGGTGTTTCCATCCAGCTCCACCCAAACCAAAACTATTCCAGAGGAGCACAAAAAAGAACCCACTGGAAGGGTCTTTCTTTTGCACAGTCTATGGTGGAATTGTTCCTTTTTAAGCATTTTGCTTTGGTTCTCATGCTAACTCTTCTGGAAATGGAGGAAGAGGCCCCGTGAGCTCTTGGAAGCCAGCATGTAATATACATTTCATGGTTGTCTAGTTATATGTGTTTACCCTCCATAATCTTCAAGGCTCACTTTTCCTACAGCTCTTTGAAAAGTTTCTACTGCATCAGGCGCTGACGTTCCCGACATGGCAGAGGCCCCTTCTTTGTAGGGCCTGATGATGTGAACCGGAGCAGGGCACCAACCTTGCCACGGGTGGGTGCAGATGAGAAGTGCTTTTACAGACACTGTCTGCTATTCATATCTACACAGCCCTCTACTCCATGAGATTCTGTCCTGCTTAAGGTACTTGGTCCTAAGCAGGCAGTGTAGATTTCTGTATGTGCTATGCTGCCCCTGAGCATCCCCAGATTCTCTGGCAGGGCTAAGAATAGCTCTTATGCAGGTACTCCAATACTAACTGATTAGGATCTTGTGACTAAGCCATGCAGTCTCCACATTCCTCTAATCCACATGATCCCAAATAACACTGACCTCACTTGCCCCTCCGTAGTACTCACAGTATGTTTCACTTTCCTGTGAGAGTTGAGGATTAGGCAGTTCAGTGCCAGAAGTAATAGCCATCGCAGGTGCTGCATCTTATTGGCTCTGTGTTCCTATGGATTTCTTTTCTTCCCCAAATGCAAACAAAGGCAAAGCCGTGCACAATCCAGCATGTATGCAGAGGTAGAAGGTGCTGGAAAACAAAGCCTACTCACAGGGAGTGGAGGATGGATGCTACCAGATGCTGCACGACAGGGGATGTTTCAAAAGACCAGGATGGATCACATGGTAAACTTGGAGGTAAAGAGTTCAAAGGGATCTCAAGGGTCCCTTGACTGTGAAAGCTGCAGATAGCCAAAGTGATTGGCTTAAATATTTTGAGAGATTGGCTGGTCTTTTGCTGCTGCGGGAGGAACTGCATCAGCTTTGTCCACCTAACTCATGTTTTCACCAGATGGTTTCTGGCTTTCTTGAATATCTGTGGGGAAACTCCTGTCCACCGCTCCCTCCTTGTCAGGTTATTTGAAGTAGATCCTGAATGCAACGCCCAGCCCAGCTTGCCCCCACCAGACGGGGAAGTGCTGGGGAATTTAGAAACACAATTTTCTATGACTAAATAGGCTGCAAATGCCTGGTTGCGCTGACTGGCTGAGGAGGTGGGGGTGGGGTGATGAATAGCCCTGAACAAGCCTGTATGATCAACCTATAGCTACTTTACGCTAAAAAATGCAGTCTAAGCCACTGGAAAGGGGCGGCTCCTCCCCCAGTTTAATTGCTAAAAGTTCTCACCTTTGCCCGACAGTCTGAGGTTTCTGGTGGGAACACCACAGAAAAGGAAATGTGTTTCCTATTAAGGGTTTTCAATGAAGGAGGAAAAGAGAGAAAGCCAGAGACACAGATCAGGACAGAGAGAAGCAGACAGACAGAGGCCAGGCTGCTCCCTCCCTTACTCATTCCTGGGCAAAACTTTGGCTGCAATGAATTTTTGTGTTGTTCTTATTCCCCCCACCCCTCACTGGGTCAGTGACACCTTAGGTTAAATCAGCTCTTTCTGGAAATGCTAGTATTATTAATAAAGTGCAGGGCTATTCTCCTGCAATTAGTATTAAACATGCTATCTTATGGTTCCCTCCACCTTTTCCTTTCTTCTTTTATTTCCCTTGCATTAATTAAAGAGGAAGATGGACCGAAAAACAGAGCAGGAGAGGTTTTTCCCCATAAAGCTTTCCTTTTCACAAGGCAGCTCATCCCTCTGAGATGCAGGAACCTCTTGGTTTCACAATCTTGAAGTCTATTTAACTTGGAAGTCTTTTTTATCCTCACCTTCTGAAGGCCTTGTGGCCTTCCCTCCACATCTCTTGGTAGAGTCAGGGTTCTGCTGCATTTAGTAGTATAGTTTTGTTTGGCACTAATATAAGGCTTGAAACCACAAAGCAGTTTTCTGCTTCTGCTTCTCACCACAGTCTCATTCTTTCCCCTTCAGGCTCTTTTCATTTGTACACACCACACACAACCGACCCCCCATAACTAGAAAGGAGAAGGACGGGAGGTGACAGTTCAGGCTTCTTTTGATGTTCATCCCAAACCTAGCAGGAAAACATTCAAATCTCCCTTCCCACTGCCCACTGGCTGACTGGAGAAGATTCACCAGGCAGACTGCGTTTGAAAAAAGATACCGGCACAGCAGTCAGTCAGTCTGGAGTCCGAAGGTGCCGGGGGATGAACAAGAAGAAAAGGTCAAGGCATGAATTCGCAATTTCAGAAGCGAAACTGGAAGTAACACTTAAAGAAAGGTAATTCTTTTGGGGGGGACAAGAGTAAGTTCCCCAGAAAAACTACTGGAGACTCCAAAAGATAGAGTGTGCTGTAGAACGGGGTTCTGCAAGTCTGAAATCCCCCGAAGATCAGAGACATCTAAATTCCTGACTTCTTCAATAGGTTATGGAAACAGAAAACAACTGCACAATTCTGATCCAGAGCTACGTTTTGCCTGAAGACGAAAGGTGCTATGAGTTTGGTTTAGTCTTGACTATATCAAATAGCTCACCTGAACCTTCTACCTCCAAAACTAAGGTTGGACTTTTGTCGAGGTCTTGCAGAGGTTACAGGTTTATTTTTAAAATCTGGGCTCAGATGTGCCAAAATAACATACTTCATAGGCAGTTTTAAGAATGCTTTCATCCTGACAAGGAGTGTAAAACGTTGAAAACCTTCCGAGGAAGATGATTTTCAGAGGGCCTCCTTGCCTAGCTAGTCAGTGGGCTCAGAAAGTTCAGATCAGCTTTGTTTCTTGGAAAACAAACAGAAAAGTTGAGGATTCACTAGTCATCACATATCCAGTTTAACATCTTGAGAGCCTATAGATCTATAGATTCCCCAAAGTTCTCCTGTGTTTTGTTGCCATCACATATACTCCACCCTATGCAGGAACAGAGCTGGAAGTCTCTGAAACAACAGGGGAAAATTCATGAAAAAAGACCATCTCCCCATGGCACTGAGCTCAGAGGCTAGGCACTAAACATCCGCTGGAAATCAGTCTGGAAAAACAATAAGCTCCTTTCGAAGGCGTTACTCCGTGAGGGAGTTAACCAGCAATCCAGAAACCAGACTGTCATTAGGCAGCGCTAGGAACAGCTGCAGGGAAAGGAATGCTCTTCGGAGGCTGCCCGACCTCCACTCAGACAGGAGCTTGCTTTAATAAGGACAGCACTCGCATGACGTCTTAGAACAGCCCAAGGGGCTGTACAGAGAGAAATTTATAAATATAAAAGCTGGGGATGGACCAGGATTGAATTCTCCTTTGGTATGCATCCATGTAAAATTGGAATAACTAATTTGCCTGAATCCAGCAAAGTTGCTTGGGTTTTGAGATAGCTTAATAGCATAGGAATAATTGTAGGCATTCCCCTGGCAGAGCATTATATTTTTATGATTAGTTTTCAGCACGCATGTTGCAACCGCATTAGGACTCCATTGTGCTGGGTCTTGAGAGACCTGGGACACAATCCCTGTTCCACAGATTTGCCATCCCAACAGGAGCGCTGAGCAGGCAGTATCACTAGCTCCGTTTTACAGAAAGTAAGACTGAAGCACAGAGGAGCTGAGGCAAAGGTTTTACCCCTCCTAATTTCAGGCATTTAAAGGCTACATGTGAACTAGGGGACTGCTATCCTGCATTTCAACATGCCCTGTTGCTTCTTTTCTATAAATGGAGGCCAGTGTGACCAGACTCCTCATGTGGGGACTTCAGGTATCTAAAGGTAGGTAGGATCAATCAGGAATTTGCTCCGGAACAAATGGAGAGCAGCAAATGGTAAAGGTGGCAATTGAATACAGGTCTTCAGGCTTATGCCATGAGAGCAAGAATACAATCCCTGACACTCTCTCTGAACACCCCAAGTAATGGGATCCCTAACACTTGAGACTGTCCCTGAAGATGCTGTCTGGAGCTAAAGCAACAGAAGAATTCAACTCTTCTGCCAACCTTTTCAAATTCAGCCTGGTTCTTTGATTCAAAAAACATACAACTCCTTCTTAGTCTCTTTCTGTCAATTCTCAAGTCTTATCAATGAGACAATTTGAAAGTGTCTCACTTGAGTATTTATCTTGTGGGAATTTAAAAACATTTCCGGTTACAAAGCGTCTGATTTGCCCAGCCAAAGTCAGCAGGTTTGGCCAAAGCAACACTGGCTTCACAAAACTGCCTTACGGTTTCCCGTAAGAGTATGTAATTCTGTATGCAAACCTTAGTTATAAAGCTATTCTCTGTCTGCAATAATCTTGAAATGCTCTGAGAAACAGCAGCTCTTTGCTGATGAAACGGAATGAAATTCGCAAATTATTTTGGATAGGGAATTATTTTATTGCAAAGTCACAAGGGACAAAATCTGCTCAAATCTAACAATTCGGTTATTTGTTGTGAATCATTTCTTTGGCTTGACTTCTCAAAAAAAAATAAAGGTGGGGCTTACAGAGGCACCCATCTGTGATCTAATTCTTGTCCTACTGTAATCTGTAAAACTCCCACTGCTTTTAGCAGAGGCAGGGAGGGACCAGCGCTGAACAGCTTTGAAGAAACACCCTAAATAAATGCGGTCTCATTGCTTTATTGCAATGGCCAGATGGAGACATCTTCAGCTGCCTTTACATCACAATTTGATGTCCCAGTGGAGAAAATATACTTTTTTTTTTCCTCTCCCTGCCCTCCCACCTTGCTTTACGGCACCTTCTTCTGATTTTTCAGTCCTCAAATAATTGCACTCCTATAAAAAATAACACTTGAAAAACTACTGGAGCACATGGGGTTTAGCTCAAGTTCTCTGGCCTCATCATAACGCAATTATCCTTAGAACACCTTTGTGAAGAAAGGAAATGGTTTTACTTCCATTTTATAGATGAAGAGGAGACATTCAGAAGCCATGGACATGCTCATGGTTGCTCAGAATGTCTTAGAAAGGTCTGGATTTAAGACTCCCAGCCTTAAGAGTCTGTGCTAACCTTAAAGCTTGGGCTGCTGTGGTATGTTTTTCCAAAAATAGCTCAGAAGACTGCTCACAGCTTCTGTCTTAGAGCTTAATACAGCAAAAAGACATATTGGATCCATCACATTCTCTAGTCTGGGACAAAGAGTATCAATAAAGAGGTTCAGCAAAACTTGTTCTCTGAGTACTAGGTCATTTGCACAATGTCTGCTTCAGCACGCTTACTTTTGAGGAATTGTTCTTGAATTTTTTCCTCTTTCCAACAAATCTGGGCCTCCAGGAACACTGAAAATCTCCAACTCTGGCCAGTGGTGGGGCCTATTCTGAAGCAGTCTTTACCAGGAGCCTTGGGGGAAAGTGCACAGCCCTCTAACTGCAAAGTTATGGAATAATTTGCCCATGACCCATCAGTTAATGTTTGGTTTAATCTCCACAGCAAATTTATATATTTTTATCTTATAGCCACAGATGTTTTTATTATCTGTAAGACTATCTAATCTTCTTAAGAGTCCTGCCCAGTTCTTCACCTCCCTGATAGCACCATTAAATACATCTAAGTTAAAATTAACTTTCCAACCCACTTTTTATTCCTCTCTTCCTCATTTGCTCTCTCTGCTTGCCTTTATCTGTTCTTTTCCCATCATCTTTGCCGCTATTTTTCCTGGAAGAAGAGCCCTAGAAGTTCAATTCTCATGGCAGCTTACCCTATCAGCATGTCACGCTAAGGCTGGGATGAGTCAGGGCATACTTACTTTCCCTGAGGTAACTGAGGTGAGACAACAGAACTTCTGTGTTGTAGAGGGAGGTGGTTCGGAGGAAGTCATCCTTGTTCATTTTGCAGAGCTCCTTGCCATCCATATTCTGGAAGATCGTGGTGTCAATCTCCATTAATCCATACTCCTTTATAGCCCATTCTAGCCACTGGCGCACATGTTCCTGGGTCCATAGGGTGGGATCTGGCAAGAAAGCACAAAGGATGGTAACACTATACACAAGCCTCAAGCCTCTAGCACTCACTGTAGCCCAGTCAAAGCATTAACCATTGTTTCCACAACCAAATGTATGTAATTTACTGATTCCAATGCATTTTGCCAAGATGAACAAGAACTGCGCTATAACAAGACTCAAGGCACATAAACTGATCACACCAAACCTCTGGCAGGGTAAGTTCTCTTGACTGTCTCCCACCTGCCTCAATCTTATACCTCTGCTTGGGAACAATATTAGTGCCATTTAACTGTGACTTTTCTCCCTCTGGTAAAAAGCTCCCCGAAGCAAACCCATCCCTTTGTCACAGCTTCGGTTCTGCAATGCTATAGAATGACATCAGTGCTGTATAAGTCACACCATCCTTCACAAGTGCATTACAAAGTCCCAACAGATGGCATTTTAAAGTCTGAGGATGGCGATATTTATGGTCAGCAAAGGGACTCTGAAAAAAATTATTATTGCTTAAACAGAAGAGCTTGCCATGTATCTCTGAGTCACATTTGTTCACCCCGCTGACGAGAACACAATTCTACCTCCGCTAGCCCTGTAAAACCAACACAGCTAGTGGAGGGCAATGTGGATTTCATACTGTCTCATGCATCATTATCAACTGTCAGCAAAGCTCCAGCTGTGGCATCTTTATTACTGGCGATGACGTAAGAGAGAGATTGAACCCGGCTGGAGTTTCAGACCCCATGGTGATGGTTTGCTGCATCAGTAGTTAAAAAAAGAAATCATCCTTTGAGTTTCAAAAAAAGCATTAGCTCAGAAAGTCCCAGCAAGAATTTGTGCCACGATACCATTTTTACAGAGTCATTTTCAGAGCATATCTGCGTTTTCAGATGTTTCCTGTGCTGCTGCTTCTCCCCATGTATCCCATTTCAAAATTTAAGCTACAAATTCATGTTCCATTGCAGATGGAGAGGACTGCAAAGTCAAGCTTCGACTTTGGAGATGTCTGATGTGCCCATCACAGCCGGTCCATTCCCCAAAGAGAAATCCCAAACACCTCAGGTCCTGAGGCAGTTGAGAAAATGGATCAGAAACATGTAGTCGTCACACAGCTGGGAGGTTGTGCTTTGGGGAGGGACAAGAAATGCCTCTGCCACACAATTTTATAGTGTATAAAATAATGCCTTGGCCCAGGATTGTAAACTGCGTGTGCTTGTGCTGCAGGCATCCCTTGACTCAAAAGGTCAGGTAGTGGCTATACTTGGTGCATTCCTGGGCACCTGAGTTCCAGAACAACAGCGTGAAATGGAGAAGTAAGACCAAGGAACACTGAAATTATAATCGACACATTTCCTCACTGAATTTCTTAATTCAGCAACCAGGGTTGCTTAAAGTTGAATTGTAAACATGGAATGTACGCTTCCATATCTTTGCAAGTCTGCTTTGGGAGAGAAAGATGGGTTTCCTTTATGTATAAGCACTGACAAAAGACTGCAAGTTTTACAATGCAAGTATTCAAGGGAGGCTTCTTTTTTATTGAATTCAAAGAGTGATTTGTCTTGACTTTTGAAAGAAACCTCGACATTTAGAGGGCATAGTGAATTTGTGGTCTCCCTTTAAACAAACACTTTTGAATTTCATATATTCATTCAGCCTATTTATCACTGCAAAAGACATCGGATGGTCTCTGAAAATCTCTCTTTGTGAAACATGGCTTAGAGTTTGTTATTATTACTATTGCAAGACTAATGTGACATTATTCTTGCCTATCTTCACTCTAATGCGCTATAAATCTTTACTCTGGATTATATTAAAATTTCCAAATGCCTTTCTTGGATGAATTTGGCTTCATATCCTGCAGCCAGAGATCTGGGATGATGTTCATTATTGTCTTCCAAAGTCTGGTAATTCACTGCTATTTCACAAGTATCTCAAGGTTTTGATTTGTGGATGCTCATAAAGGGGAAAATAGTCTTTTTTTCACTTTCCTTTGAAAAGGAGATTTTAAACCTTCTCTTCTAGGGCACTAAAAGTCATTGCTGCTGTTTCAACAACGCTTAATTTTAGCCCACCCTTAGTCTTTTTAAATATGCATAAATAGCATGGATAAATTTTCCCTCTTGACTATCTTTAGCACCCCTTACAGTGACTAGCTGGTATCAGCCAGCACCTTTCTAGGCAATGTTGAGGCTGAAAATGTATCTGATCCTGTCACCAATTAGGTTAGCCAGTCTCTCTAAGCAGACCCTAACAAGGGCTTAAACGGTACTTTAAGATTTGCTGTCAATCTTTTATTGGCTTCCCTTCACTACATTCAGTTCAAGCTTTTCATCCTAAATGGCAAACAAATGCTTGGGAATTGTCATCTGTTCGTGGTCAAGCCACGATCAGAAAACAGAGCTAAATTCCACGAGTACATTTCTTTCTGCCAACAGTTCATCTGCTTGAATCAGCTACAACCCTCGGTGAAACCCTCACAACGCTGGGTGAAAAGCTGAGCCCCTTGAAATCAGTGGAAGTTTCGATACATAAATTGGGCCAGGACTTGGCTCATAATATCTCCCTTGCTGGAAAGTTCCTGGGCTAGCCTGTTTATATCTATGGTGTTTATAAACTCCCTCTCGTTCCAGGTTCAGACTTCACCGATTGCCTGCCACAGCAGCTCTCATCCTTGACTATCCAAATGCATCTAAAGCATCCTGCCAACTTCAGAGAGCAGATGTGGATACCAAATACAAACAGAGAACTGGACAGGAATGTTTCTGTGTAACAGTTTTTGGAAGGATAATGTTGTTCCTGCAAAATATAGTTTTTCTGGTTTTCTACTTCTGACAAAAAAAATGAAAACAAAATAGCTCATTTTGAATCAATATGACATGAAAGTGCATCTGGGCCCTGCAGAGCATCAAGAGAGTTATAATTTGGGTCCGCTTCATGCTTATTCTTGCCTATGAACTGTGCTCTTTGATCACACCATGCATGTCCCAAGAAACACTGCAGATTCTCCGCTAACACGTTACAGGAGATGGATTTGGTTCAACACACCAAAACAACATTTCATTCCAGGGAAAAAAAAAAAAAAAAAAAAAAAAGAAGCAGCAGTAATAATCCACTTATTTTGATTCAAGGTAGAACATATACTGGCACACAGGAAATTCCCACTAGCCAAAACCTCTGATAATTTCTTTACTTTTTACATGGTTTGTAAGGAGAATTCCTCAGAGAGGGAATAAACAAGCCTTATCTGTTCAGCCAGGTATTTAAGACAGTGCAAGGAAATATGACACAAAGAGTTTGATGGTGGTGGTACCTGCTGGGACAATGACTCTCCTCTCATTGGTGGTCATGTTGGGAGGAGGCCCGTTCTTCTCATCCATGTAGGTGCTGTAACTCATTGGGTTGGACTCTGTCCCTGCTCCGACGAGTTTGCTGCATTTGTTCACACTACAGTCTACGGGGGACTCCCTGAAATGCGAAAGAAAACAGATGACTTGTCGTTACTATGCGCCTTTCATCCCTGCTGTAGCACAGGAGGTTTGGGTTACAGAAATGGCAAATATCCCAAAGGTGAAACATTAAGGGGAATTTCTTTACACGTGGGAGAGGCCATTCCTGGACTGTCACATGAACGTCATGAGGTGATCTATGAATCACAAGTCTCATGG
The DNA here is from genome assembly GCA_013400135.1 of Rhinoptilus africanus. NCBI lineage: Eukaryota > Metazoa > Chordata > Aves > Charadriiformes > Glareolidae > Rhinoptilus > Rhinoptilus africanus. The sequence continues at coordinate 82,133 of VXBO01005321.1, read as the reverse complement.
AGGGGATATCTGATAATGAAACCAGTTGGAGGAAAGAGAGTTGGAGGTGCAAAGAAGAGTGACTTTCAGACAAAGGCAGTCGTAGCGGTAAGGTCGCACTCAATACCTCTGAGATACCAAAACTCATGAACCAGACAAAAAGCAAGTGCCTATCACATTGGTCTAGCGGTTACATCCCTTGCCCCCCAGCATCGTTTCTTGCTCAGCTGCATCTTAACAGTCCTTCAGATACAGCTTGATGCTCCTAGGAGCCTTTGTTGGACTGTTTCACTCTTGCATTGTGTTAAAAACTCTGCACACCGCCTTTTTGTTATAGTGGAATTGTCTCTATATCTGGCAAGTGACAGAAAGGCTGTAATTCTCAACACGAGACCTAACGCGTTTCTGCAGAGAGAATCAGAAACACAGATACACCCCCCTCCATTTCATTAACAAAGAAGACAAAATCCCTGTGCCAAAATGACAGGGTAGTCACAGGAGAATACTGCAATATTAGCCTGGTATCTAAAAAATCTTATTTATGCAGAGCTGAGTGTAACTGATCTTGTCTGTTCTTAACAGTGAAACAGTCTCAGGCTTGTCTACTGCTTGGATAGGAAATCTATGAATCTTAGGTGCCTTAGGCGTGAGTCAAGAACTTCAGACCACAGAAACTGTGTGCGAAAAAGGCTTTGGCCCCACTTTTACATCCAAGGTGATGGAGCGATGAGGAGGGAACATTTAGCAACTCAGGTGGCACTGTGCTAAGACCTGGACTACATGCAGGCCCTTGGCAAGCAATAGGCTTTCCCTGGCCTGCTCTGGGAGAATTATGAGCCTCCAAACCACAGGTAGGGAGCACAGATTTTGTTTTTCTCCAGCTGAAGTAGTAACTCATGCTTCTAGCTCTAGAGGTCAATTAAAATACCAGTCCACAGCCTGTCACAGGCCCACAGCATGTCCCAGCCCTGAAGAATGTGCCGGGGGACGGCAGCGTTCTTGCCCACACCTTTATAAGGGTGCATTGGTGTGCAACCTCCATGCAGGTCGCGCACAGAGCCCATCTCCAGTGCAGTTTAGCCCACTGCTTTCACCGCACCGCCATTCTCCTTCCCTGCCAGAAGCAAAGTGGCTCGGGAGGAAACCATCCGCTGAAGGGTAAGAGCTATGACAGTGCACCAGATCCCACCCTCTGAGTTCAGCTGGCAAGACTTCCAAGTTTGGACACTAAACAAATTTGTTTCTTAATCTGAATGGGGGGGAGGGAGAAATTACTGAAATTCAGTTATCATGGCGGGGAGATAAATGCTCCACCGAGATATTCTAAGGCAGATGGTAATTTTTTCCTCATGTCTTGCTGAGGGAATGTTGCTTGAAAATGGAAATAAGATGTATAACTTACACATGTTCGAATTTAAGGTTTTACTATTTCGCCTACTGTTTTTCCAGGCAGGGAACCAAAATCCGCCTTCAGAGAGGCAAACTGCTGAAGGTTTAATGTCCCCGTGGCAGTCAGAGGAGAGTCTGAGCAACTGCAGGGACACCAGGGTTTTCACAGGGAATGTGATCGTTTCTAACTTTCTGTTGAAATACTCTATGTCAGGTGTTAAATGCTGCCTGTACGGGCAGAGAAAAAGCCCTGAAGCAGCACAAAGGACCTTATTCTTTCCTGAGGTAGGGGCTGTCCTGAGGAGACTCTGTGAAACGGCGAGAGCATCCATGCTTCAAGGTGGCAACGTCTGTTCAGTGCTGACCGTCCCTGGGAGGTGACTGGTCTCCTCGCCTGCCCTGCCTGGAGACCAGCTGCTGACTTTAAATGGTGAGGGCAGCCCAGCTGGTGGGACAGACACGAATACACACACCTCTCCGTGCACTGAGGACGTATGGATTCCCACCTGCCTTTGAGGTGAAGTTTTCCCTTCTTCAGAGTCAACAGTAAAATTTTCTTCAGGTTCCCTGCAGTCAGCACCTCCCAAGTGGCAGCAGTGTTGGCACAACTACCTGCCCAAGGTCTTTCTAAGGGGTTCAGTCTCACCCCCCAGCTCTGTATTTAAATCTCCCTGGAAAATAACCCCCGCAGTTGAGATACAAACTATTTATGATAAAATAGTTATGTATATAATACTCCTCCAGAACTATAGGCTATATCCAGACTCTCAGATAATAACATCTTTTGAAAAGCTTATCTGCATGCTTTTTACTGGCATGAAATGACACACATGAAAAGACCATAGAGTTCTTGGCTGCCTCTACTCTCTCTGCTGAGTATCGTGCACATTCACATGACCGATACAGCAAAGTAATAAAAATAACACCAACACTGTAAGATATCTCCTCGGTGGTTTTGTGATGATTTTTCACTTTGCAGACTCTTGGCTTGGCAGCCAGAGCCCTGCTTATCCTCCGCCTTGCTCCGTATGTCTCAGCAGCCAAAACCAGACAACCAAGTATCAGAGACAGATCTGAAAACAAGTTTAAGGCAGTGAGGTGCCCTTACCAACCGCTGATTTACCACTGTGGGAAGAGAAGCCACGCTGTTAATCCTGCAGGACGTTAAAAGTGCTCCAGGTACCTGACAGGGTTGTGTCCGGGTGGCCTCTCTTCCCTCTCAGGAAGTTTTCAGGATGGTTGGATCCAGAGCTAAACCCAGTGGAAATTTGATAGCAGAAGGACAGGCATAACTGGGAATAGCATTACCAAAACTTAACTAGGCAGGAGACCGAACTGCCCTTCCCTTAAGAAAAATACCATTAAATCTTAAATGACAGCAAGCAGGAAGATCCTTACTTTTGTGTCCTCTGTAATCCAGCATTTCCTACCAGATCCAAACGAAGCCTTTTACTGGGACATGAGACAGCACTACCAGACCAAATCATCTTTCCAGCTCCTGGACATCCAATACTGTACTGCCCCAGCCTAAGATGAGGGATTTAACAGTATCCCAGCAGAAGGTAGATCTAGAGTGGGCAACACAAAGAAGAATTCCGTGTGGGGAACAACTCCAGTATCGAATGAGAACAGGGAGCTGCGAGCCATGAATAGTGTATTCATTGAATATAGCTCCTTTCTTAGTTCATGCATTACCCACAAGCAGACTCAGATTTATATAAAAATTTCCTCATTATTTGAAATGGTTCGTGCAAGGGGATTTCAGATGCCAGATTAATCCTTGACTTTTCACAGAGGCTTCAGATTTTCAAGTGACTATACATGCCGGACTTGCTCAGGTTCTGTGCAGAAAACATTGTAGATCTATTCAGGTAAATGGATATAGGCTGCTTTCACAAGATCTCTTAAGTATATTCACTGTGGCAGTGACAGAGTCCAAGGAATATGAAGCAGTTCTCATTCCCACTGTCCGTCCAAAGACTCTTCGTTCCAGCAGCTCCAGTAACAGTCTCTGGGGATGCCAAGAGCTTGGTGTTTTGGGAAAGTTTATGCTAGACTGGCCAAAATGGACAAGCAGCTAGCCTGGCATTGACTAATAAGTCCTCTGTACAGCTTCAGCCTGTGTTCCAGATACCTGAAAATAAAGCAATTACTGTCCCAGGGCCTCTGTCTAGGAATCACCTTTGGCTTTCATTTGAAAGAGCAAAATAAGGGATTTCAGTGATTTCTGAACCTGACTCAGCTGTGGTCAGTGGGCTATTTCCTCCTTCTTTCTACCTCTTTCTTCCTACCCTTTCATTCCTCCTCTCTTCCTTTTTTTCTTTATAAAGAAAAAATTCTTTTTTTTTTCTTTATCTTTTTTCTTTATAAATTTGCCACTTTTTGCTGTTAATCCCCATTTGGTCATCTCAACTTTAATCTTTACACTTGAAATTAGACTTTAGGGGTTTCTTTATTCAGTGAAGGAAGTAAGAACAGACATACTTGTGGTTCCCTCTTACGGGCAGGGATCGGAGCTATTGGGGCAGAATCACAGCTCCCCAAAACTTGCATCTACCTGCACTTTAACCCTGCCTCTCATCCTGCTCTCAGGAATGCCTCGGGAGGAGGTTCACACTGAAAAAGACTGCAGAAAAAATGGACAGCTGTAAAAAGGATGGAAAAAGACGTCCAGGTTACAAAATTCAAACTGCTGAGGAAAACACAGAGGCTCAGCAGCGTCTGAAAGAATCGTCTTTATCTCCTACAGGTAAATGCAACCAGGAGGTAATTCAGAGTCTGCTGCTCTGGCTGGGGACTGGAACAACACAGCCAGTCCCGCTAGAGGGCTCACACGCTACTTGAAGGAGGTTTTTATTCTTATAGACATTATAGATGGTGCCTTTGTTTTGTTTTGAGAAAACTACTGTGGCATAAAAACGTTCTGAAATCCCCGAACCTTAGCATTATTTTAATATTCTGAAGCAAGATAATTTCTCCAAAGCATTTTCAAAGCACTGACTTCACTATTTTAGCTAGACAAAATTCATAACAGCAGTTGGAGTTACACGGTGAAGTTTGCCTGCATCTACGCACTCATCCAGCACATTAGAATATCCTTTCACATTGGAAGATCATACAAATGATGTAATGTCTTTTTAAAAATCAGTCTCTGAGTTTAGCTACAAATGCAGATCTGTAGTAGCTCAGTAATTACAGTCAAAATTTAGAACGTCTGTTGTTTGGTTCACTTTGCATTTGGAATTTATGTAAAATATAAGGAAAAAATAGACTGTAAATTGGGTCAAACTTTACGTAGCATTTTTGAAATAATCCTCCTCCTTTATTCATTGGAATTTAAAATGTGACAGTTTTGTTTGGTTGGGGTTTTTTTATAAATATAAATTATTGTATTTATAGCACAAAAGCATCTAAAGGTCCCAACAGAAATCCAAGCCTAGTGTGTTGGGAACTGTACAAGCACATTGCAGGAGACAGATCTTTCCCTGAATGGGCTATAAAGGAAATAAACAGAAGACACAAACCCCACAAAGAACAAAGATTGCAAGTCACGCTGCCAGTCTCCACATGGATGCAAAGAGAGATGAATGATATACAGAACAACCTGCTGTAAATCCATGGAAAAGCCGGACTTCAATTTTTTGTGTGCAACAGGTAAGTGCTACAAATACAAGACCACTTCCCTTTCCCAATGCCTAAGAGGGTATAAGAAGCACAAAGATTTTAAATTTTTTATGTTGGATTTTAATTGCTGTGTGTTTGGACACTAATCCCTGTGAAACACAAGTGTAGCACTGGGGTTTGTTCTGAGCAAGCAGCTGCCACTGAGGGCAAGGACAGATTTTGAGGCCATATTTTGCATCCAAGTCTGATAATACTGTAAATTTTCACCAAATTTCTACTTCCAAATCTTGCAATAATACAGAAATCCCATCCTCTCCCCTAAAACATAGATCCCTGCCACTGCCTGAATATCCCCTGTGCACTGTTAGTATGCAGTTATCTGGGAAATTCTTTCCAGTTTGGGAGTAAACCAGGAAAACCCGACATGGGGTTGAAAGCTGGTCAGCATTTCCGTGTTGCTTCGCACTTGGAGGGACTGCGTTGCAAAACCAGCTTGGAGAGGGTCTTCAAAGACCCCTTCTCCCACCCTGCTGAGGACCAAACCAACTCATCGCACTCTTCCTCACAGCATTCAGACCTGCTTCTGGTTGCTAAGAAAAAGAAGAAAAGCTGGACACTGTCCCTTACCGTCACCCAGCTCCCTCCACTGTCAGGTTTCCTACAGCTTTATCATTCCCTAGAGTATATAAACCCTCCTCTCGACAAGCAGAAAACGCTTCAAGTACAGGTGAAACACAGAATAAAGGCTGCTCCCTCTAATGAGGCAGCTGGAACCCAGTAAGAGAGTGTGCTTGAAAAACAAGAGAGGGAAGGAGAGGCAGAGAGAGGGAGAGAGAGGGAGGGGGAATAGGTTTTGTTATTCAGTCTGCAGTTCAAGTTAACTTCTCTTGAGATTGGCGTTTGCCGCTCAGATGGCATGTGGGTTTTGCGAGGCAGCTGATGGGCAAAGGAACAAGGAACTTCAGTGGCCTAACCCCTAACGATGAACTGAGATGGACATGTGGGGAAAGGGCAAATTTTTAGCCATGAATAGGAGAGGATGGATAAGTCAGATGAATGTTCTGATTTCTTGGGTAGATTGCAGCTCTCGTGCTAACAAGTTATCAAAAGACAAGGCTGGAAGCTATTTGAGTGCTTAGTTCTGACATTCAAAACAGTCTTTTCTTTTTTTTCTAACAGGTTGGGAAGTTGTTACCCTTCTTTTAGAGAGACTGAGGACAATTAGTTTCTGCCTAAGAATCTTGTAATCTTGAGCAAGCCCATAAAGAAGGATTTCCTCCTTGCCCAGAATAAACACACTTCTGGAGGGCCTTTCTCTGTGGGTATCAGAGCACTTATAGTTGGTAATGAAGCAGTTTGTCAAAGCAGTATTATTTCCTTTTTTGCCTGAGCAGATGAGGACATTGCAACACAAAGATCACAATGGAAAGACAGCTCAATGCATTTCATTCCCAAGTACAAGCAATAGACACACAATGAGAACGTTACATAGACTTTTGGACATACAAGTACACACACGCGCAGAATCTATACAGAACATGTGCTTACAGGATCTGAAAAACACAAATACATGCTGCCTGTGGGAGCTGAGCGGATGTGACAGGACGACTTGTTCCCTTGGCCCTCCAAAATTTGCTGGAGTGAGTCAGACAAGTAGCATAATGGGAGGAAACACTCTCTGTGTGTCGGTCTGACACTGTGGGCATGAGCAACCGATGGAGGGCTACAAAGGGCTTCCTCGCATGATCGTGGGAGCGTGTTGCCTGTGCCATATGTGAAGCTCATCCTGCCATCTCCGTTCTCATGACTGGTTCACCTCTCCGCGGGATGGAGAGCTCAGACCTACACAGCACCACACACAAGCCTCGCTCATTCGGTCAGGATCCCACTCTGCATTGCCCTCAAAGATTTTAGGGATAGCTTAAGGACGCTAGCCTTGGTAGCCAAAAGTAGTCCTAGTGACTATCAAAAAACCCCAACCTGGTTGGGGTTTCTCAAGATGGTATTCTCCAGGTCCATCCTTTTGCCTGTGTTATCCAGGGATGGTGCTTTCCAGGAAATAACTATTTTTCCCATGTTTCAGCCTCAATTCTGAAACTGGAAACATGAATGCAAAAGTCCATGTAGTTCTTATGAAGTCCAGAAATGATACTAAGGTGCAATCGGGCAAGATTAAATTCAGCCTACGAATGATCACCATCAAAGACCAACTGACGCAAAGACCTTTATCTTATAGTAAAATCAGCATCTACTGTATACTTACGAGGAAAAATAACATGCTGCTGTTTGAAGTCTTTAACACCATCATCTCGCTATAGAAGTCTGAAAGTGCGAGGCTGCTTTCTGTTTCAAACTCTACACTTTGCTAGGTTCTCAGAAACCAGGAAAATAGGCTGGTACAGAAGCCCTAAACTAACCCTAAAGAAGAAAACCCCTTATTGCTTAACTGTCCTGGATTAACATTGTACAAATGTTAGAGATGTTTGTGATTTCAAAATTAAGGTCAAGTTTAAAATTAATATGAGCTCTAAAACCTAATGTAAAAAAATAAAATAGCTTTTCTTTATCAAATACATTGAAAACTGAAAAATATTGACATTTCAACAACTTAAGATTTTGTCCAAGAAGGTGAAATTTTTCCTAGGCTTTGGACTTGTAGAAATGTTTTTAGAAGAGACAATCTGAGCTGCGATAATAATTTTTTTTTCAAGTCTTTGAATGTCTCATTGGACAGGGAAATGATCCACCTCCCCCAGCTCTAACTACAAATGATGGTGGGCAGGGCTCCTACCTCTTTGGCTAAAAGCCACAGACACATAATAACCAGTGTCCTCTAGATGGTTAACGTCACTGCTCAAATCTACTCCTGAACTCTCTTTTTCACTGGTGCTCACGTATATTCACACTGAAGCTGTGGGTATAAGCCTTCTGTTTTGATACGCCACACAGATTGCCATAAAGGACCTGAGTCTCCTTTTTTTCCCTTCTCCATCAAATAGCTCTCCAGTTTCATATGGTTGTTTCAGCCCTGGTGGAGCACGAATCTAGTTACAGATGCAAGAAGAAGTGCCCTCCAGTGACGCCCATACAGCCCAGTGCAGCTTTCACTAGCTTCACTCTGGGAGCACTGGTACAAACACCGACTATTACTGCATGACCGACTCCATCTTCAGGAGTCCCTTGAACCATGGCACATTTGTGGGATGCTGAACTAAGTGATGAAATGTGTAATTTACAACAGCGTTTGTGGCATGAACTCTGTCCTGGCACTCTCATGTCCCAGTCTGTACAGCGTTCATGGAGACTGGTAGAGATGCATGCTGCAGAACTGCAAGAGGGAGAGCCTCAGACCATTAAAAAATGAGTGACAAAGGAATTCTGGAGGGAGCGGGACATGGTCCTACGCAAAGAGTTGACTTTGTTGATATGCAGGATAACAGCATGAATGGACGATACGTGCTTTGCTTTTATTTGAGGTTCAGTAGATGTGGAAAGGGTGGTTCCTTACCTTGATCCATTCATGTGGTCATATTCCCTTTTTACATTGACCCGGACGGGCTGATTAATCCACTCCTGCTGAGGAGGCAAAGGGTTGATTTTGTGCGGCTGGCCATAGTCAGGGTTCCCTGAGGCTGTCATATCTGCCTTGGGGAGGTGAGTGGCAGCGCCGTACGTGGAGTCAAAGAGGGACTGGTCGTCGCTCACCACCGACAGAGCCTCCTGAGGAGAAAAAAACACAAGTGCTCAGAGTCATGACTAAACTAGTAACTCCACTCCTATTCTCTCTTTGAGCTGGTGAGCACCTGCAAGGGCCCCACAGCTGCCCAGCGCTGTCTGAAATTGCCATCTGCCAGGATTGCAGATTGAATCAGATTCTTTGGGGTCCAGTAACCCATATGCAAAACCGGTGGGTTGCTTTGCTAGCTGCCATGTTGCTCTGGGTGGGGCAAGAGTTAAGGTTAACTTGACTTCTGCAAACAGTAAAGGTGGCTGCTGGGTGCTACGCCATTCTCATTGCTTGCTCTAAGCAGCCTCATCTGTGATTTCATGCTGTTACCTGCCCACCTGCCTGCACTTGTTGGTCCAAAACCAGCCAAAAAGAGATACGTAGTATATAACATTTCTGAAGTGTCATTTGAAGGTCTATACATCTTCCTTCAAAGGGGTTTGTGTGGTGTTTATATTTTGAGGTTACCAGTGAAGGAGAAGCAGTCAGTATAGGTCAGAGTTATGGGTGTTAGTGGTGGGATAAAAAACGCATTACTTTACCCTTTTTGTTTATTTTGTGGGAAACGCAGGACTCGTGAGTTACCAAACTGTGCATTTCTAGAAATGCTTAAAAACAGGAAATTGTCATCCTTTTTTTTTTCCCCCTGCTGAAACTCCAAATGTTGACAAAAAGTTTTGACTATCAATATCCCTGCATTGATGCGCTTGGGTTTTCTAAATGAAGCATGCCAGGCTCAGAAAGGCTTTGGCACAGGCCTGCCTTATTCAAAGTGCATCTGACAGGGTCTGCATGTTCTTTACGGAGCTAAGCTAACCGCACATAACACAGCTGCCATTATGGCTGGCAAGCCAGAAACTGAACAAGGAACCTCCCAAACCAAAAGCACACACTACTTTAATGTGAGTTAATGGAGCAGACCTCTAAAACAAAGAGAGCAACAGACCCACCTACCCTGTGGACTGAGAATTCAAAAGGCCCATAACATCGACGTGCATGCAGCAGTGGGCTACCCATGAACACACAGACACTGTCTTTGCTTCGAAAGCTGGTGTGTTGCTAAACCCTCGGTGCTCAAAATTTGCAGGACGAAGTCCAAAACATAAGCTTTTAAAAATAATAACTTATTGCGCTCTCTCTCTCTCTCTCTCCCTCCCCCCACTAGTCATTTTTGAGGTTAGTTTTGCAAACTTTTTCCATGACCAGGGAAACAGAAATTCTGAAAACTTAGAAAAGTGCAGCTGCTGGAATCCTCCGATTACATGAGAATCTAAGTGCAAATCAGATATCACCAGGCTCATGATATCATCACAAAAAATGTCAATAGTTAGACTCTACTGGGTAAATATGAGAATCCCTCTCAGCTTGAAATTAACCCACTTAGAAAGAAAGAGTCAGGTCAGTGCTCTGCATTTACAAATATCAGCACTTTTCTATCTCAGATCTCGGATCACGTAACAAAACCAAATAAGCCTCAGTAGCCTGGAGTTTAAGTGGGCCTGACTAAGCTTGAATTCAGGGGAACCCTCAAACATCTGCATAACTCCTCCTGAAATTACAGCATTTGCTATAAAAATTTTGTGAGCAACCTCTCACACTGATCAGCTGCGATGACTGTTGCTTTTAAGCAACAAAAATGCCTAAAGTTGCATGTTGCAAGGAGCTCAGACTGCATTCATCCTTTCCTGCAGCTTTTTCTTGGTGGATCCACAACCTTTCAAAAATAACCCCCTCATTTCTTAGCTTTAATTAGAGTAAGGGACGGAGTGGAAGGTGTCCCTCGGAAGAATTTCCTCGTGGTGCAATCCTGTATGATCACAGCCTTGTGTCAGAAACTCCGTTAAAGGGATTGAGACTATCTCCAGGCTATAAACTTTGCCTCTGTAGAAAGGCAGAAGAACACAAGATCTTCTGATGACAGCTCTTAAAAGAGAGCAAGCCTTTCCATCAGGGGTAAGGATATAGTGACTTGCTGCTTCTCTGGTTTGCTGAAGTCAGGATGTCAAGCCAAGGTTCCTAAATGACACATCTTCTGTGAGCCTCTGCTTGCTCTCCGTACAGAAAATGTAGGGTTCCCTACATCATGGCACGAGGTGAACCCCAAATACCTGGGGTGCTGGAGAGACGACTGCCTAGACCCAGTCTCAGCTATGCATTGATCTTACTGGTGAGAGGCAGCAAAACCATGAGTACCACTGAAAAATCACGAAATAAAATTTTAAAATATTTTGGTTTGGAGATTTCCTGTCTAAAAACATACACAAATTTGGGGTTTTCTTAGGGAAGCAATACCTGGGGAAATGCTTTTTTTGCGTAAAGCCATTTTTATTCTGAAGAAAGGTTCTGAAGGAAAAAAAAATGGAAAGCAGGGATCCTTCTTGCTACCCCCTCCCTTAAAAAAAACTCACCACAAACCCACCCCAAAGAACAGCCCTGCACTAGGATTAATAATTAGGGTTGCATCCAAGTACAATTATCTTTACATAGACAGGCAAGTACACACTTCTCTCTGATAGGCAGAATATCTGATGGAGAAGCCGGCCTCCTCAGATAAGCATCTTTCTTGAAAGACAAAGCGGCTTCTGGGCCCTGCCTCCAGCAGTTAATGGGGACAACGATAATCTCACAGGCAGGCAACAGTTGCACCGAGAAAGCTGAGCGTTTTGCTGCTTGAACACAGACAGGCTGCAGAGTCCACTGTCTTTAAAACTCTGCTGCACACAGGAAAAGAAATTCAAATGCGATGGCTGCCATCATGGCAGGCCCAAGCAGTTACTGAGCCAGGAATCGTTTGAGCTAAACCCCTGAGTTAGTTACAGCCACAAAAGCTACAGACTCAAGGCTCCGGGGGAACCGAAGACACCCAGAGCAGATCAGGCAGAGATAGCGGCTTGTAACACCTGCTTAGACCTGGGTCGTGCATGCAAATAGCAAACAAGTATTGCTGATTGCATGCAAGGGAAGTTGGGTGGCACGAAGCCAACCCCTGCTGCAGTCAGCTTCTCTGCGGAGTGTACGTGTACGGCTTAAGAGAAAAACAAAAGGGTGGCAAACAACGGGTCGCCTTTAGCTGTCAGGGTCAGGGTATGGGGACCACTCAGATAATGTCCAAGCAGTAAGGACTACCTGTGACTCTCTTGGAAGAGGACAGAGCTCAGCCAGAGTGTCAGGCTACAGACCCAGGTGGCAAATGTGTACAACCTTCCTCGTACTCACTATCAGAGGCCCTGCTTGGCCAGATTCAATTTTGAAGGACTAATCTGTTCAGGAAGTGTTTGGCTTCAGTTCTGGCTGAGGAAAAGATCAACAGTTAAATTGAGTACCAGAGGGAAAATTTCTATCCCTTGGAATCGAGAGTTACTTAGCGTTCGGCGATGGGCAACTGGGAAAACACATCGAGGCGTTAAAGGCGCTAACATAACCTAGCCAGACAGGCCACAGCTCGCCAGGGCTCCCCCCATGCTGTTGCCTCCCGGGCTGTGTCCTTGAGCTGGCCAGACCGAGTCTGAGACAGGGGTCTTGTGTGTATTATTCTGGCATATATGTTACATTATATTGCCTCTGGGAATAGGCTAGCTTCAGTTTTTCCAGTTTTTAATCACATTCCTGGCATAAATGTGGCAAGGCCCGTCTACGGCAGCTCGCAGCACAGAGAGAGGTAGGTTCAGCTCCCTGTGAAGGACAGCCCACCAGTGGACTGCCACAAATGAAAGGCTCCCATTGCTGTGGCTGCTGAAACAACTGTGCTTAGACTTGGCACACACTTCTGGATCCCTTCAAGATGAAAATGTTAGATGACCATTATTAATAACAGTTTAGAGTTGTGCGAGGTTGAATTTGCAGGGTTTTTTTTTTCAGATGAGCCATTTAGACCCAGATCCCAGGTCTAAGGCTACACTAAGGTGAGGCACGCTTGGATTTTGTCCCTGCGTGCTGCAGGAAAGGCAGCTTGTTCTGCTGGTTTCACAGGTAGCCCAGCGGGGAGGGCTGACAGTCCACCGGTGCTTCAAGCAAGTTATCCTGATTCCTTCCTGCGAAATGGAGGTGGCATGCAAGCTTTAGTAAAAGTTTTCACTGAAGTAATTGAGCAGGACATTTGAACCAAGATATGAACAGAATGGGTCTGAGAAACCACCTCTAGGTAAAAGTCGGGGGCAACTGTGCAATCACAGAATCACAGGGTTGGAAGAGCCCTCTGGAGATCCCCCAGTCCAACCCCCTGCCAGAGCAGGGTCACCCAGAGCAGGGGGCACAGGAACGCCTCCAGGCGGGTTTGGGATGTCTCCAGAGACGGAGACTCCCCCACCTCCCTGGGCAGCCTGGGCCAGGGCTCTGCCACCCTCAAGGGAGAGAAGTTCCTCCTCATGTTTAGGTGGAACTTCCTGTGCTTAGGTTTGTACCTGTTGTCCTGTCCCTGGGCACCACTGAAAAGAGCCTGGCCCCATCCTCCTGACACCCACCCTGTCAGTATTTATAAGTGTTGATTAGGTCCCTAATATGATGTGAATCATCATCACCGTTTTCCTCACAGTCCCTGACACAGTCTTTCTTGCACTGATGACTGTGCTAATAAGACATCCAGCCCTAGGATGTCCTGATGTCCTCGCTGACCTCTGGAGGTTTGCCTTGGACAAGGCCCCACAAAGTTCAGGTTTTTAACCTTGTCCAAAGTTCACTGGCAAGGAAAGCTCGCTACAAGTTCCTGGTTCCCCGGTTTCACCTCTGTGAGAAAGGTCACAAAAACAAGAGCTGGTGAGGTGGCAGTAGGCAGTGCTTTCGTCCCAGGTATAACCCCCTGCCTACAATAACGGCTCTTTCCAGGTGCACACAATGCGTTTTCACTAAATATTGACTTTGAGCTCTTCACATTCACTTTTCTGGCCATAACCACATTTAAAAGGCATTGCTAAACATCAAAGGTTCATCCTCCTCCACAAAGTCTGACTTAGAAGAAAATTCTGAGTACTTGAGCCATCATGCCATGCATGGAAAGATTACTTCCACCTCTAGAGGTGTGACTTTTTTCTTTTCTCTTTTTTTTTTTTTTTGGTCTCTCCAATAACATACTTTTGCCACTCCAAGGCCTGTGAGGAAATAATTCCTTAAATATTTTTGTAAAGAGAATGTTACCAACACAAATCCACTGTCTGAAGCGCCCAGATGTATGATGCAAAGCACCAAAATATGAGGTACCAGCAACAACTGGCCTTACACATGGCTTGAGGTCAAGCACAGAGGATCTATTCCTTGAATAGAAATGACTTTGGCACTGCAGTTTTACGTGTCAGCATTTCTACTGCCAACATCTCATACAAGCAAAAAAGAGATAACATCAGACTTACAAGAAAATGGGTCAAATTTAAAAAGGAGCAAAGTCTGTGTTGATCTTGGGGCAGCAAATTCGAATGGATTGGGCAGTGAATTAGGAGGCAAGAAGGCAGAATATTATTCTCATCCCTGCCCTTGATCTTCAGCATAACCTTTAGCGAGGCATTACCTTCCATGCCTTTTTGCTCCCTTCAGTCCTCTGTTGCCCCAGCACACTGCAAGCTCTGTTGGGCATAGAGCCTTGTCCAGTGCTGTTACTGGAAAACAAACTGGAATTTTTTGGGGTAATTCAAAGCAAGGCCTGGACTGCAATCCCACACTCTAATATATCCAGTCTTTACAAAACAAAAAGATAGAAAGACCTCTGCAGCTTTTTCAGCACACTTTCCTTGGGGTTTGCTCACGCTACTCCACCTTCCTTACAGGATATTGTGTGATTGGTGCAGGGACTCCACATAACTCCCCCTGGAAAATTATAATCATAGGCATTTTATTGCTAACAACCACAATCCAATCTTGTGCCCTTCACAATCAATTTAAGGCCTGCCTTTACAGCGGGGGATTTGCGGGCTGCAGCTAGAACCAGAGATCCATCATAAGGCTGGAGTGAAAACAGCAGGCTAAGAGCCCTCACTGCCAAAGTGCATTGCTCTTTGCCTCTTCTATCTGCTTGCAGCATCGCACAGTGACCGACAAAGCGTTCTGGTCACAGTATTTTCCAGCTGAACTGATGGCATTCGGGTTGTGGCAACCCAAATGCTGGTAATTCATGCCACAGAGCTGTCCCTGCCCTGAGGAGGAGGGACAGGAGGGGACGCAGTCTCGCTTTCACTCCTGCAATAGCAGGACCAAGGATTAAGAAGGCAGCAGCACACCTTTAAAACAAAGTTCCTGCAGATTTGTGGTTTTCTTTGCATATAAAGGAAGGCTTTCCTTTAATTATTAAGATGACATCCCACACTGCAATAATTTTGCTCTTACTCTGCACTGGAGACTTGCTCCAAACTATAGGAAGCAGGTCACTAGCCAGAGGAACTGGGAGGCAAGCTTTCCTCTGCAGCTCAGCCTGCCTTTCTTTTGCTTTCCACCCGGAGCACTACATCAAAGCATAACTTGGCAGTTTTAGAACAGGGCATTGTTTCTTCGCGATTCAAATAAATGGCAAACCACAACTTAGTAATTCATGCTAGGGGGAAACAAAGCAGGAATAAGGTAGGCATACATATCAAAAACTACTGAAATTAGCCAGCTAAAAAATAGGGCAAAATAATTTTGCAAAATTTCTCATAAGGAAATATGTCTTCCATTTTTATGTTCACTATTGCCATTAAATTTTATGCCAAGCAGGTAAAAGAAGGCTGCTAAAATGAATGCTTTATTATTTTGATCTGAAGATCCCCAAAACCTGACTCAAAAAGAAAAACAAAATTACATTATGCTTCTGTACTTGTCTTTTCAGAAAAGCCTTTGACTTCATGCACGTGTTTATATGATCTGGACCAATGCCTTTTTTTCTCAGTCTAGACTGAGAACCGACATAAATCGTTTCAGAGCTTATTTTGGTTTGTTTCTCACAGGCTCAACACCAAATGGGAATAACCAGGTCACAGTACTCCTCCCCAGTGAGTTGCTGCATTAGGGCTGGCAATAAGGAGGTTTAGAGGCACCAGCCCCAAGGAAATCTCCAGGAGACACCTCTCTGCGGTCTCACCACAGGACCAGGAGAGGAAGTGGAAAAATAAAACAACCTGCCCAAATTACTGCTGTGGCCTCTTGACCTCTTAAAAGTAATATGGTGAAATCTGAGACTAGAGAGACTGGACATGTCTGATAGATGGTCACATCTCCATCATCTAAGTTCCTAAATCCTGGAGGCTGCAGCTCTTCCTCTAAAGAGAACGGCAGCCGGGCTCTGGAGCACGCAGCATCCCCACCAGTCTCCAGCTGGTTCACCCGCATCCCCAGGCCTATAGATTGGGATTTCCCTAAGTGCTCCTACCCATCTCGGGTGCTGCACACCCTGCTGGTACGGATACACACTGGGAGCAGCAGATGACCTGTCTGCCCATTAGCACATGAGGGACAAATCATATCTTTTGGCTTCTGTTCCCAGAAGGTTTGGGAGAATTCCTGCCCAACCAAGACAGGTAAGATGATGTAGGATGAGTACTGAACCTTGGGGGTGAAATGTTAAGCCTGTTAGAAGTGCTGGAAGCTTTGCCACTGGCATGGCTTGAGCCAGGTTTCTTTTTTTTTGGCAGCTAATTTAACTACAAAAGGATTCGCCTGGGTGAATTAATCAGAATAACTCTGCTGAGGTGGGAGGACTATAGGACCTCTCATGATCTTTTCCAAGCCATGTCATCTTTCCAGAAAATCAGTCAGGCTTACACATGTATTAACACTCTCCTCGGCCAGTTTACTGTGCTTATATCACCGCTGATCTCTGCCCACAGCTTTTCTCCTCCAAAGTTGCCCACGCTCACTAAGAATAACTTGACACTGTGGGGGTGATTGCTTTGCAGAGCTGGGCAGTCAGATCCACCTAGCTCTAATTCACCTTCCTTTTAATTTCTTTCCCTCACTCTTGTAAAATAATTGACTTGCCCTGAGCAGATGTGTTTGTAAACAGAGACACATGGATATAACTGCGAACATACACACTTCAGTAAATATTATTGTAGCATTTTTATGGTCTTTTCTGCTGAAGACACATGGAGGGAAACTGCAAGATGGTTTCAGGGTCTGGCTTCCTGACAAACCCAAACTATCCTGAAGAATAAATGTAGTCTATTGCTACACAGAAATTCTGTGCTGACCTCAGCTTTGTCCTGAAGCACCCACTGCCTGACTCCTCTCCTTCATGTGGTGCCAGAGGCTGCTTTTCAGCAGCAAATATTTCATCGGGAGTTTGCAGACTGACCAAGCACTTTGCTTCAGAAAACATGAGCTCACTTTAAACTGCATTTGCCTATTGCAATAGTGCCACTATTTCTCTGAAAGGAGAGCTTTTTGGTGGTATTTTTACTCATACCAGAAACTGGCACTATATAATGATCCTGCTGGTTTTGTTTTCCATATGCAAAGAGCAATCGAATCTCTTCAATATAAATTATTCACCCTAGAGAGGAAAACAATAAAATGAGAAACCCCAAAGTACGGGGGAGCTCGTCATGAGAGAGCTGTCACATCTATGTCACATCTGTCACATGAGCATGTCACATCTATGTGCCTCCTCTTTAACAAGNGAGAAACCCCAAAGTACGGGGGAGTTCGTCATGAGAGAGGGTATGTCACATCTATGTGCATCCTCTTTAACAAACTGCCTTGGAAAAAGACATAAAGCAGAGTCTTAAAAGCATGAGGGAATAGGTGCGAACCACAAAATGTTATCTTTTCAGTTGGGGTTCCGACTGCCAAAGTATTGGAAGCTGTAAAAAAAGTGTTCTCCCAGGAATTCAAGATCTGGGAGGTGGCAGTTTAGAGACAGTTTCATATTTCAGGTTCCTCTGGGCTCTGACTCACCGCTACACCAATGCCCATTCATTATTTTTTATTTCACTTTGATACCATTGTCCCAGTTACATTCACAAACACCGCAATCGTATCCTGTTTTGTTCTCTGACACCATTCCCTTCACAATCGCAGGAAGCCCATCAGGAAACATTCATCGGGTGCTGTTATGTTTCCATCCGCAGAGAACAAAACATGCACTTTCAGCCCAAGATGACTTATTCCAGACTAAGGAAAAACAACAGCGTGAAAGAATCAAAGCAGAGTCTCCAGGAGAGAGCGCAGTATGTGCTTCTCCCCTGAAACAGGGGCAAGAGTCCTAAGCAAAGCTCAATGCCTCTTACCTAGGGAATGTTTAGCGATGGAAAGGTTCAGCCAAAAGGAAATAAAAGGCATAATCCATCACTGACATCCACAGTGCGTATTGCAAGGTCTGGACACTGTACCAGAGGGGGCAAATACAAGTCCAGCGCAGTCCTGCAGCTGAGTCCTAAACCAGATGTGGCTTGACATTTCAAACGTTAGGGCTCCAGTATGTTTGCACACTGGGTTCAGCCCCGGTCCCTGAGCTACGTTTGGATTAAATCTGTGTTCAGAGTCTCAGTGCTCATGATATTCAGAGCATAAATTCCGTGTTTCAGCCCAGAGCTGGTTAATTAGGCTTGTTGTCAAGCGTGCATCACATGAAGTATGGAGATAAGAGGAAATGGGGGTGGTGGTTCAGGACTCATAGGAACCTACTTCTCCCCCAAGAAGCATATGCATACGCTTGATAGAGCACTGTGAAACTGTTGTCTGCCGCTTAACCAGAAAAAAATGGCATTTACTGGGATGAATAAGCCCCAAGGTTGAGATTTTTAAAAAAAGCATGAAGTTACACAAGTTGCAAACACATTTAGCAGGAGTTGGGAGACACAGTCCCTTGAACCCCTCAAAACTATTTAGGTTTAAACTTCATGAGACAGCCCGGCCAAAAGACGAGCAGTTAGCAACAATACCCGGATGAGGTTTTCTGCTTCCTTTGCCCACTGATCCTGGCTGCAAATACAGGTGCCGTCGCTGCCCAGCTGAGCGCTTAATAAAGCCATGCATTGATGTCTCCTGCAGAATACCCAGCCTCTGCTGGCTCCTTATCCAGTTCCCAACCGGTCTCCTCCACTTGGCAGCGGAACTGAGGGCTGCCACCCTGCTGGGATGGCATAGATCTGTGTTTTTCTTGTGCACCGAGCCCAGGCCCTGTGGCTCCAGTGACGAGATTGTTTCTGCATACGCCTATAGGAAAAGCAGAGATTTTGCGAACAAGCCCGCTTGTGGCATTCCAAGGAAAACAGCTCAGCAGGATTACACTGAGATATTTTCTTTGTCAATCTCAATCGAGATACTTGAACAGGAAAACCCAGTTTACACCACTGGAAGTTCCCAGGGGCTTTTTGTTTCTTTGCAAAGAAACACTGATGTTTTAATTTCGGTGCAAGAGAAAGGTCCTGGAAGGAGTCAGGGATAGCCATCACTCTCAACCTCTTGGACAAAAAGTGATGGGTTCAAATCCTGTATTGGCACCCGGGCTGGAACCCAAGGTTTACACTACAATACAAAAAGGAGGTGACAAGGTGCTATTCTTCCTAAGGATAGCAAACATCCCACAGGAAAGACTACCCTACCACCACTCATGTTTCAGGAAACTGCAATAATAAAATAGCTTCTGATGCCTAGTGCTATAGTGAAGCTATTGTCGAAGACAAACATACAGACTAAATATATACATCTAACTCCATCACTGGTGTCCCATCTGCTAAAATTGCCCAGTGAATGCTGCCTCCTGGCTAACTCAACAGCAGGAGATGTGAGAGTAAAAATAAAAATTAAAAAAGGCTCTCTTACAGTTGTGTTAATGTCCCCATGTCTCAGTTTCCCTATCCATATGATGCCTGCCCCTGAATGAGCTCAGATTTTCTGGAGTGCTCCAATGTCCTTGGAAGAAGGAGGTCATGGAAGTGACAAGTGTTATCGTAGGGCTAGAACCGCTAGACAAAAGCAAAACTTACTCTCCTCAGGCTAAGCAAAAAAAAATTACCAAAATCTCTTATCAGTAACCATTAACAGAAAGTCTGTTGGTTTTATCAGCGTGGTACTGAGAAGGGCTAGGAGCTTTGCTTAGATAAATGAGGTCTCTTGCTACTGCCACCTCAAGAAGTCTGTGCTCAGGGATAGTTTTCCACACCTGGGAGAACTAATGGCTTCTTCTCCCTGCCTCCCCTCAGCCTGGTGCAGCAGAGCGGGGAGGCGGAGGCCGTGAGTGAGTTCATGGCAGGGAGTTTCGCCTGTTTTGCTGCAGAGAAGGCAGGCAAGACGCAGAGCACAGGGTCACAGCGTGTTTGGGAGGGAGGGAGCTGGGAGCCAGCAGTCAAATCCCAGCGATTCAGTGCTGTGGCTTTAGGTAGGGCGCTCAGTTCTGCGTCCCGGCATTCTCCTCTGTGGAGGTGATGCTAAAAACATGTATACCCAAGGGCCGGTTTGGGGCTGATTCCATCAGGTTTCTGGCATCTCTAGGACCTTTGCTCAGAGCTCCACATGATCCACGCTATCCCTTAGCAAATCCCCACCTGTAGCAGTTACTGACATGGTTTTCTGGATTTTGTTTCGCTTTGTGGTCTTTGATTTATTTTTCCTGTAATGAAAATCATTAGCTCTGGCTTGATAACTGTGAAGTATGGAGCTGTCAGGCTCCTACTTTGATAGCGATGTGCCTAATAGACAAAGCTAGTATCTCAGGGGTGCCACGCAGACAAAATGAGGTTGTTACATTAATTTTACAGCACGGGAAGCAACACAAAGCAACCAAACGCTCTCCTAAAAGTCATTTGGAAGACTGTAGCTAAACTGAGATTAAAACCTAGCCCCCTCCCCAAAAAAAAGCTTGCTTTCCTATAGAAAATTGGACTGCCTTTACTGATGTTTTCTGAGATGCCTGCAGTATGTTTTCCTTTTGCTGAAGAGTTTCTTATGCTCAAATCATGCTAACATAAATAAGAAGCAGGCCTCTCGGCACATCTCCATGTTCTTAGCAGAGCTGATACGGCTGGTCTTATCTCAAACAGGGCAAGTCCCCTGAGCTGTGTTGAAAAGCCTTTTATCAGATGCAATTTAAAGAGAGTTCTTTCTGAGATGTAGTTCTAGCAGCTCTGGCAGGAAAGTGGGGCTTCTGACTAAATCTCCTCTGGTTTTGTTTAGCATTGGGGTGAGGGAGTAGGACAAGGTCCTATTTGTGGGGCCGGCAAGACCGGGCTGCTCCTTGCGCCTTCCCTGAAACACCGCTCTACTCCCTCAGTCAGAGGAAAACCCTGTCAAAAATGGCTTAACGATCTTCTAATATTTCCATGCAATTAAAGGCCACATCTGTCTCACAGACCCCGTCCTCCTTTGCTAATGTACAGACATGAACTAAACAGTCTGTCTTGTCGATTCGCAGGGTAACAAAGGGGCCTATTCATAACACAGGCACTTTGGCTATTTTGTGCGTGTGAAATGAAATAGACTTTGCATTTGGAGAATAACCTGTGTTGGAGCTAGCAAGAGATTTCTGCTCTAATAAATCAATCAGCTTTACCGGCTAATAAAATAGCCCCCCTCCCAATTCTGACTGTGCTAACCATACAGCCACCCTACAGAGAGGCAACGACGGTTTCTGTGCAGAAGTGAGACCCTACACTAGCTTGCTATTAAAACTCTTAGGAGAATTAAATAAAAAAAAAGTAGGTATCAACTTGGCTGGAATTTTTCAAGCAGCTGAAGGGAAGGAGCTATCCCTGGCCCAAGGAATGTGGGTGTCATCTTTGCGGCCTCGGCAGTGCTCGTCAGTGGGTGCGTGTTTTACTACTGTCTTTAACTGGCTCAGAGCCAGGGACGGTTCCGCTCTTGTCTTTGCTCAGTTCTTTCTGCAGAAAATGGGAGAACTGCAGAAATAAAAATCCCAACAGCCAACCACCCTTCAAAGCCCCATTTCTGATTTGTTAATGAAATTGAGGGCTGGGGGAAAAAAAAAAAAAAAAGAAAACAAATTGAGGCACATGTTGGCATAGTCCCAAACCAACATCAACATTATGTTTTGCCCTGACTAAGAGTTTCAGGCAATACCTGCCTGTGTATCCAGACGGACAGGGCAGTGCAAGGAATATATTGCTGCTTGTCTAACATTTTGCTTATAAATGCCTTGAGGGCATGGGCTGGTAGGGTTTTTTTTCTCTTTCCTGAGCCCAGCACCCTGGCACGCTGGTCCATATTTGGTCACGGTCTGTATCTCTGCTGTCTTAGAGCTTTCACAATACAAACAAATACACTAATAATGTTCACACCTCAACATACCTCATTTCCTCAGCTTTCAAGTGAGCAGGAAGTGTACAGGAAGCACAGAAAAATGGTCCTGTGGTTTCAATACCAGAGTGATATTTGGGACATGTGGGCTCATTTACCATCTAGGCAGCAAAATTGTTTGTTCAACTCAAGTGAAAGTTCTCAGTGTAAAATGAGGAGCAAAAGCAGGCATCAAGGCCACAGGGTAAGAGATGGACAAACCTAGAATATGGCAAGATACCACCTTCATATCCTGAGAAAATTATGGAGGCCATGAGAAATTTTCTGATCCTGATGTTGGACAGAAAGTCAAAACTATTATCCAGAGAAGTCCACCTTAAGTTAACGGAAATATTTTGTTTCAGATATTCTGAATGTTTCGTTGCAGTTTTAACCTCTTCATTTTTGTTAAAATATTGCAATTGGCTTATGTTTCTAAATAAAGAGTAGTTTCAAAACAAAACCTAGAAAACTTGAGAAAGCACCAAGTAGGGCTTACAGCAAACTGTCAAAAATCAACCTTTCCAGTGAATAGCTAGGACTTTGATAAATTTGCATCTTTCTGTCAAAAAGACCCTAAGTTGAAAAATGTCAGACCGTATCTAACATGAATCTTCTCCTATACGTCTCTGATACAAACACAAGCGAAATCTGCTAGAGCTGTTGGAGACAGGGCAAAATTAAGCCTTCATAGGCTTGCTACCATGCCAGCAAACCAGTGGAAGTTTTGCCTTTGTCTTTGGGGTGTTGTATGATCGAACCTTCCATCCAGATGTCTGTGTGTCTGTGCACTTAGACGTGAATGCACGAGTGACTCTGACTCAAACGGACACAGTATGCACTATCTGTCCTGGCAATATTTCAATATCTAAGCAGTTAGAGCCCGTAGACTTTAATGATATTTTTAAGACTTTATACAGACACCTAAAGAAGCAATGAGATGCTTAGAAAAGCTTAAGAAAATCTATGTAGTTCTTAATTCTGGCTGATTTCCTTTGCCTGTGCAGGTACCTCAGTGTCTTTAAGATTTGGCATTTTGATATCATGGCAACTAAAACCACACCAGATTCCTATTCTGGAGGGAAGTGGAGGTCTCCAAGAGACACACGTAAGGATCAAATAAAAACTGCAAGCCCCCTTCTGGGGTACCTGCCACAGATTGGACTGACCAGCTCTTGCAAGCCGGAGCTGCATCCTCTGAGGCTCTGATTCTCCTCCCAGTGCTCAGGGAGTGCAGGCACAACTGTGCTCCCTATTAAGGCACAGGTTCTTACTGGTCTGGAAAAGTACCACATGAACATCCAAGGGGAGTAACGTGTCTTCCTCATGGCGGGTCTAACACCAACTTTCCTCATCAGCATCCTCTTAAGAGCACGATTTTTTGCCAGCCAGTACTCAGTCATTCAGCCGTGCCTCTTTGTTAGCTGCCCTCTCTCTTCCTGTTAGTTTGTGATGACAATTAAGACAATTTCTCTTCAATGGGGACAAAAAGGGGATTTGAAACATTGCTTCAGATGATGTTTAAAGGATGAACAGTAAGACAGAAAATCAGCTCTTCACACACAATGTAGCTTTGAGGGGACCTGAGGTCTGTTGGGTGACTTGGTGACAAAACACCTTACAGAGCTGCAACAAAACAAGGGTAATAGAGAAAGTGACCTTTTGGGTAAAGCGCTTCAAAATTAATGGATGCAAAACGCTGTGTGAGAGCTAGGCATGAACAATCCAGAGAACACAGGAAGAGCGAGCTCATATTAGCAACTGCAGTTCTCAGAAGAAAGCTATAAAGTGGGGATGGTGGTATTACAGCAGCGCTTCAGGAGATTTTGAGAGATATTAGGCCTCTCTTGTGCCTTGGAGCTGTACACGTTCAACTCTTCCTCAAAACTCATGCCTTTTGGTTGGGAATGAGAAGGTAAGACAGCCAGAAAACCCAGAGGCCAGCTTACAATGTTCCCTGACTGAAGACATGGGCACCCACTGTTTGGCTACACCAGAGAAGCTGACAGAAAAATTTTTGCTTCAGAGGTACCGGTTAAAACACTACAAAAGGCGACATGATTGTAAGATTGGCACGTACCAGTTAGTACAGCTAATGAGGGATCAAAAATAAATATTAATGTTGCCAAACCGCTACCTGCAGGTGTGAGAATAGATTGGCCTACCTGGAAATATGAGTCATCTCCCAACAAGAGCTGGTAGCGCAAAAGCTTATATGTGGTAACATGCTAATGATATAAATAAATGTAGGTGTGGGGAAGCAGAGACTGTGGAACACCCTCTCTTCTGTTTTCGCAGGAGAGCTGAGTAGTCTCAATTAGCTTCCAAGGGCTACAGAGCAGCTCAGACCAACAGACCATGTCCCTGATTTCAGAAAAACAATGAACTGTAGGGGAAGCAGCTGAAAAAATGAAATGGCAATGGTTTAAGCTCCCTCTTTGGTTGTCCTTTCCAAGCACTTGGTGCCCAACTGGCCTGTCCCACCCTCCTAGTGTGGCATGCCTGGAGAGTGGCCCGTAGCTCCGCTGCCGTAGGTATCTAGGTTGGAAAGGACCTCTGCAGATCACAGCAAGATCTGTTTTACATATCTTACACTGATGTAATTACAGATGCTCTACTCTTCCCAGCTACTTCATCATGTCACAGTAGACGTAACATGTTTAGGAATGCAAAAGGACGTCAAGGTTAATCTCCAGGGAAACAATTTTTTTAGTACCATAAAAGGAAATGTTAGGTGGGTGTTGTTAAAGGTGTCAAAATGTTGCCTTGCTTTATCTCACATACTAAAGGTCACGTTTCAGGGTAGGTTTCACGCCACTTTTCTCATCTATGAGAAACTTTTCTTTAACATACAACCAAACAAGACACAAAGAGATCATTCACTGATGGTCAAACAGCACAACTGTAGTAAAATCAGGCTGAGCGCCCAGTTACTTGGATTCTCATGACACTGCTTTAGATGCTGAGCCATCGTGTGAGATGTAAGGAAGGTGTTTTCTTTAGGGACATCTCCAAGGGCATAAATATGAATCAGGCAAGCAAAATACATTTTATCCTTCATTTAAAGCTTTTGAAAATCCCACTCTGCATTAGCTCAGTTAATACAAAAAGAGTATGGAGGTAAAATCTCAATAAGTAGGAGCAGGAACAGAGCATTCTGTCTCTGTTTCGTTCATCAGGCCTTTTTTCCCCTATTCTTGCCTGCTATTCCCATTTCCTTCCTTGCCTTTCACATGAAACATATCCATTCCACACACCCACTCCGCCTCATTTGTTCACATTCACAGACAAATTGTTTTACAATGATCTTTTTTAAAAATACGCTGTAGGTGAGCTTTTTTTTTTTTTTTTTTACATGGATGAATGAGTTCTTGGGGCCTGGTTCCTTTCACAAATGGGGAAATGAGGGAGTTTCTCTTCAGTTTGTCCATCTCATGCTACTCTGGCAAAATTCTCTTCTTTAACCATTGTCTCATGTAAACTGGGGGAACAATTTATAATTGCTTTTGTTGATGAAGATGGGATTGACTACCTGATTAAAACTGACCACATAGGTAGAAGTCAGATCCAAGCTTAGTAAATCTGGGTAATGTAAATCTGGTTTTGGTTTTCATTTCAGGAGGAAACTTTTTAGACTTAAGTAGTACAATATCTTCTTTGGAGATGCCCATGTCCTTTTTTATATATAGCCCTAAATTTTTTGGCTTAATTTGATGGAAAGTCTACTCATAATCCAGGCTTTTAGTTTGTTCTGTGTTGTAAAAAAGCACGTTGCCAACACTATTTAAAAAAAATTACCGGTTTGAATGAAATTGCTGAGTTAAAAATTGTATAGTTACAGGAACTTTCAGTCTAAAGACTTAATTCATACATTAGAAGTCAGGGGCCTCCCTCTGCAACTTTTTTTTGGTTTCTTCTCATTGTATTTATGTAACTAACAAGCAGATGTGAGTGTAACTTTCGCCTCTGTTTCCACTAAAATAACAAATCCATTTACAAAAAAATATACAACTCAGTAAATATCAAGCATAAAACATTCAGGAAAGAGTTTGCCTTTTGCTTATCTCAATTGATATTTTAAAGTGAGTTTAATTTCCTTTAAGTATGACAGTCAAAATTAACAATGGGCATAAATTTCAATAACCTGGGATGAGAAATCTCCGTGACAGTGACTCGTTATATTCAGGTCAACTCTTCTGTTCACAGGCACAAGTTTACTGTTTTGCTGCCCTAAATTCTTTAAATCAAGAGAAGACTATTGCTCGACTCATTAATGATTAATGTTTTGCCCAGTGGAACAAGCCACAGGTTAACTGACAAACAATGCATTTGTTTAGATAAAGAAAAACACATTTTTACTCAACCCCGTAACAATTAGGGAGAGAAGCAGAGAAGGTTAATGTATGTGTTACTATGCGGATTATAGTCACACCCTTGCCCAGACGCAAACCCTGTGCAAGCTGCAGTAAGAACAACAGGAAATGGCCTGGGGTATTTATAGCATTATTGTGTTTATCCTGAAATGATGTTCTGCACAGATTATTATGAAGTTTTTCATGGGAGAGGATACAGCTTGTGTCAGCTGGAGATTTGCATGCGCTTCACCCAATATGCTCTCGCCTAAACTTGCATAGTCCCCTCTCTACCTTTCTTTGCTTTTTAAAGGTTTGCTCTGTACTAGGACTTCTCTGCAGCTGACACGATGGGCCACCCCCCTGCAGCACAAACAGGAACCCTGGTAACCAATATATTTGGCCTAAACCTGTTTGTTTCACTGACTTTACAAGTCCAGAGTGAGATGTCATGAGGAAAAAAAAAAAAAAAAAGAAAACCATAACAAAAGCTACATATGTCAGTGGGCCTGAATTTTTGAAAAATGCAGTCTATGCTATAGGAAGACAAAAATTCTTCTGTGCATTTTGGGTCCTATTGACAAAGAAATCGATTACACCAAAACCCTTTTATCAGAACCCAGTGCTCACTTTTCAGGACAGATTACTCCACTCCTGGGATTCGGTTTGTCCGGAGAATTATTTCCATGTCCTTTATTTTCAGGTAGGGTAATGAAATACCTTCCCATTTATCCCTTCCTCCCGAGGAGGCATTAGCAAAAAGTAATAATTTTCATGGAAAGATCATCTACATGTTCCTAGCCTCAGCCTTGCCATCTTTCAGCTGATTTGGACAATGCAAAATTCTAATTCATTCCCATCATCTCAATTTGGCCTGAAGTTTGAGAGAGAGAAAAAAAACCACACATGGCAGCTGAAACAGATAATATAACAATTCAGTATCTCTGTAGGGTAAAAAACCCTCCACCCACTCACAAAACCTATGCAAGCCTATATCCATCTATGCAGACCAGCTTATCGCAGTGAGAGATACGGAATAAGGAACATTAAAATAATAATGATAAAAATTAGTGTAACTCAGGAAGCAGAGGACCTGTTATTACTTCATTGCCAGAACAGTTTTTTCTTATCTTAGTCACATCTCCTGAGGTTTGTTCAACTCATGAACGTTCAGTTCATTTCTTCGTTTACACCCCATGATCTCTAAAAACCTTGATTAAAAGCAATCAGAAGAATCCATCATATGACACTGAGGCCATTTACAGCCTGTGACAGTTATTAGCAAATATTAACCTTTCCTTTGAGAAAATAGAAGGAAATCCTGCTTTAATTTAAGCTTTCAACCATCATCCCCCTCTATCTCTGCAGTAAATCAGAGCATCTCCGTGATGCCATTGTTTGCAAATATAATGTGTCTCGGTTTTGTCTGTTTAAAAAACAAACAGCAACAGAAAAGCATCAGGAAGTCCCTGTGAATGGGAGCAACGGTGG
Source organism: Rhinoptilus africanus (assembly GCA_013400135.1). Lineage (NCBI taxonomy): Eukaryota > Metazoa > Chordata > Aves > Charadriiformes > Glareolidae > Rhinoptilus > Rhinoptilus africanus. The sequence continues at coordinate 54,380 of VXBO01005321.1, read as the reverse complement.
ATTTCTCTGTGTACCGCATTAATTAATGCAATTGAGCCAATATCCGAGCAAAGCTTGTTCCTATGAATACTGTTCAAATCATTATCAGTTCTGTTAGCGCTTCATTATGGCTGCACTGATCAAGCCCAGATTTCCTGGGCTAATTTGCATCATATTCTGACAGGTGCTAGTCCAGGTGTCCTATTGTCATTCTGAATTAATAAACATGATTCAACCCCCTCCTTTTATCATTTGTGTGATAGAAGGAATAATGGAAACAGAATGGGAGGGGGAGGGGGGGGGACACAAAACAATGCATCTGACTTCATCTCCCAAAAAGGCCTTTCCTGGGCTTTTGCCAGGTTTAATTTTAAGATGATGAGCTCACACGGCACTTCCTCTGCTTCACCTACCGGTCAGATTACTTTCATACCCTCCCCTCACCTTTAGGCAGGGCTGCCCACAGGACAGGTTTGCACAGTGCACCATATTAAGGTTTCTTTTCCATCAAGTAAGCCTCCATCCAGAGCACAAGCCAGCCCCCAGCTCTTTCTGATTTGGACAGCCCTGCTCTAAGGTATAATCCTGCTTGGATCTTCTTGTAGCCCTTAAAGTCATCATTGCGCATCCTTGGCAGTTAGACCTGTTGGCATCTGCAGATTCTCCCTGTCCCCTTCCATGCCAATTCATCACTCTCAGGCTAAAATTAGACCCCTAAAGCTACTTTTTTTTTTTTTTTTAAGCTATTTTAAAGATGATGATGATCGTTAGGAGGATGTATACAGCAAGCAATGAAGGGCTTTGGTTTACAGCCACGCGCTCCGCAGTCATGCTGGCCCAACTTACCACCGCAGGTCTGCAAGCAGCACAGTGTCCGTGCAGTTCTCCTGCTCTGTAACAGGGCCAGCACAAACGTCTCTGCACCGTGCTTCACACTGTCCTGGTTCAAAGCAGCTGGGAGCGCCCATGTAGACACACACCAAGGGCCTTTTAATTGCACGTAATCTTCATTAGAAGTCTAATTGTATTTGTAACTGGGGTTTTAATCTTTTTAGGGCAATTCCTAGCTCTTCCCTGTGATCCTAAGAAACTCCCTTTTATTAAATAAATGCCGATATACTTATGTAATTAGAATGCAATTCAGGCTTTCCAGACGGATACCAAATACCACAAGAGCTGGCAAGAGCATTGCCATGTCATCCAGCGTTTCTCTTTCAGTCCTTCTACAGATGTCAATTAGCCCCACACTGTCCTGTTTCTTGCTTCTCTTGCATACACTCTTATTTCTCCAAGCCCCTCTGGCCATGTGGTATCCAGAGCCAACTGCCTTCTGGCATGTGCACTTGGATCATACAGAGTGTTTATTAGGAGCCCAGCTTGGTGACATGAGGATTAATGCAGAGGCAGCTCACAACCGCGCTGGCTTTTTTTGCTGTTTTCACCTGCCTGATAACGCTCGTCAGCTGAACTGCTCCTCTGATTTCTTAGGTCTTTTCGGGCAAAGAGGAAATGCATTTTGTTCTAATGCCGGGCTGCCCTCTTAACCCCTGTGTGGGTGCAGAACCTTCCCCTCGCTTTCTGCAGGGACATCTCACTTTTCTCTTTGCGTTATTCAAGTCATATGCCTCTTTCTTCATGTTTAATTTACCTCAGGTCTCCATTGTCCTTCATTGCCAATTGCAATGTAATTGTCCAACTAAAAGTGCAGGAGGCAAAACCCCAGGCCTTCTTCATTACCTTCGCTAGAATGGGTTCACAACAATTGAAGCTCCAGCTGTTTGTGTGCAAGGAATATATCTGAATTTCCTAATATTTTTAGAAAATCATTCCACCCTGCCTCAGTCTGCTAAGGCACGACAAGAGAGAGAAAACCTTCATGGCACATTTCTCAGCTCCTGCAGTACCTAAGGTCCTGTGCGCACTTGACCAAACAAGATAAGGAGCACTCATCTCATGCCCAGAAAAGCAGGTGAATGACCGTATCAGCAGTCCACATTGCCTGTCCGGCTTACCTTGTGCATCTTCTTATTTACCTTGTGCATCTTTTTAATTAGGATGAGTAAAGAACCAATCTCTCTAAGTGAAATGCTCAGATCTGCGATCAGGGTTTCCACTCCTGCAACGCCCCCGCACCCAACCGCACTCCATGAAGCGGGGGAAGGCTCTGAGCTTGCTCAAAAGGCAAAATTCATTTTAACTGCATTTTCTCTCCCCTTTGTTTTTTAAGAATCAGCTTGCAAAGAATGGCACTTGCTAAATGACTGTCTAACAAGACAAAATGGTGCAAGCCTCCCCGCGTGCCCCCCGCTAGCTGGAAAGCACTTGTCCTTAGCAAGCCAGGCGCTTGCATGCAGAAGAGCTTCCCAGTTCTATAGAGCATTGAGAGACAAGAGCCGTGTCTTGTTATTGCAGCCTCTAATGAAAATTTGCCTGCCACGTATCCAAGTGTGATCTGGAAGCAGATTTGCACCTGTCTCCGCAGGCCAAAATCAAACAATAACAGCGCTGAGAGAGCAAGTTGGTTAGCAAGCAGTGAGGGCAGAGCGAGCGGGTGCGAGCCCCCTTGGTACGCCTCTGCTCGGCTGCTGCTCATCACATTCTCTGAATCAGATCATCAGAGCAAGGATTTTTTTGTGCTTTACATGCACGTTATATACGTTTCTGCTCAGGAAAAGCAACCCACAGCTAACACGACCTTTGCATCTTTGATTATCAGGGCTGAAAAGAAAAAAGGGTCCATGAGCGGGTGTAGCGGTGAGCAGACGATCGCCATTGCTCTCCCATAGGCTTCCAGAAGCGAGTGGTGGGGTGCAATGTCGTCCCTTCCTGCTCCTGCTGAGGGGCTGCGACTACACAAGCTCAGTACAACGTATGTCACATGAGATTTCTGTTACTGCAGTTGGTTTAGAGCAGAGACTGGGTTTTTTTCTCTGTTTCATAAGTGACTAGAACATTTTATGTCCTATAAATAGTGTCTTTCCTCTCCTAGTTGCAAAAAACCCATCTCTTGCATCCAGCTGCTTTGAACTTTATTTCAGAGAGGATTTTCTATTGACGTATTAGGCACCTACGGAATTCTTTATCCAGGGCTTACAAAGCTCTTTGTGAAGATTTGTCAGTTTTCAGCGTTACTTCCTATTTTACAATTAGGAATATCAAGGCACGGAAACCTCTAATGATTTTCTCTGGGCAAAAAAGTCTCTGGGCAAGAAAGAGGAATAAAGCCAAGGATACTCCACTTGCAGGCTTCTGCTCTAATTACGGAACAGCATTCTTCAAAAAGTCTAGCTTTTTCAAAAGAAGGGACATGTGAGCATGATTGCTATCTGCTGAGCAGATACCAGATGAGAGATCTTCCCTCTTTATCTTTTTACTAAATAATAGATGACTGATTATGATCTTATATGCTAAGAAAACTTTGTTACAGATAATTTCAGGTTTCTAAACATGTTTCTTTTCTAGAAGTATCCTTATCTATACAACCCATTAAGTTAGTGAATAACCAAGTGCATGCCTTAGACACAATTCCTGGTGAAATTCTCTCCTACCTGACTCCGAATGAGCAAACCTCAAGTTGCCCTTGGGCTAGTGCTGGGCAAATATATCTCTGGAGGATGGCTCCTGTTCCAAAGAGCTCAAGGTCTCAGTAGGCAACATAGAAAAACAGGGAATGCTCAGTCCCGCCTGGCAGTTCAGTGGCTTCCTGTGGTTGCACAGAATGTCACTGGCAGAGCCAAGAATGGGAGTCAAGTGTCCTGGATCATAATCTCATGTTTTAAGCACAAAATGTCATGGCTTCTTTTTTTTTTTCTTTCCCCCCCCTCTTTTCCCCTAACATATCTGTTACTCTTACAGCAAAACTATCTTGCAGAGCTCCTTTGAAGGATACCCTCAGGGTGTGGGAGCCGACCACCCTGCCCCGCTTCCACCCCTTATCGGCTCCATATGAAACATCCTGCACAGCAAGCAGGTATGTAACTGCATGGATCCAGATCACTGCAGTACCGGGCTCAGTAACAGATTCATGATAAAAGGCTGGAGCCAAGGACTTGTCCTGCAAAATGACTTTTGAAGCATTCTATGTGCACAATGCTGTAGAAATCACCAGTGATAAGCATTTACACCTGCTCACCCCACTGACCCTAATCTGAATCCAGGTCAGTTCTGATGGAGGCAATAGAACAGCAAAGGTGTAAAAGATGCATATTTACATATATAAAACTAGCATTGCCTGAGACAGATCCATTTTTCAACTGTTTGCTTAACTCCACAGTTTAACCTGCAATTTATACTGAGCAAGAGAAGAACCACGCTCCTTTCATCTACTGTAGCTGATGATACTCAAAAGCACTTTGTTTACTTAGTATATTGCCTGTTCATCCAGCCTTACATCAATAAACACCGCATGTGCCGAAACCATCTGTATCAAATGCTGCTTAACAAAGCTCGTTTGCAGGTACACCTAACACTCAGGTACAGTCCATTCCAAACAGTGAAATCCCAGACAGCTTTTTGACTCGCTACCTGAATTAAAACTATCGCAGGCCTGCTAATCTCTGTTCAAAAAAAATATATGTAAACACTGGTGCTTGCTATTAAAGACTTAATTTCACAGATGTAGAGAAGAGTGCCTACGAGGGCTCGGAAAGACGCATCTTGAAGCAGTGATGTAAATGTGAGGGAACCAGAGGGTGGTGCTTTTGTGGTAGAAGAGGGTGTGAAAAGAGCACGCACCTTCCTACCGTGGAGGTTCGTCTCAACAAGGGAGAGCTGAGCCCTCTGGACCTGAAAATAGCTGGTGTCACTCCTGTCATGGCCTGGGCAAGACCTGGGCAAAGCAAGACCTGGGCAGCATTTGGGAGAAAGGTCTGTCAGGACTCGGAGGGATTTCTTTTCGCAGCTTGTTCTCTTTCTGATCCTTTGCTAGACAGACCCGTTACATGCGTGTTTCACCTCTCCGCTGGTGTAGGCACACCTGCCACATCACGCATTTCCAAACATATTTGCATGGAATGCTGGCTCACCTCCCTCGGACTGGCACAGAACAGTGCACGGTGAGAAAAGTGCTGTTCACAAGCTAGGGTTTCTGCAGTTTAGGGTTATGTTAATTGATTAATTCTTTTTTATTATTATTTTTGTAAGTCTGCAGCTGCTAGCGTAAGTCTGCTAGCTGCAGCTAGTCCCTAGCTGCTAGTGAAACAACCAATCCTAGAGCTGCAAAAGTATGAAAGAAAGGGTAAGAAATCAATGGAAGGAATCGACAATCAGAGTGGGGTCCTGACCATGTACTGGCTGCTATTTTTTAAAACACATAAAAGTTTGGCTTATGCAAGAAACCATCTGGTATTTAGGCCTAGTTGAAACGTTAGCTGTGTGCGTGTGCTCTGTGTATGAATCAATGGAGCAGCTTCACAGGCACACGCACGTACTCTGCTGGACGCCTTCACCAGGCCGTCCAGGGCACTTGCTGCAAAAATCTGGAAAACCTATTGGTTTTCACACCCTCCTTACTCCTTCTGGTCAGCTCGTAATGGTGTTTGATCTAACGGAAAACATGCCTGCCCATTACAGCTGCAACGCTACAAGCCCATGTTACAAATAAGTGCGTGATGCAAAAGATTACTAGCTATACCTGTGTCTCAGGAACATGGTAGAAGGTTGTTGGATGTTAATAAAGAACATAATGGCAAGAACCACTGGGTTTCATTCTGTTCGTTACACTGCATTGCAGGACAGGCCTGTACTGGGATCACTGTAGCTGCTGCTTGTGTATAGGACTGAACCTCGTCCTACCTTGTAAGAGCACCTACTCCAAATTGACCAGACAAAGCGGAGAGGAAAGGAAGCATTTGCTGACTTCTGCAGATAAGAAACTGAGATATAGAGAGGTGAAGTGAAATGCCTGAACTCGTACAGGAAACCTGTGGCAGAACAACTAACAGAATCAGGTTGAGTACTGCTGAGGAGAAAGACTGGAGCGAATTAACTGCTCACAGATTTCTCTGACTCACCAGAAGTTTAAAAAAAAAAAAAAAAGGCATCACAATCCCAGAATTGCATCAGGGAGGGTTCTTCCAGTGTGTCCTAATGCCAAGCACTGGGAACAGTGTGTGCTGCTCCAGTGAGTCATGCTGAGAAAAGACAGATTCAAAGGGGAACAGGTGCAGCTGAGGGCTAAGGAATAACCAGGGAAGGGGGCGGGAGAGGAGGGTATGAAGGAGGTTAGAAGATTTTTGCTTGTCCCAGCAAAACAAAGACGGAAAGAGGTATGGCAGTGGTCTGTAAATACACTGGGGCATAATGTCAGGGAAGGGAAAGTGTTGTTTAAGCTAGTAGTGCTGGCATGAGAAAGGTATGAATCAGTCATGAGCAAATATCAGTCCAAAATCAGAAGAAAGTATTCAGCCCTCAGAATGACAAAGTTACAGAAGTCCTTTTCAGTGGGGAACCGTGGAGCTGCAAAGAAAAGCTATCCATCCTTTACAGAAACCTTGACAAGTTTGGGAAAGGAATGACAGAGCACGGTCACATCTGAGATCAGAGAGTGGAGCTCAAGAATTGCTTCCAGTCTGGAGTTCAAATTAAGTGCCTTAGCTTTTCTTCACTCCTAAGGAATTTAGAAGAAGAATCTCTTGTTACATATGGTGCTTAGCACAACAGAGACCACTCTGGTCTCTAGGCACTACTGTAGCACAAATAATTCATAATGCTAACAATCAACCATAATTACATCCTTCCTGAAGTAGAGATGACATATGAGAATACCAAAAATGAAGAGCAGGCAACTAACAGCAAGCTTATTCCATCCATTAATGACCACCTCCTATTCGGTGAGAATGAGAAAACGTCTGCTCTCAGATACAGTGGTGCAAATCCAGAGAATTATTGCAAGGAAGCTGGAACTTCAGTGCTCTTTCTAAAGGGAGTTAACTCTATCCATTTGCTAAAACCTTTGCCCACTGCTCTGGAAGGGCTGGGAAGGCGAGGTGTTCCTGTAACTTTAAAGATGGGTTTCGGATGCCGTGCAGAAACCAGAAAAACGGACAGAGACCAGTGTCATCTTTAATACTGACATGCAGAAACCGTGGGTCCCAGGCATGAGTTTGTTGGGGTTAAAAGAGTTAAAAGCGGATATACCCTTTTCCTACCAAAAAAGTGTCATGTGGTGATGCATACTGGGTAAGGTTTTCACACAGCCTTACACATAACACTACTCAAAATCCAGAGGATCGTTGTCAAGGGGAGGACAGAGCTGCTTTTCAGAAGAAAAGGACTAGAAAAAGGCAGCAAAGCCCTGTTCCAGATCTTCCTCTGTCAAATTTCTGCGCGGGTAAGAAGTAATACGTTTCAGTCTGGACCTGTCCGTGCTCTCTCTTCCGCTTCGTGCAATGCAGAAGAGAGATTACAGCACAGAAACAACGCACTGTGAGATTCTGCACAGATGCTCGATCTGCGGCAGGGCAGCGAGGAGCTGGAGCTTGGGCCACATGCCATTGCAGTGGTAGCAGTTTCCCTTCGGCTTACGAGAGACAGCTCAGATTTCAAGTACAATCTTAGCGTCACCAGGGAATTCACGATCACTCGGAGAAAATGTAGCACGCACAAAATTTGCACACACACTTGTCTGCTAAAAAAGGGGATTTAGAAGAAATATGTGCAATTAAAACCACGCCAGATCCTCATAAGACACACTGGTTTTCTCTGTGCCTCAGTTCCTCACTTAACATAAGATCGTTCTTTCTCTTGTCACAGTGGAGCTGTTACAAACAATTTTGGTAATGTTTGCAGGCTGATGCTGAGAATTCTTGCCTAACAAATCACTTCAGTGCGTGCTTATTTTAAAGCCCGGTTGGTTCTAATGAAGTCAGATACATTAGTTTATGGCTCTTAGAAATATCACCCAAATATAAATATTTGTGCTGTGGAAAGATGTGCATATTAGATCTAATTGAGGAAGGACGTTACCACGCACGGCACATGAATTTTGCGAGCAAGTTCAGGTTAGGAGTGTCATTATCAGAAAAATTATTCTTGCTGCAGCAAACCGTCTCTGAAAGACCACGAGTCACACAGACTGTAGTCTAGATTCTCAGCATGCCTCAAAGACACCCACAGCAACCGTGATACCTACTCAAAATAACTTTCAGTCTTTTGGGATCAATTTATTAAGTGGCCATCTATCCGGCTTTTGAGCTTGTACACCTATCACTAATTTCTGGCTCTAGTGATTTTTCTGTGTATGAGTGGTAAAACTCAAGTGTGTGTGTTTAAGGTCCACCCTCTGCTCCAAATCCCTGGTCAATTCTAACGCCAGGGACCTGTGAACAGCCACCAGGACCCTTTGCACCTCTGATGGTGACTTGCTGAGTGACCAGTAGCTTCCCGCATTTCATCTCCTAGTTTGGGTTTTTTTTTTTTACTTTGTGTGCTTAGATTATGGGCTTTTATTCCACCTACGTGCCAGGCTTCATCTTGGTGGGAGCCTCTAGGGACAACTACCATAATACAAGGAATTGATCATACGAGTCACGACTTCTGGTTCTAATCAGGAGTCAATCCTAAAGGCTGATCTGCAACACGACCCTCATGGACAAATCCTCAGAATTTAATAGGGATTAAATCAATGGAGTTTTTATGGAAATTGAATTATACTGTATAGAAATTGTTCCATAAACAGAACACAGCAGAAAAGGCAAAACTTCCTTGATTTTACAGAAGGGATATAATTTTCTGATACCTTTCCCTAGGTAATCCAAAGTTATTTGATAAAAAATGACATTTTTCAATGTAAAGGCATAGGATTTAGTTATTACATGAGAAAACCTCAAGTCACTATACTGAAACGTGCAGAAAGGCAATTCTCTTGGAGGGCGATGATGTTAATTCTTTTCCTTGCTTAAAATAACATAGCTCCTGCTCCTCCCTTAGGCTTGGGTGAGCAGGGTCCCTGGAAACTTTGCCCTCTTGTTAGCTGATGTCCTACAGTAATCCTCTGCTGCTCAGTCTGTTATAACCACTGCCTACCTGGCCACCCTTTCAAGTTTACACACCACATACATACATTAAGGCACATATAGAAAAGAGGCCAAGCCCAGAATCTTTTATCCTATTCCATATTCTACCATCCCTGAATGTTGTTGGTTTGGATAAATGAACCTTGGATATAAACTACCTATTCTGGAGAGGCTGAACTTGCAAATTCACTTTGTCTCCACATGCAGATGGCCAACAGGCAGCGCAACTTGCAGTTTCCCCTCTCCTTTCTGAGTCTGCTCAGCTCTGGTGCATGAACAAATTTCACTATTTCAGTGGGAATTTGCAGTTATCCAGTGGATATTTCTGGGAATCAGGCCCATGTTTGCACAACTCTGTGCTAACTTAGAACTCCCTACTACTGTAGTTGCTTTTAGTTTTCAGAAGCACTTCTATAGGCATCTACTCAATCCCGATCTGAGATCACGTTCCTCTATCTAAACAAGAAGGCAAGTGATTCCTGTCATTCAAGTGAACAAGAACTTGTGATTCTTATAAAGAAAAAGCATCAGCTCTGACGTACAGAGGTTACGAAAGGGCAGTGCATCTCAGCAAAAGAGGACGCGTGTCATCTGAGTAGGGGACAATAGCTGGGGAAAAGTGGTACTTTTCCCAAGGGACAGGCTCCTTACTGCATGGCATAATTTGGATACTGAATCTTTGAATCTTTCATATCCATATTCCTAATGTGATCGGCAGGATGGAAATAGAACTGCAGCCTCATAACAGCTAAAGGAGAAATAGTTGTAGGAAGAGAGTAACTGCCTTTTGGTATTGTGGTTTTAGAGAATCGTTCCCGTTAAAATGTACAGCGCTGGAAGTTCTAGGATGTAATAGGGCAATGCCATCTGTACTGTACGTGTGTAACCATTTTGAGGAGCGTTTCTGCCAGTGACCTACATATTTCAGGACACAAAGTTCCAGCTTCAAGTTCAAATACCAAATAAGTTCACACGTACGAGCCTATGCAAATCAATGAGATTTCAACACCTCATTATTTGCTGTAGCAGAACATTAAAAATCCTATATCTCTAATAACATGCAGAGTCTTTGGCCGAGATTTTCCTTTTCTGCTTTACTTTGGTGGACAAGAGCATGGTGGCTGCTCGCTGCTCTGGAAGTGGCTTCATTTCAACAGCGACACGGTTCTTGGCCCTCTGCAGTTGGCAATGCAAAACTCAAGTAGATACCAAGAGGGCACTATCACTCTAGTCAGCCTGACTCAGAGACTGGGAAGAAAAAAAATAAAAGGCAAATGTTCGATGCTAACATTATATGGAGTCCCAAAGAGATTTGGAACAGGAGCAGCGGAGGAGTTACAGTTTCCTTTGTTCTGTTAAAAGGAAAAAGGAAACACATCAGGAAACCAGACTGTGGAGCACAGGAAGTCTCACTTTGGCTGATAAAAAGGAACTGATGTGAGGTTGGTTCAGATGCAGTTATAAGTCAATCAAGCTTGGAACAACAAGAAGAGCTATTCAGAAGAAACCAGAGAGCCAAATTCTGCATTTAGCTGTTAAAAGGGTATTTTAACCTCTCCTAATCTTTTCCTTATCTTCTTTCTTAAAAGAAAGCTGCTATAAAAAACGTTTAAGTAAGAATTTTCTCATCATACAAAAATCGGTTTCCCGAACTCACCACACCTTCCACTGACCCCACCATACCTTACTCTAGTTTCTTTTTTTCACTCATCAACCAACATAAAAAACTGTATTCTTGCTGATTTATCTCCTCCCCTCAGATCAAAACCAGCATTAGTTAAGAAGGGCGGCTTTTTGCTGAGTGAGAAATCGGCAAATGACTAATTGAAGGCTCTCTCTCTGCCCGTTGTGTTATTTTCACTCCCTCTGCGTGATTGACAAGCAGGGGCCAGTATGCTAACGTTCAGTTCCTGGGCGTGCAGCTTTGTCAGGCTGGGGTGTGCGAGGGTTATATATATATATATTATTTTTTTAAATTGTTTCTTGCACCTTCACAGCCCTGTGATCGGTTGAATTCTGGGTTAGTCTACTCTGGAACAACAGGAACAAGGTATATGCAAATAAACCAGTAAGCTTAGCTATATCCATGGCATTTGCTACAGGAGCCTCTTCTAAGCTGTGTTTCTAACTGTATTTTAGAAAAAAATCAGGAAAAGAAAGGTTGCTTGATACACATGAAGAGCCAGGGTCATTTTCTTTACAGTGTCATACCAATGCTGAAGAGAAGCAAAGGCTGTGATTTTCCAAGACGCCTGTGGGATTTAGCCATACTTCTCCCATCTATTTCCAGTGCCCTTAGCCAGTTTTGCAAATCTTAATCAACATGTTTACATACAGAATCAAAATTCTTTGTTAGCACCTAGAAAGCAGCCTGGTTTTCAGAGGGAACAGTTACCTTCAAAAGCTTATGAGAGTTACAGGCCGCCAGTACCTTTACAAAGCAAGATGCTTGCTGAGTTAGATAAATATGCACTTACACACCTATTTTTAGGGCTCTGGCTTCAAAACATGGAAGCAAAACAGAATTACATGCATCAAAGTGTTTCTAGTATTGAATACCAATGGTCCCTGTCGGGTCATTATTTCAAAGTTTTGGTGCTATTTGCCACTGGAGGAACAGAAGGTTTATACTTCAATGCCTTCAACAGTAACATACAGTAACATACATCCCTTTTGTTTAGGTCTCTGTCTTACAGCTAAAGGAAAAGCTTTTGGTAGCGGGGGTGGGGGAGGAGGGAGGTAACGTTTGTGGCTTTACTACAAGAGACAGGTTTCTCGATCAGTGTTACTAGCTGTGAAGATACACATCAGTAATTATGTGGCCTGGGTAATGAGAGGAAGAAAGAAAATAAGCAGTAGATGCATGAACATTTTGCAGCCTTTGATATCTGGAACTCAATAAAGAGGATTATATATTGTCCTGTACTATACATTGCTGTTTACATCAGCACGATTTAGGTTGGTGATGTTACTTGATCAGCGCCCTGACTGCCCGGGCGTCTGTGATGACACAGCACGCAGGTTAGCAAAGACTTGGGTCCACCATCAGGCGAATTATTTCCAGAAGGAGGCAGAAAACCACATTTGCGTGGTGATATTTTAGGCTGTATTTTCAAAAACAGCTATAAATATGCACTCACAGCCTTTTAAGAAAACATTTGTTCGCTCAGAAAGTGTTCTTAGGCATCACCCATGGAAGTGTGACAGGGCTTTGTATAACCAAGGAGTGCACTGCAGGCAGCTCTTTTTACATGCCAGTGCTACATATGCACCGTGCGCTCGTGTTCACATGTGCCTGAGAGCACATGGGAGGCACAGACACTAGAAATAGATCTGTTGTTCAATTCAGAACAAAAGATCTAAAGAGAATTTTACATTTAGGGGGAAAGTTGGCTTCAAACCAAGCTGTAGAGCTAAGTTTAATGTATTAGACCAGTTTTTTCTAGGCGAGCCATGCACACATTCATGCACTCTCTAGTACTATCACCGTGCTTCTACAGCTTTAGGTGTTTAGCAAACCCACAAATATCTGAAAATCTAAAGTTAAGGCTCCCTTGGCTTCTTTAATTTTCCTGCTTGTGCAGGTTTGCACTGAGATGGGACACAAGGTCTTTCTTTAAGTGGTCAAACAAACTCAAGCAGAATGAGAAATCTTCATTTTTCAAAGGCAACTTATGGGGTGCTGTAAAAGAACTTCACACGATGATGCGTTACAGAAAAAGAATGGAAGATGCTCTGGTCATAAGTTCTTGGCCTGATCCTTCTGAGAAGATGTGAATTGAAATCAAGAGGAAAGCCTTCTATAAGGCTTCAGGAAGGAGAGACCTGAAGAAAATAAACTCTGCTTCCTGCAAAAATTGCTACAAATGCCCTTCCCCCAGCACATCTCACCTTATCAGCTTGTCATCTAAGACATCACTTCGAGGTGCAACCTTACCCTTTGCTTCTCTTGCTTTCTGTCCCTTTCTTATAATCCTTCAGTGAATACTCTTACACACCAAGACTCCAGCAAAACTCTCTCCTTAGAAGAAATGCTGCAAGGAGTGATAGAAGCTGGGCCTCCCCCCGCTCCCATCTTACAGCAGGAATATCACAAAATTAAAATAAATAACTAAAATAAAGGCATGAAATCCTCAAGACATGCATGCTACTACTTGAAGTGACCACATCCTGTTAGGGTAAAATCCACAGTGGTAGAGAGAAATTATGCGAGGCTCTCAGCACCTCTTTAAAGCCTCTGAGTGAAACCCCAAGTGCTTAAAATCTAAGCAGTTGGTGCTGTTTTGTTGTGTATTAGGTTTGCTTCAGACTAGTCTTCCTTCCCACAGCAGGAATAATTCTACTACAGAGCAGCAGAGCTACTCGGTTTACCGACTCCGAAATAACTTTCCCGGTGTTTTACTTGCGTAGCAAATGGGATTTAGTGCTGAACACCCCGAGCCGACAGCACCCAGCACTACAGCGCGACTCTAAGTTCATACTATGGCAAAAGGCGCACATTTGCATACAGATCTGGGAGGGAAAATTAAGTAGCGTTATAAAAATAACCCAGTTACAAAACCTTTCTAACTGTTTTTTGCTGTTGTACATCAGAAAACCATTACGCAATATAAAAGGCACCTGAATAGGGACTAGGATATCAGGGAATATCATCATTTATGCCTTGGAAATTTCAGTTGGTTTTGTTCAAAATTGCTTTTGAGGGACAGCAACGTGGAAAGTCTCCAGTGAGCAAACATCTTGGTGATTATCTTTTTTTTCCCCAGTCTGGAGATGAAGAGTCTTGCCCTAGGAGTCAACGCCTTTTTGCCAGGAAAGGCCATCTCTAAAGGGCCAAAGCCAGGGCAATTTAAAAATGGAAAACCAGACATTTAAACTTGCTCAAAAAAGAAACATGTTCTTAGTTCGAGATCTTGATGGCCAAGTTTCAGGCCGAGAGGCGAACGCCTACAGTTCACAAATGACAAGAAAACAGTGATTGCAATAGAAACCCTACCCCACCCTTTGCTATAGCAACACCAACATACAAGTTGTCTTCTCGTGGAAGGAGACAAGGATGGCTGTCATGTACTTGAGTAACGCAAAATTTTCATTGACTGTCCTTCAGACGGTCTCTCTCTTATGTCCAGAACATAAGGATAAACATGTTTTCACAGAATGAAGGCAGCAGTTACACAAAATGTGCTTTTTTTATTAACAGACAGACTTTGGCAAGTGTATTTAATTATTGTTCACACGTAAAGTGGAACTGAAACAATTAAATCAGTTTGAAACCACACCGTTTGTTTTTGCCAGAATGTCCACGCATGGGCATCTTGCTGACATTAGATGCACTCTTTTTTGATTTAATTTAAGGCAGTATAAACCAAAGCCCCCCAAACATAACGTCAGTGAACTCAAAGTGGGATGTTAACCCAAAGATTATGTGATTTGAAGTATCTGGAGATATACAATAAAAATGTTATTGACAATTTAAAATTAGTGCAAACGTAAGGTGTCACGAGTTTCACTGGCTCCCAACCATCTTCTGCAAGTGTTGTTCACAGAATATGAACTGAATATGGAAATGAACTAATAAAGATAAATAATTGCCGCACTTCTTTCTCCATAAAAGATCTTAGAGCATTGCTCTAGAGGTCACCTTTCAAGCCAGCAGCTCCACCTCCCATGCCAGGTATTAAACAGATTATTCAAAGAATGGAGTAAAAATTGCATCCCACAACCTCAGTAAGGGATCTAATTCCCCTCAAGATTTATTTATGAAGAAATAAAGATGCATTCTAGACCCGCTGCCTTGGCTCAGCAATACCACATGTGACCTAAGTCAATGCGTGATGGGAAAAGATGATTTACAGCCCTGAGCTGATCCCATAATATATGTTCATACACATGGCATTCCCTGAGCTTTGGGTTAAAAAACTCTGAAAACAACTTCAACACAGGCTTGCACGCAATGTCCACAAAGGATGCAAATGTAGCCCAGGATCGTCCTGACCACATCTACTCTCTCACCATGCTTCGTTTCCCCAGGAGCGTGCCATTGAGAGCCCTTAGGACGGCTCAAGGCTACAGTGGATTTACTTCTTTACTGCAAAGTTACGCCGCAGTTGGGCAGGTTTGCAGTTAAATTATTCCGCGTAGGGAAAACCAGCCATCAGACAGTCTGTCGTCAAACCTCCTTCTGAATGGCATAAAAAGATTAAGAGGAAAGGACAGGCATGATATGGGGGAACACAGGGTGAAGGAAGAGATGTTTACAGTAGACTGGACTCAGACTCCTTCTGCATCTGCCAAGTGTGCAGTTAATAGTCTTTGGCTCAATTAAAATAATTAGTCCGTGGAATAGCTTTGCATGGGCTTGAAAAAACAGTGATTTGCATTTTTTAAACTGAAGACAGTCATCTAGAACGCATAGCCCTCCCTCATATCCATTCTGCGCTGCATAGTGCTTGTCTTCTACGCAGACAGGTATATTTCTGAGTTTACAGGGAGAAGCAGTTCTTAAAGCCAGTACACAGATTTCATCTAGTCCCTCACTGTGTTCTTGCTCTGGGTAATGAAAGAGCCTTTTTCTGTGTTGTTATTGCTCTGTAGTCACTTATGTGCACCTTTCTGCCGTATTATTTCCCAATCCAAACACACAGCTTGGAGAGAAATCAACGCGTACAACCTACAGGAGAGCGGACCCAAGGATACAATTGCTTTTGAATTGCTTTCCTCTGGGTACAGTACAGGTTTGCTGTGCTATGTCCTAGAATTTAGAAAATCTACCCTGAAGAGCAGGTTATATATAGACCTCAGCACATTAAAAACACGTAAGTATCTCAAGCCACATCCTCCCCCATTGCCCTTCACCTGAAAAAAGCTAGGCCAGGTGGCCAAACCCCTTCCTTTTAGTGGTGAACGGCAGCAAATCTGTCAGCGCGTGGGTGTGATATTCCTTGGGAACTCGCTCTTTTTTCTCCCCAGTAAGAAAATTTGCAAAAAATCTCAGATAATCCTGAAGGCGCTATAGGAACACTGATCCAAACGCATGGTACAGAAAAGGGGTACATGATAGGAGGAGGCAGACAGGATGTGGGGACCTGCAGCAACTTCCTGATGATCCTGGAATTGCTCAGTAAATGAACCCAAGAGGAGACTCCAGTGTATCTGGATCCCGTCTCTCTTAGCTTGAACAGCCAAATTATTTCTGGACTACGAGCAGGACAATATAGGAACAGGCTGCAGAGCAGTCAGCGGGCAGATCCAGGAGCCAGGGCAGTGACCTGGGATGCGGCTGAGTTCCGCCTTTTGCCACAGCCTCCCCAATGTGACTGTAGGCCTAGCTGCTACGTGTCGCAGTTCCTCATCTCCAGACTCGGGGAGGGGGGGGGTGTTAGCAATAATACTTTGCGACAGGGGGTGACAGGGGAGAGGAGGAGCTCCCTGTAGGCACCATGGGTCTGTGTGGGTCATGGGAATACTTCAGCACCTTTCAGAGTATGGTGCCGGGGTGGGGGGGGTGGCTCGTGGCTTGTGCAGAAAAGCAAGTCCATGTGTGCACCGCAGCAAACGTACAGATGGGAAATTTCTGCACTTTCACTGCACAATATTTAGGGCTCCGCAAATCAAAGAAGGTTGTGGTGCACTAAACGTATCCTGAATGAGGCCCAGGTTACTTTTGCTACAGATCTGAGGAGGCGGTGGGGGAGACATGTCTTATTCCTGCCATACCTCCCAAATGTTGTGCTTTCAACACTCCTGCTTTCTCTTCTCCTTTCCAACATTCACCCTTTCCTTCCCTCTTTCTTCCCTCTTTCCATTTTCTCTTCCTGCCCATCTCCTTCCCTTCCCCTTCTTTTGAGACCCTTCCAAACAGTGCACTTGTCACAAGCTGCAATCTAAGGGAGAAAGTTTCAGTTCCTGCCAGTTTGCAGCTTCTTTCTCCCCAGGTCAGCAAAAAAAAAAAAAAGACTTTTAAGAAGAGATCAACACCCCACCCAGGCGATAGGCATCTTTCGAAATCCTCCAACCCAAACACACCCACAGCGTCTCTCGCTTCAAGGCTCTTCTGTTCGAGCTGCTTCTGTACTATAGCGCTCCCTCAAGAAGGGCCCGTAAGAATTGCACAAGGGTCCCCCAAAGCAAGAAAGCCAACCCTCTGCTGCCCAGGCTTTGAGAAACAGCCCGAGCCACCCCAAGGGGCTCGGAAAAGGCTCGGGTTATCTTTGCAGAGGCTGGAGGACCGGCCGGTTGGATGGGGAGAAAGGAGGGGGAACCACTCGCC